>OZ022505.1:53943736-54543736 GCA_963989385.1 Ctena decussata
GGAAAGCTCATACTACCCAGCAGGAACATGACGTCATGATTCCGTCGCATTGACGTTGCCAAAACCTGATGACGTCACACCGACGTTATTATGAGGTCATGTGACGCTCGGAAAATCTTTATTGCCCAGCAGGCACATGACGTCTAAATGACGTCGTATTGACGTCTGGATGACGTCGTATTGGCGGCAATGCGGCGTGGGTGTCTTGTAATGATGTTCAAACAAGTCGCATTGTTTTGATATACTACCCTCTGTAGTGGGACACCTTAAAATTATTGTAATTATTCTAAAATTTGTACAGGTACTATCCGACAAGTCTGGACACACGTGTTTTGTGTATGACATCATCTGGTAGATGGTGAACAAAGCTTGGCAGTCTAGCTAGAGAGAATAGCTGAAAAAATACCAGTTTTCGCGTGATAAATGCAACATTTCGGTGCGAAAAATTCCCACTGTTTGCAACAAGGTAGCTTTACACTAAATATTTATAAGGTGCGGGTCCGCCCCTTTGGGGGAGAAGGTTAGGTCCAGAGGAAAATTCATATGGAGCTTGTCATTGGTCAGATGGATTAAATTTATACTAAGGTTAGAAAAAAGGAGTCAAAATAAAATATTTGGAAGGGGTTTATAAATTTTTCCATTCATCCATGAGATATTTGTGGTTATTTTAGTGTGGGACCCCCTCCACAGAAAATATCAGATTTTTTTTACTGCGAATCTGTTGGTAAACAAACACATGACAGAATCATGGCTTCCGGAGCAGGGAAGCATGTCTTCTTTTTCCACTGAAATTTAAAGTCCTAGAGTGGACTATATAAACAAAAGAGGTTTGGAAAAAAATGTATGTGTAGTTTATCAAGCAGGCCTTGAACTGTATGTAAAATATTTAGTGGTAAGCCACCACAAGGACTGTATGGACAATGGGAGATAACTCTATATCATAAATCATGGATAACGTGGAGCTCAGTAATACATTTTATGAAAACTATCTTCCCGGTAGGCACATGACATGGTGACGTCACATCGACGTCAGTACGGCGTCATTAGGATGCCATGTGCCAGTTGTTTTTTGCCTTGTCAAGGCTGATGCAAATTTCTGCTGGCTTTATATAGTGTTGTTAGCCAAAGTGTTGCTTACTACGCGAAGAAAACAAATTCCTTTTTTTCTAATATTCATGCGCATTCTTTAAGAGCCACACCCTCGGAAAAGGGCCTCATGCGACGAGAAGAATCAGCCCAGTCTGTGGTAACAATTACGCGTTCACTACATGCATAAACAATCTTGAGCATCATACACTGGAGCACCGTAAAGTGTGCGAAAAGAAATGACACTAATCGGACTGCTTTTCGCTTTTACCAATATGGTATGAAACACTTTTTTCCTTGCGCATACCTCGTGTCGTGATAAAACCAGTCTTATGTCATACGCAAAGCAGCGTGTCCAGAGACTAGACATGCACAATCAGAACAGGGTAGACTACACATGATCATAGACATATCTTAGTATCTCCTGATTGTGTTTACGTACATATTTCGCTGTAAACATTATTGGCTGAAACACATTTTTCCTTGCGCGGACCATTTGATTCGTGTCGTGATAAAATCAGACTTATGGTATATGCAAAACATCTATGTCCGGACCAGACTGTGCACTAGCACAATCAGGACAAGTCAAGCGCAATAAGTATTCCTTCTGGGAATCAAACGGTGAACTGCGCGAACTCTTACAGACTACGCAGTTGCATAGACTTCTCTTGGTACCCACTGTTTGCGTATAGTGTCAAACATATTTGCCCGGACAAGGCTCATAACGTTCGACACAAGAGATGAACATAAAATGCACGTGCAAATGATGTAACCTATGAGCTGCAAGATTATTAAAAATTTACCGCAGTGATCCTAAACTTTTGGATAGATGTATCTGAGAAACAACTTCAGACTCAGATCAAGATGTGCAATGCGTCATATCCTATCAGTATTTTTGACACATTGTCAGCTAATATAAGCATCTGTTCAAATTTTAGAATAATTACACAAATTTTATGGTGTCACAAATAGAAAGGGTAAATTAAAACGATGCAAATTGTTTGAACATCATTACAAGACACCCAGCAGGAGCATGACGTCACAATAACGTCGAATGGCGTCGATGCGACGTCGCCATGGCACACCGACGTCAATACGAGGTCATTCCGACGTCATGTGCCTGCTGGGCAGTAAAGTATTTCCCAGCTGGCACATGACGTCGGAATTACGTTGATGCGGCGTTATCAGGTTGTGTCGACGCCGACACGACGTCATTCCGACGTCATGTGTCTGCTGGGCAGGGAAGTATTTCCCAGCGGGCACATGACGTCGGAATAACGTTGATGCGGCGTCATCAGGTTGCGTCGAGGTCAATGCGACGTCATGATGACGTCGTCAATGTGACGTCATCATGACGTCGTGTGCCTGCTGGGTAGTATGTATCAATGTGAAGATCCGATCCGTCTCTTAGGGCTTTCTATTTAATAGATAAATGTTTATCTGAATCATAAAAAAGCCATGGAATTTGAATGTCCACAGTCACAACTAAGTTTTCTAGGTCCACGTTTCATTTGCGTCGAGTTTCAGACGAAGGAAAAACTTCAATAGGTGAAAGAAATGATGCCAAAATCTGTACATATTGCAAAACTTGATAAATTCTGCATTTCGACCATACACAACTATAATTGACGAGTACAAATGTCATAACTGCCTTTTTATTTATTTATTTATTTTATTTGTTTTAACTATTGCAGAACTTTAATGTACGGAAACAAAGATGTCTCTGCGTGTTTGTTTTACTACCCAAATATAAGTATGTGCTACATAGAAATTTTTGCATTCCTTTATTATCCTAACGGGTCACCAGGGTTCAGCTCCCATAATGTGCAGCTACTATGATGCCTGTGTGGGTTTCATCTGTTTGTGCGACTCCACTTTGGTCGAATGCGCTTAAACAGGCGCACATTCTGCTACCTTGTACCCATGCCCTGTGCTTGCACAGACCGCAGTGAACCGTATCCAGGAGGCAGTAGGCAGGCAGCAACACTCACTGGACAGTAAATAGTATACAGAAAAACGCGAACAGTATGCACTTTTTTCAGCTTGCTCCAAAACGAAGAGTGAGTAGACAGTGCCCAGTAGACGGTAAACGGTAGAATATATCAAAGGTCTTTAACGTTGGCAGAAACCTATTTTCCTTCGCACAGCTTAGAAATACATGTATAATCATAGTAGAGTTTAAAAAAAAAAAGAAAAAAAAACTATCAAAGAAAAAGAAATAAAACTAGAAAAAAAATAAACAAAAGCAGTTAAAAGTCTACAGCACCCGGTATTCCCAGGCGGTCACCCATCCAAGTACTAACCGGGCTCGACGTTGCTTAACTTCGGTGATCGGACGAGAACCGGTGTTTTCAACGTGATATGGCCGTAGACAACAAAGTGCCGATTTTTAACATTTATAAAGTTTACATATTGGAAAACGCAAGTTCCATTCAGACAGATTTTCTAGTTCTGTTCATTTATTTATTTTTTCTGGCTCGAGACCACGACCAATTTTTAAAGATAGTCCATACTTTATAGTTTTTTTTTCATCCGTCTATGAAACTTTTTCACAACATTCCTAACAGCTGATGCTCTCCTTTCTTCAATGATGTGAGACATGACAGACTAGCATCGACGTTATTGCGACGTCACTGCGACGTCATGTGTCCGCTGGGTAAGGACACCTATATGAACCTATATAAAGAGTGTGATTCTGTTCCTCCAGTTACCCCTTGTGATAGGATTCTGAACTAATTATATTACATTTTCAAGAAGCTTATACAAGACTCTTTTCAGTTTGCCGTAACAACCAGAATATTTATTCCTACCCAGCGGGCACATGACGTCGAAATGACGTCATAATGACGTCGATGCGACGTCACAACGTCTTATCGACGTCAGTACGACGTCGTTTCAACGTCATGTGCCTGCTGGGTAGTGGCAATCTTGGAGACCAGTTAACCAGGGAACTATTTGCGTGCAGTAAATCTTGAAGGTGTTCACCACCAATCGAGGAAACAACGTTGGAATGATTCGCATTTCAGAACGGAAAGCTCATACTACCCAGCAGGAACATGACGTCATGATTCCGTCGCATTGACGTTGCCAAAACCTGATGACGTCACACCGACGTTATTATGAGGTCATGTGACGCTCGGAAAATCTTTATTGCCCAGCAGGCACATGACGTCTAAATGACGTCGTATTGACGTCTGGATGACGTCGTATTGGCGGCAATGCGGCGTGGGTGTCTTGTAATGATGTTCAAACAAGTCGCATTGTTTTGATATACTACCCTCTGTAGTGGGACACCTTAAAATTATTGTAATTATTCTAAAATTTGTACAGGTACTATCCGACAAGTCTGGACACACGTGTTTTGTGTATGACATCATCTGGTAGATGGTGAACAAAGCTTGGCAGTCTAGCTAGAGAGAATAGCTGAAAAAATACCAGTTTTCGCGTGATAAATGCAACATTTCGGTGCGAAAAATTCCCACTGTTTGCAACAAGGTAGCTTTACACTAAATATTTATAAGGTGCGGGTCCGCCCCTTTGGGGGAGAAGGTTAGGTCCAGAGGAAAATTCATATGGAGCTTGTCATTGGTCAGATGGATTAAATTTATACTAAGGTTAGAAAAAAGGAGTCAAAATAAAATATTTGGAAGGGGTTTATAAATTTTTCCATTCATCCATGAGATATTTGTGGTTATTTTAGTGTGGGACCCCCTCCACAGAAAATATCAGATTTTTTTTACTGCGAATCTGTTGGTAAACAAACACATGACAGAATCATGGCTTCCGGAGCAGGGAAGCATGTCTTCTTTTTCCACTGAAATTTAAAGTCCTAGAGTGGACTATATAAACAAAAGAGGTTTGGAAAAAAATGTATGTGTAGTTTATCAAGCAGGCCTTGAACTGTATGTAAAATATTTAGTGGTAAGCCACCACAAGGACTGTATGGACAATGGGAGATAACTCTATATCATAAATCATGGATAACGTGGAGCTCAGTAATACATTTTATGAAAACTATCTTCCCGGTAGGCACATGACATGGTGACGTCACATCGACGTCAGTACGGCGTCATTAGGATGCCATGTGCCAGTTGTTTTTTGCCTTGTCAAGGCTGATGCAAATTTCTGCTGGCTTTATATAGTGTTGTTAGCCAAAGTGTTGCTTACTACGCGAAGAAAACAAATTCCTTTTTTTCTAATATTCATGCGCATTCTTTAAGAGCCACACCCTCGGAAAAGGGCCTCATGCGACGAGAAGAATCAGCCCAGTCTGTGGTAACAATTACGCGTTCACTACATGCATAAACAATCTTGAGCATCATACACTGGAGCACCGTAAAGTGTGCGAAAAGAAATGACACTAATCGGACTGCTTTTCGCTTTTACCAATATGGTATGAAACACTTTTTTCCTTGCGCATACCTCGTGTCGTGATAAAACCAGTCTTATGTCATACGCAAAGCAGCGTGTCCAGAGACTAGACATGCACAATCAGAACAGGGTAGACTACACATGATCATAGACATATCTTAGTATCTCCTGATTGTGTTTACGTACATATTTCGCTGTAAACATTATTGGCTGAAACACATTTTTCCTTGCGCGGACCATTTGATTCGTGTCGTGATAAAATCAGACTTATGGTATATGCAAAACATCTATGTCCGGACCAGACTGTGCACTAGCACAATCAGGACAAGTCAAGCGCAATAAGTATTCCTTCTGGGAATCAAACGGTGAACTGCGCGAACTCTTACAGACTACGCAGTTGCATAGACTTCTCTTGGTACCCACTGTTTGCGTATAGTGTCAAACATATTTGCCCGGACAAGGCTCATAACGTTCGACACAAGAGATGAACATAAAATGCACGTGCAAATGATGTAACCTATGAGCTGCAAGATTATTAAAAATTTACCGCAGTGATCCTAAACTTTTGGATAGATGTATCTGAGAAACAACTTCAGACTCAGATCAAGATGTGCAATGCGTCATATCCTATCAGTATTTTTGACACATTGTCAGCTAATATAAGCATCTGTTCAAATTTTAGAATAATTACACAAATTTTATGGTGTCACAAATAGAAAGGGTAAATTAAAACGATGCAAATTGTTTGAACATCATTACAAGACACCCAGCAGGAGCATGACGTCACAATAACGTCGAATGGCGTCGATGCGACGTCGCCATGGCACACCGACGTCAATACGAGGTCATTCCGACGTCATGTGCCTGCTGGGCAGTAAAGTATTTCCCAGCTGGCACATGACGTCGGAATTACGTTGATGCGGCGTTATCAGGTTGTGTCGACGCCGACACGACGTCATTCCGACGTCATGTGTCTGCTGGGCAGGGAAGTATTTCCCAGCGGGCACATGACGTCGGAATAACGTTGATGCGGCGTCATCAGGTTGCGTCGAGGTCAATGCGACGTCATGATGACGTCGTCAATGTGACGTCATCATGACGTCGTGTGCCTGCTGGGTAGTATGTATCAATGTGAAGATCCGATCCGTCTCTTAGGGCTTTCTATTTAATAGATAAATGTTTATCTGAATCATAAAAAAGCCATGGAATTTGAATGTCCACAGTCACAACTAAGTTTTCTAGGTCCACGTTTCATTTGCGTCGAGTTTCAGACGAAGGAAAAACTTCAATAGGTGAAAGAAATGATGCCAAAATCTGTACATATTGCAAAACTTGATAAATTCTGCATTTCGACCATACACAACTATAATTGACGAGTACAAATGTCATAACTGCCTTTTTATTTATTTATTTATTTTATTTGTTTTAACTATTGCAGAACTTTAATGTACGGAAACAAAGATGTCTCTGCGTGTTTGTTTTACTACCCAAATATAAGTATGTGCTACATAGAAATTTTTGCATTCCTTTATTATCCTAACGGGTCACCAGGGTTCAGCTCCCATAATGTGCAGCTACTATGATGCCTGTGTGGGTTTCATCTGTTTGTGCGACTCCACTTTGGTCGAATGCGCTTAAACAGGCGCACATTCTGCTACCTTGTACCCATGCCCTGTGCTTGCACAGACCGCAGTGAACCGTATCCAGGAGGCAGTAGGCAGGCAGCAACACTCACTGGACAGTAAATAGTATACAGAAAAACGCGAACAGTATGCACTTTTTTCAGCTTGCTCCAAAACGAAGAGTGAGTAGACAGTGCCCAGTAGACGGTAAACGGTAGAATATATCAAAGGTCTTTAACGTTGGCAGAAACCTATTTTCCTTCGCACAGCTTAGAAATACATGTATAATCATAGTAGAGTTTAAAAAAAAAAAGAAAAAAAAACTATCAAAGAAAAAGAAATAAAACTAGAAAAAAAATAAACAAAAGCAGTTAAAAGTCTACAGCACCCGGTATTCCCAGGCGGTCACCCATCCAAGTACTAACCGGGCTCGACGTTGCTTAACTTCGGTGATCGGACGAGAACCGGTGTTTTCAACGTGATATGGCCGTAGACAACAAAGTGCCGATTTTTAACATTTATAAAGTTTACATATTGGAAAACGCAAGTTCCATTCAGACAGATTTTCTAGTTCTGTTCATTTATTTATTTTTTCTGGCTCGAGACCACGACCAATTTTTAAAGATAGTCCATACTTTATAGTTTTTTTTTCATCCGTCTATGAAACTTTTTCACAACATTCCTAACAGCTGATGCTCTCCTTTCTTCAATGATGTGAGACATGACAGACTAGCATCGACGTTATTGCGACGTCACTGCGACGTCATGTGTCCGCTGGGTAAGGACACCTATATGAACCTATATAAAGAGTGTGATTCTGTTCCTCCAGTTACCCCTTGTGATAGGATTCTGAACTAATTATATTACATTTTCAAGAAGCTTATACAAGACTCTTTTCAGTTTGCCGTAACAACCAGAATATTTATTCCTACCCAGCGGGCACATGACGTCGAAATGACGTCATAATGACGTCGATGCGACGTCACAACGTCTTATCGACGTCAGTACGACGTCGTTTCAACGTCATGTGCCTGCTGGGTAGTGGCAATCTTGGAGACCAGTTAACCAGGGAACTATTTGCGTGCAGTAAATCTTGAAGGTGTTCACCACCAATCGAGGAAACAACGTTGGAATGATTCGCATTTCAGAACGGAAAGCTCATACTACCCAGCAGGAACATGACGTCATGATTCCGTCGCATTGACGTTGCCAAAACCTGATGACGTCACACCGACGTTATTATGAGGTCATGTGACGCTCGGAAAATCTTTATTGCCCAGCAGGCACATGACGTCTAAATGACGTCGTATTGACGTCTGGATGACGTCGTATTGGCGGCAATGCGGCGTGGGTGTCTTGTAATGATGTTCAAACAAGTCGCATTGTTTTGATATACTACCCTCTGTAGTGGGACACCTTAAAATTATTGTAATTATTCTAAAATTTGTACAGGTACTATCCGACAAGTCTGGACACACGTGTTTTGTGTATGACATCATCTGGTAGATGGTGAACAAAGCTTGGCAGTCTAGCTAGAGAGAATAGCTGAAAAAATACCAGTTTTCGCGTGATAAATGCAACATTTCGGTGCGAAAAATTCCCACTGTTTGCAACAAGGTAGCTTTACACTAAATATTTATAAGGTGCGGGTCCGCCCCTTTGGGGGAGAAGGTTAGGTCCAGAGGAAAATTCATATGGAGCTTGTCATTGGTCAGATGGATTAAATTTATACTAAGGTTAGAAAAAAGGAGTCAAAATAAAATATTTGGAAGGGGTTTATAAATTTTTCCATTCATCCATGAGATATTTGTGGTTATTTTAGTGTGGGACCCCCTCCACAGAAAATATCAGATTTTTTTTACTGCGAATCTGTTGGTAAACAAACACATGACAGAATCATGGCTTCCGGAGCAGGGAAGCATGTCTTCTTTTTCCACTGAAATTTAAAGTCCTAGAGTGGACTATATAAACAAAAGAGGTTTGGAAAAAAATGTATGTGTAGTTTATCAAGCAGGCCTTGAACTGTATGTAAAATATTTAGTGGTAAGCCACCACAAGGACTGTATGGACAATGGGAGATAACTCTATATCATAAATCATGGATAACGTGGAGCTCAGTAATACATTTTATGAAAACTATCTTCCCGGTAGGCACATGACATGGTGACGTCACATCGACGTCAGTACGGCGTCATTAGGATGCCATGTGCCAGTTGTTTTTTGCCTTGTCAAGGCTGATGCAAATTTCTGCTGGCTTTATATAGTGTTGTTAGCCAAAGTGTTGCTTACTACGCGAAGAAAACAAATTCCTTTTTTTCTAATATTCATGCGCATTCTTTAAGAGCCACACCCTCGGAAAAGGGCCTCATGCGACGAGAAGAATCAGCCCAGTCTGTGGTAACAATTACGCGTTCACTACATGCATAAACAATCTTGAGCATCATACACTGGAGCACCGTAAAGTGTGCGAAAAGAAATGACACTAATCGGACTGCTTTTCGCTTTTACCAATATGGTATGAAACACTTTTTTCCTTGCGCATACCTCGTGTCGTGATAAAACCAGTCTTATGTCATACGCAAAGCAGCGTGTCCAGAGACTAGACATGCACAATCAGAACAGGGTAGACTACACATGATCATAGACATATCTTAGTATCTCCTGATTGTGTTTACGTACATATTTCGCTGTAAACATTATTGGCTGAAACACATTTTTCCTTGCGCGGACCATTTGATTCGTGTCGTGATAAAATCAGACTTATGGTATATGCAAAACATCTATGTCCGGACCAGACTGTGCACTAGCACAATCAGGACAAGTCAAGCGCAATAAGTATTCCTTCTGGGAATCAAACGGTGAACTGCGCGAACTCTTACAGACTACGCAGTTGCATAGACTTCTCTTGGTACCCACTGTTTGCGTATAGTGTCAAACATATTTGCCCGGACAAGGCTCATAACGTTCGACACAAGAGATGAACATAAAATGCACGTGCAAATGATGTAACCTATGAGCTGCAAGATTATTAAAAATTTACCGCAGTGATCCTAAACTTTTGGATAGATGTATCTGAGAAACAACTTCAGACTCAGATCAAGATGTGCAATGCGTCATATCCTATCAGTATTTTTGACACATTGTCAGCTAATATAAGCATCTGTTCAAATTTTAGAATAATTACACAAATTTTATGGTGTCACAAATAGAAAGGGTAAATTAAAACGATGCAAATTGTTTGAACATCATTACAAGACACCCAGCAGGAGCATGACGTCACAATAACGTCGAATGGCGTCGATGCGACGTCGCCATGGCACACCGACGTCAATACGAGGTCATTCCGACGTCATGTGCCTGCTGGGCAGTAAAGTATTTCCCAGCTGGCACATGACGTCGGAATTACGTTGATGCGGCGTTATCAGGTTGTGTCGACGCCGACACGACGTCATTCCGACGTCATGTGTCTGCTGGGCAGGGAAGTATTTCCCAGCGGGCACATGACGTCGGAATAACGTTGATGCGGCGTCATCAGGTTGCGTCGAGGTCAATGCGACGTCATGATGACGTCGTCAATGTGACGTCATCATGACGTCGTGTGCCTGCTGGGTAGTATGTATCAATGTGAAGATCCGATCCGTCTCTTAGGGCTTTCTATTTAATAGATAAATGTTTATCTGAATCATAAAAAAGCCATGGAATTTGAATGTCCACAGTCACAACTAAGTTTTCTAGGTCCACGTTTCATTTGCGTCGAGTTTCAGACGAAGGAAAAACTTCAATAGGTGAAAGAAATGATGCCAAAATCTGTACATATTGCAAAACTTGATAAATTCTGCATTTCGACCATACACAACTATAATTGACGAGTACAAATGTCATAACTGCCTTTTTATTTATTTATTTATTTTATTTGTTTTAACTATTGCAGAACTTTAATGTACGGAAACAAAGATGTCTCTGCGTGTTTGTTTTACTACCCAAATATAAGTATGTGCTACATAGAAATTTTTGCATTCCTTTATTATCCTAACGGGTCACCAGGGTTCAGCTCCCATAATGTGCAGCTACTATGATGCCTGTGTGGGTTTCATCTGTTTGTGCGACTCCACTTTGGTCGAATGCGCTTAAACAGGCGCACATTCTGCTACCTTGTACCCATGCCCTGTGCTTGCACAGACCGCAGTGAACCGTATCCAGGAGGCAGTAGGCAGGCAGCAACACTCACTGGACAGTAAATAGTATACAGAAAAACGCGAACAGTATGCACTTTTTTCAGCTTGCTCCAAAACGAAGAGTGAGTAGACAGTGCCCAGTAGACGGTAAACGGTAGAATATATCAAAGGTCTTTAACGTTGGCAGAAACCTATTTTCCTTCGCACAGCTTAGAAATACATGTATAATCATAGTAGAGTTTAAAAAAAAAAAGAAAAAAAAACTATCAAAGAAAAAGAAATAAAACTAGAAAAAAAATAAACAAAAGCAGTTAAAAGTCTACAGCACCCGGTATTCCCAGGCGGTCACCCATCCAAGTACTAACCGGGCTCGACGTTGCTTAACTTCGGTGATCGGACGAGAACCGGTGTTTTCAACGTGATATGGCCGTAGACAACAAAGTGCCGATTTTTAACATTTATAAAGTTTACATATTGGAAAACGCAAGTTCCATTCAGACAGATTTTCTAGTTCTGTTCATTTATTTATTTTTTCTGGCTCGAGACCACGACCAATTTTTAAAGATAGTCCATACTTTATAGTTTTTTTTTCATCCGTCTATGAAACTTTTTCACAACATTCCTAACAGCTGATGCTCTCCTTTCTTCAATGATGTGAGACATGACAGACTAGCATCGACGTTATTGCGACGTCACTGCGACGTCATGTGTCCGCTGGGTAAGGACACCTATATGAACCTATATAAAGAGTGTGATTCTGTTCCTCCAGTTACCCCTTGTGATAGGATTCTGAACTAATTATATTACATTTTCAAGAAGCTTATACAAGACTCTTTTCAGTTTGCCGTAACAACCAGAATATTTATTCCTACCCAGCGGGCACATGACGTCGAAATGACGTCATAATGACGTCGATGCGACGTCACAACGTCTTATCGACGTCAGTACGACGTCGTTTCAACGTCATGTGCCTGCTGGGTAGTGGCAATCTTGGAGACCAGTTAACCAGGGAACTATTTGCGTGCAGTAAATCTTGAAGGTGTTCACCACCAATCGAGGAAACAACGTTGGAATGATTCGCATTTCAGAACGGAAAGCTCATACTACCCAGCAGGAACATGACGTCATGATTCCGTCGCATTGACGTTGCCAAAACCTGATGACGTCACACCGACGTTATTATGAGGTCATGTGACGCTCGGAAAATCTTTATTGCCCAGCAGGCACATGACGTCTAAATGACGTCGTATTGACGTCTGGATGACGTCGTATTGGCGGCAATGCGGCGTGGGTGTCTTGTAATGATGTTCAAACAAGTCGCATTGTTTTGATATACTACCCTCTGTAGTGGGACACCTTAAAATTATTGTAATTATTCTAAAATTTGTACAGGTACTATCCGACAAGTCTGGACACACGTGTTTTGTGTATGACATCATCTGGTAGATGGTGAACAAAGCTTGGCAGTCTAGCTAGAGAGAATAGCTGAAAAAATACCAGTTTTCGCGTGATAAATGCAACATTTCGGTGCGAAAAATTCCCACTGTTTGCAACAAGGTAGCTTTACACTAAATATTTATAAGGTGCGGGTCCGCCCCTTTGGGGGAGAAGGTTAGGTCCAGAGGAAAATTCATATGGAGCTTGTCATTGGTCAGATGGATTAAATTTATACTAAGGTTAGAAAAAAGGAGTCAAAATAAAATATTTGGAAGGGGTTTATAAATTTTTCCATTCATCCATGAGATATTTGTGGTTATTTTAGTGTGGGACCCCCTCCACAGAAAATATCAGATTTTTTTTACTGCGAATCTGTTGGTAAACAAACACATGACAGAATCATGGCTTCCGGAGCAGGGAAGCATGTCTTCTTTTTCCACTGAAATTTAAAGTCCTAGAGTGGACTATATAAACAAAAGAGGTTTGGAAAAAAATGTATGTGTAGTTTATCAAGCAGGCCTTGAACTGTATGTAAAATATTTAGTGGTAAGCCACCACAAGGACTGTATGGACAATGGGAGATAACTCTATATCATAAATCATGGATAACGTGGAGCTCAGTAATACATTTTATGAAAACTATCTTCCCGGTAGGCACATGACATGGTGACGTCACATCGACGTCAGTACGGCGTCATTAGGATGCCATGTGCCAGTTGTTTTTTGCCTTGTCAAGGCTGATGCAAATTTCTGCTGGCTTTATATAGTGTTGTTAGCCAAAGTGTTGCTTACTACGCGAAGAAAACAAATTCCTTTTTTTCTAATATTCATGCGCATTCTTTAAGAGCCACACCCTCGGAAAAGGGCCTCATGCGACGAGAAGAATCAGCCCAGTCTGTGGTAACAATTACGCGTTCACTACATGCATAAACAATCTTGAGCATCATACACTGGAGCACCGTAAAGTGTGCGAAAAGAAATGACACTAATCGGACTGCTTTTCGCTTTTACCAATATGGTATGAAACACTTTTTTCCTTGCGCATACCTCGTGTCGTGATAAAACCAGTCTTATGTCATACGCAAAGCAGCGTGTCCAGAGACTAGACATGCACAATCAGAACAGGGTAGACTACACATGATCATAGACATATCTTAGTATCTCCTGATTGTGTTTACGTACATATTTCGCTGTAAACATTATTGGCTGAAACACATTTTTCCTTGCGCGGACCATTTGATTCGTGTCGTGATAAAATCAGACTTATGGTATATGCAAAACATCTATGTCCGGACCAGACTGTGCACTAGCACAATCAGGACAAGTCAAGCGCAATAAGTATTCCTTCTGGGAATCAAACGGTGAACTGCGCGAACTCTTACAGACTACGCAGTTGCATAGACTTCTCTTGGTACCCACTGTTTGCGTATAGTGTCAAACATATTTGCCCGGACAAGGCTCATAACGTTCGACACAAGAGATGAACATAAAATGCACGTGCAAATGATGTAACCTATGAGCTGCAAGATTATTAAAAATTTACCGCAGTGATCCTAAACTTTTGGATAGATGTATCTGAGAAACAACTTCAGACTCAGATCAAGATGTGCAATGCGTCATATCCTATCAGTATTTTTGACACATTGTCAGCTAATATAAGCATCTGTTCAAATTTTAGAATAATTACACAAATTTTATGGTGTCACAAATAGAAAGGGTAAATTAAAACGATGCAAATTGTTTGAACATCATTACAAGACACCCAGCAGGAGCATGACGTCACAATAACGTCGAATGGCGTCGATGCGACGTCGCCATGGCACACCGACGTCAATACGAGGTCATTCCGACGTCATGTGCCTGCTGGGCAGTAAAGTATTTCCCAGCTGGCACATGACGTCGGAATTACGTTGATGCGGCGTTATCAGGTTGTGTCGACGCCGACACGACGTCATTCCGACGTCATGTGTCTGCTGGGCAGGGAAGTATTTCCCAGCGGGCACATGACGTCGGAATAACGTTGATGCGGCGTCATCAGGTTGCGTCGAGGTCAATGCGACGTCATGATGACGTCGTCAATGTGACGTCATCATGACGTCGTGTGCCTGCTGGGTAGTATGTATCAATGTGAAGATCCGATCCGTCTCTTAGGGCTTTCTATTTAATAGATAAATGTTTATCTGAATCATAAAAAAGCCATGGAATTTGAATGTCCACAGTCACAACTAAGTTTTCTAGGTCCACGTTTCATTTGCGTCGAGTTTCAGACGAAGGAAAAACTTCAATAGGTGAAAGAAATGATGCCAAAATCTGTACATATTGCAAAACTTGATAAATTCTGCATTTCGACCATACACAACTATAATTGACGAGTACAAATGTCATAACTGCCTTTTTATTTATTTATTTATTTTATTTGTTTTAACTATTGCAGAACTTTAATGTACGGAAACAAAGATGTCTCTGCGTGTTTGTTTTACTACCCAAATATAAGTATGTGCTACATAGAAATTTTTGCATTCCTTTATTATCCTAACGGGTCACCAGGGTTCAGCTCCCATAATGTGCAGCTACTATGATGCCTGTGTGGGTTTCATCTGTTTGTGCGACTCCACTTTGGTCGAATGCGCTTAAACAGGCGCACATTCTGCTACCTTGTACCCATGCCCTGTGCTTGCACAGACCGCAGTGAACCGTATCCAGGAGGCAGTAGGCAGGCAGCAACACTCACTGGACAGTAAATAGTATACAGAAAAACGCGAACAGTATGCACTTTTTTCAGCTTGCTCCAAAACGAAGAGTGAGTAGACAGTGCCCAGTAGACGGTAAACGGTAGAATATATCAAAGGTCTTTAACGTTGGCAGAAACCTATTTTCCTTCGCACAGCTTAGAAATACATGTATAATCATAGTAGAGTTTAAAAAAAAAAAGAAAAAAAAACTATCAAAGAAAAAGAAATAAAACTAGAAAAAAAATAAACAAAAGCAGTTAAAAGTCTACAGCACCCGGTATTCCCAGGCGGTCACCCATCCAAGTACTAACCGGGCTCGACGTTGCTTAACTTCGGTGATCGGACGAGAACCGGTGTTTTCAACGTGATATGGCCGTAGACAACAAAGTGCCGATTTTTAACATTTATAAAGTTTACATATTGGAAAACGCAAGTTCCATTCAGACAGATTTTCTAGTTCTGTTCATTTATTTATTTTTTCTGGCTCGAGACCACGACCAATTTTTAAAGATAGTCCATACTTTATAGTTTTTTTTTCATCCGTCTATGAAACTTTTTCACAACATTCCTAACAGCTGATGCTCTCCTTTCTTCAATGATGTGAGACATGACAGACTAGCATCGACGTTATTGCGACGTCACTGCGACGTCATGTGTCCGCTGGGTAAGGACACCTATATGAACCTATATAAAGAGTGTGATTCTGTTCCTCCAGTTACCCCTTGTGATAGGATTCTGAACTAATTATATTACATTTTCAAGAAGCTTATACAAGACTCTTTTCAGTTTGCCGTAACAACCAGAATATTTATTCCTACCCAGCGGGCACATGACGTCGAAATGACGTCATAATGACGTCGATGCGACGTCACAACGTCTTATCGACGTCAGTACGACGTCGTTTCAACGTCATGTGCCTGCTGGGTAGTGGCAATCTTGGAGACCAGTTAACCAGGGAACTATTTGCGTGCAGTAAATCTTGAAGGTGTTCACCACCAATCGAGGAAACAACGTTGGAATGATTCGCATTTCAGAACGGAAAGCTCATACTACCCAGCAGGAACATGACGTCATGATTCCGTCGCATTGACGTTGCCAAAACCTGATGACGTCACACCGACGTTATTATGAGGTCATGTGACGCTCGGAAAATCTTTATTGCCCAGCAGGCACATGACGTCTAAATGACGTCGTATTGACGTCTGGATGACGTCGTATTGGCGGCAATGCGGCGTGGGTGTCTTGTAATGATGTTCAAACAAGTCGCATTGTTTTGATATACTACCCTCTGTAGTGGGACACCTTAAAATTATTGTAATTATTCTAAAATTTGTACAGGTACTATCCGACAAGTCTGGACACACGTGTTTTGTGTATGACATCATCTGGTAGATGGTGAACAAAGCTTGGCAGTCTAGCTAGAGAGAATAGCTGAAAAAATACCAGTTTTCGCGTGATAAATGCAACATTTCGGTGCGAAAAATTCCCACTGTTTGCAACAAGGTAGCTTTACACTAAATATTTATAAGGTGCGGGTCCGCCCCTTTGGGGGAGAAGGTTAGGTCCAGAGGAAAATTCATATGGAGCTTGTCATTGGTCAGATGGATTAAATTTATACTAAGGTTAGAAAAAAGGAGTCAAAATAAAATATTTGGAAGGGGTTTATAAATTTTTCCATTCATCCATGAGATATTTGTGGTTATTTTAGTGTGGGACCCCCTCCACAGAAAATATCAGATTTTTTTTACTGCGAATCTGTTGGTAAACAAACACATGACAGAATCATGGCTTCCGGAGCAGGGAAGCATGTCTTCTTTTTCCACTGAAATTTAAAGTCCTAGAGTGGACTATATAAACAAAAGAGGTTTGGAAAAAAATGTATGTGTAGTTTATCAAGCAGGCCTTGAACTGTATGTAAAATATTTAGTGGTAAGCCACCACAAGGACTGTATGGACAATGGGAGATAACTCTATATCATAAATCATGGATAACGTGGAGCTCAGTAATACATTTTATGAAAACTATCTTCCCGGTAGGCACATGACATGGTGACGTCACATCGACGTCAGTACGGCGTCATTAGGATGCCATGTGCCAGTTGTTTTTTGCCTTGTCAAGGCTGATGCAAATTTCTGCTGGCTTTATATAGTGTTGTTAGCCAAAGTGTTGCTTACTACGCGAAGAAAACAAATTCCTTTTTTTCTAATATTCATGCGCATTCTTTAAGAGCCACACCCTCGGAAAAGGGCCTCATGCGACGAGAAGAATCAGCCCAGTCTGTGGTAACAATTACGCGTTCACTACATGCATAAACAATCTTGAGCATCATACACTGGAGCACCGTAAAGTGTGCGAAAAGAAATGACACTAATCGGACTGCTTTTCGCTTTTACCAATATGGTATGAAACACTTTTTTCCTTGCGCATACCTCGTGTCGTGATAAAACCAGTCTTATGTCATACGCAAAGCAGCGTGTCCAGAGACTAGACATGCACAATCAGAACAGGGTAGACTACACATGATCATAGACATATCTTAGTATCTCCTGATTGTGTTTACGTACATATTTCGCTGTAAACATTATTGGCTGAAACACATTTTTCCTTGCGCGGACCATTTGATTCGTGTCGTGATAAAATCAGACTTATGGTATATGCAAAACATCTATGTCCGGACCAGACTGTGCACTAGCACAATCAGGACAAGTCAAGCGCAATAAGTATTCCTTCTGGGAATCAAACGGTGAACTGCGCGAACTCTTACAGACTACGCAGTTGCATAGACTTCTCTTGGTACCCACTGTTTGCGTATAGTGTCAAACATATTTGCCCGGACAAGGCTCATAACGTTCGACACAAGAGATGAACATAAAATGCACGTGCAAATGATGTAACCTATGAGCTGCAAGATTATTAAAAATTTACCGCAGTGATCCTAAACTTTTGGATAGATGTATCTGAGAAACAACTTCAGACTCAGATCAAGATGTGCAATGCGTCATATCCTATCAGTATTTTTGACACATTGTCAGCTAATATAAGCATCTGTTCAAATTTTAGAATAATTACACAAATTTTATGGTGTCACAAATAGAAAGGGTAAATTAAAACGATGCAAATTGTTTGAACATCATTACAAGACACCCAGCAGGAGCATGACGTCACAATAACGTCGAATGGCGTCGATGCGACGTCGCCATGGCACACCGACGTCAATACGAGGTCATTCCGACGTCATGTGCCTGCTGGGCAGTAAAGTATTTCCCAGCTGGCACATGACGTCGGAATTACGTTGATGCGGCGTTATCAGGTTGTGTCGACGCCGACACGACGTCATTCCGACGTCATGTGTCTGCTGGGCAGGGAAGTATTTCCCAGCGGGCACATGACGTCGGAATAACGTTGATGCGGCGTCATCAGGTTGCGTCGAGGTCAATGCGACGTCATGATGACGTCGTCAATGTGACGTCATCATGACGTCGTGTGCCTGCTGGGTAGTATGTATCAATGTGAAGATCCGATCCGTCTCTTAGGGCTTTCTATTTAATAGATAAATGTTTATCTGAATCATAAAAAAGCCATGGAATTTGAATGTCCACAGTCACAACTAAGTTTTCTAGGTCCACGTTTCATTTGCGTCGAGTTTCAGACGAAGGAAAAACTTCAATAGGTGAAAGAAATGATGCCAAAATCTGTACATATTGCAAAACTTGATAAATTCTGCATTTCGACCATACACAACTATAATTGACGAGTACAAATGTCATAACTGCCTTTTTATTTATTTATTTATTTTATTTGTTTTAACTATTGCAGAACTTTAATGTACGGAAACAAAGATGTCTCTGCGTGTTTGTTTTACTACCCAAATATAAGTATGTGCTACATAGAAATTTTTGCATTCCTTTATTATCCTAACGGGTCACCAGGGTTCAGCTCCCATAATGTGCAGCTACTATGATGCCTGTGTGGGTTTCATCTGTTTGTGCGACTCCACTTTGGTCGAATGCGCTTAAACAGGCGCACATTCTGCTACCTTGTACCCATGCCCTGTGCTTGCACAGACCGCAGTGAACCGTATCCAGGAGGCAGTAGGCAGGCAGCAACACTCACTGGACAGTAAATAGTATACAGAAAAACGCGAACAGTATGCACTTTTTTCAGCTTGCTCCAAAACGAAGAGTGAGTAGACAGTGCCCAGTAGACGGTAAACGGTAGAATATATCAAAGGTCTTTAACGTTGGCAGAAACCTATTTTCCTTCGCACAGCTTAGAAATACATGTATAATCATAGTAGAGTTTAAAAAAAAAAAGAAAAAAAAACTATCAAAGAAAAAGAAATAAAACTAGAAAAAAAATAAACAAAAGCAGTTAAAAGTCTACAGCACCCGGTATTCCCAGGCGGTCACCCATCCAAGTACTAACCGGGCTCGACGTTGCTTAACTTCGGTGATCGGACGAGAACCGGTGTTTTCAACGTGATATGGCCGTAGACAACAAAGTGCCGATTTTTAACATTTATAAAGTTTATATATTGGAAAACGCAAGTTCCATTCAGACAGATTTTCTAGTTCTGTTCATTTATTTATTTTTTCTGGCTCGAGACCACGACCAATTTTTAAAGATAGTCCATACTTTATAGTTTTTTTTTCATCCGTCTATGAAACTTTTTCACAACATTCCTAACAGCTGATGCTCTCCTTTCTTCAATGATGTGAGACATGACAGACTAGCATCGACGTTATTGCGACGTCACTGCGACGTCATGTGTCCGCTGGGTAAGGACACCTATATGAACCTATATAAAGAGTGTGATTCTGTTCCTCCAGTTACCCCTTGTGATAGGATTCTGAACTAATTATATTACATTTTCAAGAAGCTTATACAAGACTCTTTTCAGTTTGCCGTAACAACCAGAATATTTATTCCTACCCAGCGGGCACATGACGTCGAAATGACGTCATAATGACGTCGATGCGACGTCACAACGTCTTATCGACGTCAGTACGACGTCGTTTCAACGTCATGTGCCTGCTGGGTAGTGGCAATCTTGGAGACCAGTTAACCAGGGAACTATTTGCGTGCAGTAAATCTTGAAGGTGTTCACCACCAATCGAGGAAACAACGTTGGAATGATTCGCATTTCAGAACGGAAAGCTCATACTACCCAGCAGGAACATGACGTCATGATTCCGTCGCATTGACGTTGCCAAAACCTGATGACGTCACACCGACGTTATTATGAGGTCATGTGACGCTCGGAAAATCTTTATTGCCCAGCAGGCACATGACGTCTAAATGACGTCGTATTGACGTCTGGATGACGTCGTATTGGCGGCAATGCGGCGTGGGTGTCTTGTAATGATGTTCAAACAAGTCGCATTGTTTTGATATACTACCCTCTGTAGTGGGACACCTTAAAATTATTGTAATTATTCTAAAATTTGTACAGGTACTATCCGACAAGTCTGGACACACGTGTTTTGTGTATGACATCATCTGGTAGATGGTGAACAAAGCTTGGCAGTCTAGCTAGAGAGAATAGCTGAAAAAATACCAGTTTTCGCGTGATAAATGCAACATTTCGGTGCGAAAAATTCCCACTGTTTGCAACAAGGTAGCTTTACACTAAATATTTATAAGGTGCGGGTCCGCCCCTTTGGGGGAGAAGGTTAGGTCCAGAGGAAAATTCATATGGAGCTTGTCATTGGTCAGATGGATTAAATTTATACTAAGGTTAGAAAAAAGGAGTCAAAATAAAATATTTGGAAGGGGTTTATAAATTTTTCCATTCATCCATGAGATATTTGTGGTTATTTTAGTGTGGGACCCCCTCCACAGAAAATATCAGATTTTTTTACTGCGAATCTGTTGGTAAACAAACACATGACAGAATCATGGCTTCCGGAGCAGGGAAGCATGTCTTCTTTTTCCACTGAAATTTAAAGTCCTAGAGTGGACTATATAAACAAAAGAGGTTTGGAAAAAAATGTATGTGTAGTTTATCAAGCAGGCCTTGAACTGTATGTAAAATATTTAGTGGTAAGCCACCACAAGGACTGTATGGACAATGGGAGATAACTCTATATCATAAATCATGGATAACGTGGAGCTCAGTAATACATTTTATGAAAACTATCTTCCCGGTAGGCACATGACATGGTGACGTCACATCGACGTCAGTACGGCGTCATTAGGATGCCATGTGCCAGTTGTTTTTTGCCTTGTCAAGGCTGATGCAAATTTCTGCTGGCTTTATATAGTGTTGTTAGCCAAAGTGTTGCTTACTACGCGAAGAAAACAAATTCCTTTTTTTCTAATATTCATGCGCATTCTTTAAGAGCCACACCCTCGGAAAAGGGCCTCATGCGACGAGAAGAATCAGCCCAGTCTGTGGTAACAATTACGCGTTCACTACATGCATAAACAATCTTGAGCATCATACACTGGAGCACCGTAAAGTGTGCGAAAAGAAATGACACTAATCGGACTGCTTTTCGCTTTTACCAATATGGTATGAAACACTTTTTTCCTTGCGCATACCTCGTGTCGTGATAAAACCAGTCTTATGTCATACGCAAAGCAGCGTGTCCAGAGACTAGACATGCACAATCAGAACAGGGTAGACTACACATGATCATAGACATATCTTAGTATCTCCTGATTGTGTTTACGTACATATTTCGCTGTAAACATTATTGGCTGAAACACATTTTTCCTTGCGCGGACCATTTGATTCGTGTCGTGATAAAATCAGACTTATGGTATATGCAAAACATCTATGTCCGGACCAGACTGTGCACTAGCACAATCAGGACAAGTCAAGCGCAATAAGTATTCCTTCTGGGAATCAAACGGTGAACTGCGCGAACTCTTACAGACTACGCAGTTGCATAGACTTCTCTTGGTACCCACTGTTTGCGTATAGTGTCAAACATATTTGCCCGGACAAGGCTCATAACGTTCGACACAAGAGATGAACATAAAATGCACGTGCAAATGATGTAACCTATGAGCTGCAAGATTATTAAAAATTTACCGCAGTGATCCTAAACTTTTGGATAGATGTATCTGAGAAACAACTTCAGACTCAGATCAAGATGTGCAATGCGTCATATCCTATCAGTATTTTTGACACATTGTCAGCTAATATAAGCATCTGTTCAAATTTTAGAATAATTACACAAATTTTATGGTGTCACAAATAGAAAGGGTAAATTAAAACGATGCAAATTGTTTGAACATCATTACAAGACACCCAGCAGGAGCATGACGTCACAATAACGTCGAATGGCGTCGATGCGACGTCGCCATGGCACACCGACGTCAATACGAGGTCATTCCGACGTCATGTGCCTGCTGGGCAGTAAAGTATTTCCCAGCTGGCACATGACGTCGGAATTACGTTGATGCGGCGTTATCAGGTTGTGTCGACGCCGACACGACGTCATTCCGACGTCATGTGTCTGCTGGGCAGGGAAGTATTTCCCAGCGGGCACATGACGTCGGAATAACGTTGATGCGGCGTCATCAGGTTGCGTCGAGGTCAATGCGACGTCATGATGACGTCGTCAATGTGACGTCATCATGACGTCGTGTGCCTGCTGGGTAGTATGTATCAATGTGAAGATCCGATCCGTCTCTTAGGGCTTTCTATTTAATAGATAAATGTTTATCTGAATCATAAAAAAGCCATGGAATTTGAATGTCCACAGTCACAACTAAGTTTTCTAGGTCCACGTTTCATTTGCGTCGAGTTTCAGACGAAGGAAAAACTTCAATAGGTGAAAGAAATGATGCCAAAATCTGTACATATTGCAAAACTTGATAAATTCTGCATTTCGACCATACACAACTATAATTGACGAGTACAAATGTCATAACTGCCTTTTTATTTATTTATTTATTTTATTTGTTTTAACTATTGCAGAACTTTAATGTACGGAAACAAAGATGTCTCTGCGTGTTTGTTTTACTACCCAAATATAAGTATGTGCTACATAGAAATTTTTGCATTCCTTTATTATCCTAACGGGTCACCAGGGTTCAGCTCCCATAATGTGCAGCTACTATGATGCCTGTGTGGGTTTCATCTGTTTGTGCGACTCCACTTTGGTCGAATGCGCTTAAACAGGCGCACATTCTGCTACCTTGTACCCATGCCCTGTGCTTGCACAGACCGCAGTGAACCGTATCCAGGAGGCAGTAGGCAGGCAGCAACACTCACTGGACAGTAAATAGTATACAGAAAAACGCGAACAGTATGCACTTTTTTCAGCTTGCTCCAAAACGAAGAGTGAGTAGACAGTGCCCAGTAGACGGTAAACGGTAGAATATATCAAAGGTCTTTAACGTTGGCAGAAACCTATTTTCCTTCGCACAGCTTAGAAATACATGTATAATCATAGTAGAGTTTAAAAAAAAAAAGAAAAAAAAACTATCAAAGAAAAAGAAATAAAACTAGAAAAAAATAAACAAAAGCAGTTAAAAGTCTACAGCACCCGGTATTCCCAGGCGGTCACCCATCCAAGTACTAACCGGGCTCGACGTTGCTTAACTTCGGTGATCGGACGAGAACCGGTGTTTTCAACGTGATATGGCCGTAGACAACAAAGTGCCGATTTTTAACATTTATAAAGTTTACATATTGGAAAACGCAAGTTCCATTCAGACAGATTTTCTAGTTCTGTTCATTTATTTATTTTTTCTGGCTCGAGACCACGACCAATTTTTAAAGATAGTCCATACTTTATAGTTTTTTTTTCATCCGTCTATGAAACTTTTTCACAACATTCCTAACAGCTGATGCTCTCCTTTCTTCAATGATGTGAGACATGACAGACTAGCATCGACGTTATTGCGACGTCACTGCGACGTCATGTGTCCGCTGGGTAAGGACACCTATATGAACCTATATAAAGAGTGTGATTCTGTTCCTCCAGTTACCCCTTGTGATAGGATTCTGAACTAATTATATTACATTTTCAAGAAGCTTATACAAGACTCTTTTCAGTTTGCCGTAACAACCAGAATATTTATTCCTACCCAGCGGGCACATGACGTCGAAATGACGTCATAATGACGTCGATGCGACGTCACAACGTCTTATCGACGTCAGTACGACGTCGTTTCAACGTCATGTGCCTGCTGGGTAGTGGCAATCTTGGAGACCAGTTAACCAGGGAACTATTTGCGTGCAGTAAATCTTGAAGGTGTTCACCACCAATCGAGGAAACAACGTTGGAATGATTCGCATTTCAGAACGGAAAGCTCATACTACCCAGCAGGAACATGACGTCATGATTCCGTCGCATTGACGTTGCCAAAACCTGATGACGTCACACCGACGTTATTATGAGGTCATGTGACGCTCGGAAAATCTTTATTGCCCAGCAGGCACATGACGTCTAAATGACGTCGTATTGACGTCTGGATGACGTCGTATTGGCGGCAATGCGGCGTGGGTGTCTTGTAATGATGTTCAAACAAGTCGCATTGTTTTGATATACTACCCTCTGTAGTGGGACACCTTAAAATTATTGTAATTATTCTAAAATTTGTACAGGTACTATCCGACAAGTCTGGACACACGTGTTTTGTGTATGACATCATCTGGTAGATGGTGAACAAAGCTTGGCAGTCTAGCTAGAGAGAATAGCTGAAAAAATACCAGTTTTCGCGTGATAAATGCAACATTTCGGTGCGAAAAATTCCCACTGTTTGCAACAAGGTAGCTTTACACTAAATATTTATAAGGTGCGGGTCCGCCCCTTTGGGGGAGAAGGTTAGGTCCAGAGGAAAATTCATATGGAGCTTGTCATTGGTCAGATGGATTAAATTTATACTAAGGTTAGAAAAAAGGAGTCAAAATAAAATATTTGGAAGGGGTTTATAAATTTTTCCATTCATCCATGAGATATTTGTGGTTATTTTAGTGTGGGACCCCCTCCACAGAAAATATCAGATTTTTTTTACTGCGAATCTGTTGGTAAACAAACACATGACAGAATCATGGCTTCCGGAGCAGGGAAGCATGTCTTCTTTTTCCACTGAAATTTAAAGTCCTAGAGTGGACTATATAAACAAAAGAGGTTTGGAAAAAAATGTATGTGTAGTTTATCAAGCAGGCCTTGAACTGTATGTAAAATATTTAGTGGTAAGCCACCACAAGGACTGTATGGACAATGGGAGATAACTCTATATCATAAATCATGGATAACGTGGAGCTCAGTAATACATTTTATGAAAACTATCTTCCCGGTAGGCACATGACATGGTGACGTCACATCGACGTCAGTACGGCGTCATTAGGATGCCATGTGCCAGTTGTTTTTTGCCTTGTCAAGGCTGATGCAAATTTCTGCTGGCTTTATATAGTGTTGTTAGCCAAAGTGTTGCTTACTACGCGAAGAAAACAAATTCCTTTTTTTCTAATATTCATGCGCATTCTTTAAGAGCCACACCCTCGGAAAAGGGCCTCATGCGACGAGAAGAATCAGCCCAGTCTGTGGTAACAATTACGCGTTCACTACATGCATAAACAATCTTGAGCATCATACACTGGAGCACCGTAAAGTGTGCGAAAAGAAATGACACTAATCGGACTGCTTTTCGCTTTTACCAATATGGTATGAAACACTTTTTTCCTTGCGCATACCTCGTGTCGTGATAAAACCAGTCTTATGTCATACGCAAAGCAGCGTGTCCAGAGACTAGACATGCACAATCAGAACAGGGTAGACTACACATGATCATAGACATATCTTAGTATCTCCTGATTGTGTTTACGTACATATTTCGCTGTAAACATTATTGGCTGAAACACATTTTTCCTTGCGCGGACCATTTGATTCGTGTCGTGATAAAATCAGACTTATGGTATATGCAAAACATCTATGTCCGGACCAGACTGTGCACTAGCACAATCAGGACAAGTCAAGCGCAATAAGTATTCCTTCTGGGAATCAAACGGTGAACTGCGCGAACTCTTACAGACTACGCAGTTGCATAGACTTCTCTTGGTACCCACTGTTTGCGTATAGTGTCAAACATATTTGCCCGGACAAGGCTCATAACGTTCGACACAAGAGATGAACATAAAATGCACGTGCAAATGATGTAACCTATGAGCTGCAAGATTATTAAAAATTTACCGCAGTGATCCTAAACTTTTGGATAGATGTATCTGAGAAACAACTTCAGACTCAGATCAAGATGTGCAATGCGTCATATCCTATCAGTATTTTTGACACATTGTCAGCTAATATAAGCATCTGTTCAAATTTTAGAATAATTACACAAATTTTATGGTGTCACAAATAGAAAGGGTAAATTAAAACGATGCAAATTGTTTGAACATCATTACAAGACACCCAGCAGGAGCATGACGTCACAATAACGTCGAATGGCGTCGATGCGACGTCGCCATGGCACACCGACGTCAATACGAGGTCATTCCGACGTCATGTGCCTGCTGGGCAGTAAAGTATTTCCCAGCTGGCACATGACGTCGGAATTACGTTGATGCGGCGTTATCAGGTTGTGTCGACGCCGACACGACGTCATTCCGACGTCATGTGTCTGCTGGGCAGGGAAGTATTTCCCAGCGGGCACATGACGTCGGAATAACGTTGATGCGGCGTCATCAGGTTGCGTCGAGGTCAATGCGACGTCATGATGACGTCGTCAATGTGACGTCATCATGACGTCGTGTGCCTGCTGGGTAGTATGTATCAATGTGAAGATCCGATCCGTCTCTTAGGGCTTTCTATTTAATAGATAAATGTTTATCTGAATCATAAAAAAGCCATGGAATTTGAATGTCCACAGTCACAACTAAGTTTTCTAGGTCCACGTTTCATTTGCGTCGAGTTTCAGACGAAGGAAAAACTTCAGTAGGTGAAAGAAATGATGCCAAAATCTGTACATATTGCAAAACTTGATAAATTCTGCATTTCGACCATACACAACTATAACTGACGAGTACAAATGTCATAACTGCCTTTTTATTTATTTATTTATTTTATTTGTTTTAACTATTGCAGAACTTTAATGTACGGAAACAAAGATGTCTCTGCGTGTTTGTTTTACTACCCAAATATAAGTATGTGCTACATAGAAATTTTTGCATTCCTTTATTATCCTAACGGGTCACCAGGGTTCAGCTCCCATAATGTGCAGCTACTATGATGCCTGTGTGGGTTTCATCTGTTTGTGCGACTCCACTTTGGTCGAATGCGCTTAAACAGGCGCACATTCTGCTACCTTGTACCCATGCCCTGTGCTTGCACAGACCGCAGTGAACCGTATCCAGGAGGCAGTAGGCAGGCAGCAACACTCACTGGACAGTAAATAGTATACAGAAAAACGCGAACAGTATGCACCTTTTTCAGCTTGCTCCAAAACGAAGAGTGAGTAGACAGTGCCCAGTAGACGGTAAACGGTAGAATATATCAAAGGTCTTTAACGTTGGCAGAAACCTATTTTCCTTCGCACAGCTTAGAAATACATGTATAATCATAGTAGAGTTTAAAAAAAAAAAGAAAAAAAAACTATCAAAATAAGAAATAAAACTAGAAAAAAAATAAACAAAAGCAGTTAAAAGTCTACAGCACCCGGTATTCCCAGGCGGTCACCCATCCAAGTACTAACCGGGCTCGACGTTGCTTAACTTCGGTGATCGGACGAGAACCGGTGTTTTCAACGTGATATGGCCGTAGACAACAAAGTGCCGATTTTTAACATTTATAAAGTTTACATATTGGAAAACGCAAGTTCCATTCAGACAGATTTTCTAGTTCTGTTCATTTATTTATTTTTTCTGGCTCGAGACCACGACCAATTTTTAAAGATAGTCCATACTTTATAGTTTTTTTTTCATCCGTCTATGAAACTTTTTCACAACATTCCTAACAGCTGATGCTCTCCTTTCTTCAATGATGTGAGACATGACAGACTAGCATCGACGTTATTGCGACGTCACTGCGACGTCATGTGTCCGCTGGGTAAGGACACCTATATGAACCTATATAAAGAGTGTGATTCTGTTCCTCCAGTTACCCCTTGTGATAGGATTCTGAACTAATTATATTACATTTTCAAGAAGCTTATACAAGACTCTTTTCAGTTTGCCGTAACAACCAGAATATTTATTCCTACCCAGCGGGCACATGACGTCGAAATGACGTCATAATGACGTCGATGCGACGTCACAACGTCTTATCGACGTCAGTACGACGTCGTTTCAACGTCATGTGCCTGCTGGGTAGTGGCAATCTTGGAGACCAGTTAACCAGGGAACTATTTGCGTGCAGTAAATCTTGAAGGTGTTCACCACCAATCGAGGAAACAACGTTGGAATGATTCGCATTTCAGAACGGAAAGCTCATACTACCCAGCAGGAACATGACGTCATGATTCCGTCGCATTGACGTTGCCAAAACCTGATGACGTCACACCGACGTTATTATGAGGTCATGTGACGCTCGGAAAATCTTTATTGCCCAGCAGGCACATGACGTCTAAATGACGTCGTATTGACGTCTGGATGACGTCGTATTGGCGGCAATGCGGCGTGGGTGTCTTGTAATGATGTTCAAACAAGTCGCATTGTTTTGATATACTACCCTCTGTAGTGGGACACCTTAAAATTATTGTAATTATTCTAAAATTTGTACAGGTACTATCCGACAAGTCTGGACACACGTGTTTTGTGTATGACATCATCTGGTAGATGGTGAACAAAGCTTGGCAGTCTAGCTAGAGAGAATAGCTGAAAAAATACCAGTTTTCGCGTGATAAATGCAACATTTCGGTGCGAAAAATTCCCACTGTTTGCAACAAGGTAGCTTTACACTAAATATTTATAAGGTGCGGGTCCGCCCCTTTGGGGGAGAAGGTTAGGTCCAGAGGAAAATTCATATGGAGCTTGTCATTGGTCAGATGGATTAAATTTATACTAAGGTTAGAAAAAAGGAGTCAAAATAAAATATTTGGAAGGGGTTTATAAATTTTTCCATTCATCCATGAGATATTTGTGGTTATTTTAGTGTGGGACCCCCTCCACAGAAAATATCAGATTTTTTTTACTGCGAATCTGTTGGTAAACAAACACATGACAGAATCATGGCTTCCGGAGCAGGGAAGCATGTCTTCTTTTTCCACTGAAATTTAAAGTCCTAGAGTGGACTATATAAACAAAAGAGGTTTGGAAAAAAATGTATGTGTAGTTTATCAAGCAGGCCTTGAACTGTATGTAAAATATTTAGTGGTAAGCCACCACAAGGACTGTATGGACAATGGGAGATAACTCTATATCATAAATCATGGATAACGTGGAGCTCAGTAATACATTTTATGAAAACTATCTTCCCGGTAGGCACATGACATGGTGACGTCACATCGACGTCAGTACGGCGTCATTAGGATGCCATGTGCCAGTTGTTTTTTGCCTTGTCAAGGCTGATGCAAATTTCTGCTGGCTTTATATAGTGTTGTTAGCCAAAGTGTTGCTTACTACGCGAAGAAAACAAATTCCTTTTTTTCTAATATTCATGCGCATTCTTTAAGAGCCACACCCTCGGAAAAGGGCCTCATGCGACGAGAAGAATCAGCCCAGTCTGTGGTAACAATTACGCGTTCACTACATGCATAAACAATCTTGAGCATCATACACTGGAGCACCGTAAAGTGTGCGAAAAGAAATGACACTAATCGGACTGCTTTTCGCTTTTACCAATATGGTATGAAACACTTTTTTCCTTGCGCATACCTCGTGTCGTGATAAAACCAGTCTTATGTCATACGCAAAGCAGCGTGTCCAGAGACTAGACATGCACAATCAGAACAGGGTAGACTACACATGATCATAGACATATCTTAGTATCTCCTGATTGTGTTTACGTACATATTTCGCTGTAAACATTATTGGCTGAAACACATTTTTCCTTGCGCGGACCATTTGATTCGTGTCGTGATAAAATCAGACTTATGGTATATGCAAAACATCTATGTCCGGACCAGACTGTGCACTAGCACAATCAGGACAAGTCAAGCGCAATAAGTATTCCTTCTGGGAATCAAACGGTGAACTGCGCGAACTCTTACAGACTACGCAGTTGCATAGACTTCTCTTGGTACCCACTGTTTGCGTATAGTGTCAAACATATTTGCCCGGACAAGGCTCATAACGTTCGACACAAGAGATGAACATAAAATGCACGTGCAAATGATGTAACCTATGAGCTGCAAGATTATTAAAAATTTACCGCAGTGATCCTAAACTTTTGGATAGATGTATCTGAGAAACAACTTCAGACTCAGATCAAGATGTGCAATGCGTCATATCCTATCAGTATTTTTGACACATTGTCAGCTAATATAAGCATCTGTTCAAATTTTAGAATAATTACACAAATTTTATGGTGTCACAAATAGAAAGGGTAAATTAAAACGATGCAAATTGTTTGAACATCATTACAAGACACCCAGCAGGAGCATGACGTCACAATAACGTCGAATGGCGTCGATGCGACGTCGCCATGGCACACCGACGTCAATACGAGGTCATTCCGACGTCATGTGCCTGCTGGGCAGTAAAGTATTTCCCAGCTGGCACATGACGTCGGAATTACGTTGATGCGGCGTTATCAGGTTGTGTCGACGCCGACACGACGTCATTCCGACGTCATGTGTCTGCTGGGCAGGGAAGTATTTCCCAGCGGGCACATGACGTCGGAATAACGTTGATGCGGCGTCATCAGGTTGCGTCGAGGTCAATGCGACGTCATGATGACGTCGTCAATGTGACGTCATCATGACGTCGTGTGCCTGCTGGGTAGTATGTATCAATGTGAAGATCCGATCCGTCTCTTAGGGCTTTCTATTTAATAGATAAATGTTTATCTGAATCATAAAAAAGCCATGGAATTTGAATGTCCACAGTCACAACTAAGTTTTCTAGGTCCACGTTTCATTTGCGTCGAGTTTCAGACGAAGGAAAAACTTCAATAGGTGAAAGAAATGATGCCAAAATCTGTACATATTGCAAAACTTGATAAATTCTGCATTTCGACCATACACAACTATAATTGACGAGTACAAATGTCATAACTGCCTTTTTATTTATTTATTTATTTTATTTGTTTTAACTATTGCAGAACTTTAATGTACGGAAACAAAGATGTCTCTGCGTGTTTGTTTTACTACCCAAATATAAGTATGTGCTACATAGAAATTTTTGCATTCCTTTATTATCCTAACGGGTCACCAGGGTTCAGCTCCCATAATGTGCAGCTACTATGATGCCTGTGTGGGTTTCATCTGTTTGTGCGACTCCACTTTGGTCGAATGCGCTTAAACAGGCGCACATTCTGCTACCTTGTACCCATGCCCTGTGCTTGCACAGACCGCAGTGAACCGTATCCAGGAGGCAGTAGGCAGGCAGCAACACTCACTGGACAGTAAATAGTATACAGAAAAACGCGAACAGTATGCACTTTTTTCAGCTTGCTCCAAAACGAAGAGTGAGTAGACAGTGCCCAGTAGACGGTAAACGGTAGAATATATCAAAGGTCTTTAACGTTGGCAGAAACCTATTTTCCTTCGCACAGCTTAGAAATACATGTATAATCATAGTAGAGTTTAAAAAAAAAAAGAAAAAAAAACTATCAAAGAAAAAGAAATAAAACTAGAAAAAAAATAAACAAAAGCAGTTAAAAGTCTACAGCACCCGGTATTCCCAGGCGGTCACCCATCCAAGTACTAACCGGGCTCGACGTTGCTTAACTTCGGTGATCGGACGAGAACCGGTGTTTTCAACGTGATATGGCCGTAGACAACAAAGTGCCGATTTTTAACATTTATAAAGTTTACATATTGGAAAACGCAAGTTCCATTCAGACAGATTTTCTAGTTCTGTTCATTTATTTATTTTTTCTGGCTCGAGACCACGACCAATTTTTAAAGATAGTCCATACTTTATAGTTTTTTTTTCATCCGTCTATGAAACTTTTTCACAACATTCCTAACAGCTGATGCTCTCCTTTCTTCAATGATGTGAGACATGACAGACTAGCATCGACGTTATTGCGACGTCACTGCGACGTCATGTGTCCGCTGGGTAAGGACACCTATATGAACCTATATAAAGAGTGTGATTCTGTTCCTCCAGTTACCCCTTGTGATAGGATTCTGAACTAATTATATTACATTTTCAAGAAGCTTATACAAGACTCTTTTCAGTTTGCCGTAACAACCAGAATATTTATTCCTACCCAGCGGGCACATGACGTCGAAATGACGTCATAATGACGTCGATGCGACGTCACAACGTCTTATCGACGTCAGTACGACGTCGTTTCAACGTCATGTGCCTGCTGGGTAGTGGCAATCTTGGAGACCAGTTAACCAGGGAACTATTTGCGTGCAGTAAATCTTGAAGGTGTTCACCACCAATCGAGGAAACAACGTTGGAATGATTCGCATTTCAGAACGGAAAGCTCATACTACCCAGCAGGAACATGACGTCATGATTCCGTCGCATTGACGTTGCCAAAACCTGATGACGTCACACCGACGTTATTATGAGGTCATGTGACGCTCGGAAAATCTTTATTGCCCAGCAGGCACATGACGTCTAAATGACGTCGTATTGACGTCTGGATGACGTCGTATTGGCGGCAATGCGGCGTGGGTGTCTTGTAATGATGTTCAAACAAGTCGCATTGTTTTGATATACTACCCTCTGTAGTGGGACACCTTAAAATTATTGTAATTATTCTAAAATTTGTACAGGTACTATCCGACAAGTCTGGACACACGTGTTTTGTGTATGACATCATCTGGTAGATGGTGAACAAAGCTTGGCAGTCTAGCTAGAGAGAATAGCTGAAAAAATACCAGTTTTCGCGTGATAAATGCAACATTTCGGTGCGAAAAATTCCCACTGTTTGCAACAAGGTAGCTTTACACTAAATATTTATAAGGTGCGGGTCCGCCCCTTTGGGGGAGAAGGTTAGGTCCAGAGGAAAATTCATATGGAGCTTGTCATTGGTCAGATGGATTAAATTTATACTAAGGTTAGAAAAAAGGAGTCAAAATAAAATATTTGGAAGGGGTTTATAAATTTTTCCATTCATCCATGAGATATTTGTGGTTATTTTAGTGTGGGACCCCCTCCACAGAAAATATCAGATTTTTTTTACTGCGAATCTGTTGGTAAACAAACACATGACAGAATCATGGCTTCCGGAGCAGGGAAGCATGTCTTCTTTTTCCACTGAAATTTAAAGTCCTAGAGTGGACTATATAAACAAAAGAGGTTTGGAAAAAAATGTATGTGTAGTTTATCAAGCAGGCCTTGAACTGTATGTAAAATATTTAGTGGTAAGCCACCACAAGGACTGTATGGACAATGGGAGATAACTCTATATCATAAATCATGGATAACGTGGAGCTCAGTAATACATTTTATGAAAACTATCTTCCCGGTAGGCACATGACATGGTGACGTCACATCGACGTCAGTACGGCGTCATTAGGATGCCATGTGCCAGTTGTTTTTTGCCTTGTCAAGGCTGATGCAAATTTCTGCTGGCTTTATATAGTGTTGTTAGCCAAAGTGTTGCTTACTACGCGAAGAAAACAAATTCCTTTTTTTCTAATATTCATGCGCATTCTTTAAGAGCCACACCCTCGGAAAAGGGCCTCATGCGACGAGAAGAATCAGCCCAGTCTGTGGTAACAATTACGCGTTCACTACATGCATAAACAATCTTGAGCATCATACACTGGAGCACCGTAAAGTGTGCGAAAAGAAATGACACTAATCGGACTGCTTTTCGCTTTTACCAATATGGTATGAAACACTTTTTTCCTTGCGCATACCTCGTGTCGTGATAAAACCAGTCTTATGTCATACGCAAAGCAGCGTGTCCAGAGACTAGACATGCACAATCAGAACAGGGTAGACTACACATGATCATAGACATATCTTAGTATCTCCTGATTGTGTTTACGTACATATTTCGCTGTAAACATTATTGGCTGAAACACATTTTTCCTTGCGCGGACCATTTGATTCGTGTCGTGATAAAATCAGACTTATGGTATATGCAAAACATCTATGTCCGGACCAGACTGTGCACTAGCACAATCAGGACAAGTCAAGCGCAATAAGTATTCCTTCTGGGAATCAAACGGTGAACTGCGCGAACTCTTACAGACTACGCAGTTGCATAGACTTCTCTTGGTACCCACTGTTTGCGTATAGTGTCAAACATATTTGCCCGGACAAGGCTCATAACGTTCGACACAAGAGATGAACATAAAATGCACGTGCAAATGATGTAACCTATGAGCTGCAAGATTATTAAAAATTTACCGCAGTGATCCTAAACTTTTGGATAGATGTATCTGAGAAACAACTTCAGACTCAGATCAAGATGTGCAATGCGTCATATCCTATCAGTATTTTTGACACATTGTCAGCTAATATAAGCATCTGTTCAAATTTTAGAATAATTACACAAATTTTATGGTGTCACAAATAGAAAGGGTAAATTAAAACGATGCAAATTGTTTGAACATCATTACAAGACACCCAGCAGGAGCATGACGTCACAATAACGTCGAATGGCGTCGATGCGACGTCGCCATGGCACACCGACGTCAATACGAGGTCATTCCGACGTCATGTGCCTGCTGGGCAGTAAAGTATTTCCCAGCTGGCACATGACGTCGGAATTACGTTGATGCGGCGTTATCAGGTTGTGTCGACGCCGACACGACGTCATTCCGACGTCATGTGTCTGCTGGGCAGGGAAGTATTTCCCAGCGGGCACATGACGTCGGAATAACGTTGATGCGGCGTCATCAGGTTGCGTCGAGGTCAATGCGACGTCATGATGACGTCGTCAATGTGACGTCATCATGACGTCGTGTGCCTGCTGGGTAGTATGTATCAATGTGAAGATCCGATCCGTCTCTTAGGGCTTTCTATTTAATAGATAAATGTTTATCTGAATCATAAAAAAGCCATGGAATTTGAATGTCCACAGTCACAACTAAGTTTTCTAGGTCCACGTTTCATTTGCGTCGAGTTTCAGACGAAGGAAAAACTTCAGTAGGTGAAAGAAATGATGCCAAAATCTGTACATATTGCAAAACTTGATAAATTCTGCATTTCGACCATACACAACTATAATTGACGAGTACAAATGTCATAACTGCCTTTTTATTTATTTATTTATTTTATTTGTTTTAACTATTGCAGAACTTTAATGTACGGAAACAAAGATGTCTCTGCGTGTTTGTTTTACTACCCAAATATAAGTATGTGCTACATAGAAATTTTTGCATTCCTTTATTATCCTAACGGGTCACCAGGGTTCAGCTCCCATAATGTGCAGCTACTATGATGCCTGTGTGGGTTTCATCTGTTTGTGCGACTCCACTTTGGTCGAATGCGCTTAAACAGGCGCACATTCTGCTACCTTGTACCCATGCCCTGTGCTTGCACAGACCGCAGTGAACCGTATCCAGGAGGCAGTAGGCAGACAGCAACACTCACTGGACAGTAAATAGTATACAGAAAAACGCGAACAGTATGCACTTTTTTCAGCTTGCTCCAAGTAGACAGTGCCCAGTAGACGGTAAACGGTAGAATATATCAAAGGTCTTTAACGTTGGCAGAAACCTATTTTCCTTCGCACAGCTTAGAAATACATGTATAATCATAGTAGAGTTTAAAAAAAAAAAAGAAAAAAAAAACTATCAAAGAAAAAGAAATAAAACTAGAAAAAAAATAAACAAAAGCAGTTAAAAGTCTACAGCACCCGGTATTCCCAGGCGGTCACCCATCCAAGTACTAACCGGGCTCGACGTTGCTTAACTTCGGTGATCGGACGAGAACCGGTGTTTTCAACGTGATATGGCCGTAGACAACAAAGTGCCGATTTTTAACATTTATAAAGTTTACATATTGGAAAACGCAAGTTCCATTCAGACAGATTTTCTAGTTCTGTTCATTTATTTATTTTTTCTGGCTCGAGACCACGACCAATTTTTAAAGATAGTCCATACTTTATAGTTTTTTTTTCATCCGTCTATGAAACTTTTTCACAACATTCCTAACAGCTGATGCTCTCCTTTCTTCAATGATGTGAGACATGACAGACTAGCATCGACGTTATTGCGACGTCACTGCGACGTCATGTGTCCGCTGGGTAAGGACACCTATATGAACCTATATAAGAGTGTGATTCTGTTCCTCCAGTTACCCCTTGTGATAGGATTCTGAACTAATTATATTACATTTTCAAGAAGCTTATACAAGACTCTTTTCAGTTTGCCGTAACAACCAGAATATTTATTCCTACCCAGCGGGCACATGACGTCGAAATGACGTCATAATGACGTCGATGCGACGTCACAACGTCTTATCGACGTCAGTACGACGTCGTTTCAACGTCATGTGCCTGCTGGGTAGTGGCAATCTTGGAGACCAGTTAACCAGGGAACTATTTGCGTGCAGTAAATCTTGAAGGTGTTCACCACCAATCGAGGAAACAACGTTGGAATGATTCGCATTTCAGAACGGAAAGCTCATACTACCCAGCAGGAACATGACGTCATGATTCCGTCGCATTGACGTTGCCAAAACCTGATGACGTCACACCGACGTTATTATGAGGTCATGTGACGCTCGGAAAATCTTTATTGCCCAGCAGGCACATGACGTCTAAATGACGTCGTATTGACGTCTGGATGACGTCGTATTGGCGGCAATGCGGCGTGGGTGTCTTGTAATGATGTTCAAACAAGTCGCATTGTTTTGATATACTACCCTCTGTAGTGGGACACCTTAAAATTATTGTAATTATTCTAAAATTTGTACAGGTACTATCCGACAAGTCTGGACACACGTGTTTTGTGTATGACATCATCTGGTAGATGGTGAACAAAGCTTGGCAGTCTAGCTAGAGAGAATAGCTGAAAAAATACCAGTTTTCGCGTGATAAATGCAACATTTCGGTGCGAAAAATTCCCACTGTTTGCAACAAGGTAGCTTTACACTAAATATTTATAAGGTGCGGGTCCGCCCCTTTGGGGGAGAAGGTTAGGTCCAGAGGAAAATTCATATGGAGCTTGTCATTGGTCAGATGGATTAAATTTATACTAAGGTTAGAAAAAAGGAGTCAAAATAAAATATTTGGAAGGGGTTTATAAATTTTTCCATTCATCCATGAGATATTTGTGGTTATTTTAGTGTGGGACCCCCTCCACAGAAAATATCAGATTTTTTTTACTGCGAATCTGTTGGTAAACAAACACATGACAGAATCATGGCTTCCGGAGCAGGGAAGCATGTCTTCTTTTTCCACTGAAATTTAAAGTCCTAGAGTGGACTATATAAACAAAAGAGGTTTGGAAAAAAATGTATGTGTAGTTTATCAAGCAGGCCTTGAACTGTATGTAAAATATTTAGTGGTAAGCCACCACAAGGACTGTATGGACAATGGGAGATAACTCTATATCATAAATCATGGATAACGTGGAGCTCAGTAATACATTTTATGAAAACTATCTTCCCGGTAGGCACATGACATGGTGACGTCACATCGACGTCAGTACGGCGTCATTAGGATGCCATGTGCCAGTTGTTTTTTGCCTTGTCAAGGCTGATGCAAATTTCTGCTGGCTTTATATAGTGTTGTTAGCCAAAGTGTTGCTTACTACGCGAAGAAAACAAATTCCTTTTTTTCTAATATTCATGCGCATTCTTTAAGAGCCACACCCTCGGAAAAGGGCCTCATGCGACGAGAAGAATCAGCCCAGTCTGTGGTAACAATTACGCGTTCACTACATGCATAAACAATCTTGAGCATCATACACTGGAGCACCGTAAAGTGTGCGAAAAGAAATGACACTAATCGGACTGCTTTTCGCTTTTACCAATATGGTATGAAACACTTTTTTCCTTGCGCATACCTCGTGTCGTGATAAAACCAGTCTTATGTCATACGCAAAGCAGCGTGTCCAGAGACTAGACATGCACAATCAGAACAGGGTAGACTACACATGATCATAGACATATCTTAGTATCTCCTGATTGTGTTTACGTACATATTTCGCTGTAAACATTATTGGCTGAAACACATTTTTCCTTGCGCGGACCATTTGATTCGTGTCGTGATAAAATCAGACTTATGGTATATGCAAAACATCTATGTCCGGACCAGACTGTGCACTAGCACAATCAGGACAAGTCAAGCGCAATAAGTATTCCTTCTGGGAATCAAACGGTGAACTGCGCGAACTCTTACAGACTACGCAGTTGCATAGACTTCTCTTGGTACCCACTGTTTGCGTATAGTGTCAAACATATTTGCCCGGACAAGGCTCATAACGTTCGACACAAGAGATGAACATAAAATGCACGTGCAAATGATGTAACCTATGAGCTGCAAGATTATTAAAAATTTACCGCAGTGATCCTAAACTTTTGGATAGATGTATCTGAGAAACAACTTCAGACTCAGATCAAGATGTGCAATGCGTCATATCCTATCAGTATTTTTGACACATTGTCAGCTAATATAAGCATCTGTTCAAATTTTAGAATAATTACACAAATTTTATGGTGTCACAAATAGAAAGGGTAAATTAAAACGATGCAAATTGTTTGAACATCATTACAAGACACCCAGCAGGAGCATGACGTCACAATAACGTCGAATGGCGTCGATGCGACGTCGCCATGGCACACCGACGTCAATACGAGGTCATTCCGACGTCATGTGCCTGCTGGGCAGTAAAGTATTTCCCAGCTGGCACATGACGTCGGAATTACGTTGATGCGGCGTTATCAGGTTGTGTCGACGCCGACACGACGTCATTCCGACGTCATGTGTCTGCTGGGCAGGGAAGTATTTCCCAGCGGGCACATGACGTCGGAATAACGTTGATGCGGCGTCATCAGGTTGCGTCGAGGTCAATGCGACGTCATGATGACGTCGTCAATGTGACGTCATCATGACGTCGTGTGCCTGCTGGGTAGTATGTATCAATGTGAAGATCCGATCCGTCTCTTAGGGCTTTCTATTTAATAGATAAATGTTTATCTGAATCATAAAAAAGCCATGGAATTTGAATGTCCACAGTCACAACTAAGTTTTCTAGGTCCACGTTTCATTTGCGTCGAGTTTCAGACGAAGGAAAAACTTCAGTAGGTGAAAGAAATGATGCCAAAATCTGTACATATTGCAAAACTTGATAAATTCTGCATTTCGACCATACACAACTATAATTGACGAGTACAAATGTCATAACTGCCTTTTTATTTATTTATTTATTTTATTTGTTTTAACTATTGCAGAACTTTAATGTACGGAAACAAAGATGTCTCTGCGTGTTTGTTTTACTACCCAAATATAAGTATGTGCTACATAGAAATTTTTGCATTCCTTTATTATCCTAACGGGTCACCAGGGTTCAGCTCCCATAATGTGCAGCTACTATGATGCCTGTGTGGGTTTCATCTGTTTGTGCGACTCCACTTTGGTCGAATGCGCTTAAACAGGCGCACATTCTGCTACCTTGTACCCATGCCCTGTGCTTGCACAGACCGCAGTGAACCGTATCCAGGAGGCAGTAGGCAGGCAGCAACACTCACTGGACAGTAAATAGTATACAGAAAAACGCGAACAGTATGCACTTTTTTCAGCTTGCTCCAAAACGAAGAGTGAGTAGACAGTGCCCAGTAGACGGTAAACGGTAGAATATATCAAAGGTCTTTAACGTTGGCAGAAACCTATTTTCCTTCGCACAGCTTAGAAATACATGTATAATCATAGTAGAGTTTAAAAAAAAAAAAGAAAAAAAAACTATCAAAGAAAAAGAAATAAAACTAGAAAAAAAATAAACAAAAGCAGTTAAAAGTCTACAGCACCCGGTATTCCCAGGCGGTCACCCATCCAAGTACTAACCGGGCTCGACGTTGCTTAACTTCGGTGATCGGACGAGAACCGGTGTTTTCAACGTGATATGGCCGTAGACAACAAAGTGCCGATTTTTAACATTTATAAAGTTTACATATTGGAAAACGCAAGTTCCATTCAGAAAGATTTTCTAGTTCTGTTCATTTATTTATTTTTTCTGGCTCGAGACCACGACCAATTTTTAAAGATAGTCCATACTTTATAGTTTTTTTTTCATCCGTCTATGAAACTTTTTCACAACATTCCTAACAGCTGATGCTCTCCTTTCTTCAATGATGTGAGACATGACAGACTAGCATCGACGTTATTGCGACGTCACTGCGACGTCATGTGTCCGCTGGGTAAGGACACCTATATGAACCTATATAAAGAGTGTGATTCTGTTCCTCCAGTTACCCCTTGTGATAGGATTCTGAACTAATTATATTACATTTTCAAGAAGCTTATACAAGACTCTTTTCAGTTTGCCGTAACAACCAGAATATTTATTCCTACCCAGCGGGCACATGACGTCGAAATGACGTCATAATGACGTCGATGCGACGTCACAACGTCTTATCGACGTCAGTACGACGTCGTTTCAACGTCATGTGCCTGCTGGGTAGTGGCAATCTTGGAGACCAGTTAACCAGGGAACTATTTGCGTGCAGTAAATCTTGAAGGTGTTCACCACCAATCGAGGAAACAACGTTGGAATGATTCGCATTTCAGAACGGAAAGCTCATACTACCCAGCAGGAACATGACGTCATGATTCCGTCGCATTGACGTTGCCAAAACCTGATGACGTCACACCGACGTTATTATGAGGTCATGTGACGCTCGGAAAATCTTTATTGCCCAGCAGGCACATGACGTCTAAATGACGTCGTATTGACGTCTGGATGACGTCGTATTGGCGGCAATGCGGCGTGGGTGTCTTGTAATGATGTTCAAACAAGTCGCATTGTTTTGATATACTACCCTCTGTAGTGGGACACCTTAAAATTATTGTAATTATTCTAAAATTTGTACAGGTACTATCCGACAAGTCTGGACACACGTGTTTTGTGTATGACATCATCTGGTAGATGGTGAACAAAGCTTGGCAGTCTAGCTAGAGAGAATAGCTGAAAAAATACCAGTTTTCGCGTGATAAATGCAACATTTCGGTGCGAAAAATTCCCACTGTTTGCAACAAGGTAGCTTTACACTAAATATTTATAAGGTGCGGGTCCGCCCCTTTGGGGGAGAAGGTTAGGTCCAGAGGAAAATTCATATGGAGCTTGTCATTGGTCAGATGGATTAAATTTATACTAAGGTTAGAAAAAAGGAGTCAAAATAAAATATTTGGAAGGGGTTTATAAATTTTTCCATTCATCCATGAGATATTTGTGGTTATTTTAGTGTGGGACCCCCTCCACAGAAAATATCAGATTTTTTTTACTGCGAATCTGTTGGTAAACAAACACATGACAGAATCATGGCTTCCGGAGCAGGGAAGCATGTCTTCTTTTTCCACTGAAATTTAAAGTCCTAGAGTGGACTATATAAACAAAAGAGGTTTGGAAAAAAATGTATGTGTAGTTTATCAAGCAGGCCTTGAACTGTATGTAAAATATTTAGTGGTAAGCCACCACAAGGACTGTATGGACAATGGGAGATAACTCTATATCATAAATCATGGATAACGTGGAGCTCAGTAATACATTTTATGAAAACTATCTTCCCGGTAGGCACATGACATGGTGACGTCACATCGACGTCAGTACGGCGTCATTAGGATGCCATGTGCCAGTTGTTTTTTGCCTTGTCAAGGCTGATGCAAATTTCTGCTGGCTTTATATAGTGTTGTTAGCCAAAGTGTTGCTTACTACGCGAAGAAAACAAATTCCTTTTTTTTCTAATATTCATGCGCATTCTTTAAGAGCCACACCCTCGGAAAAGGGCCTCATGCGACGAGAAGAATCAGCCCAGTCTGTGGTAACAATTACGCGTTCACTACATGCATAAACAATCGAGCATCATACACTGGAGCACCGTAAAGTGTGCGAAAAGAAATGACACTAATCGGACTGCTTTTCGCTTTTACCAATATGGTATGAAACACTTTTTTCCTTGCGCATACCTCGTGTCGTGATAAAACCAGTCTTATGTCATACGCAAAGCAGCGTGTCCAGAGACTAGACATGCACAATCAGAACAGGGTAGACTACACATGATCATAGACATATCTTAGTATCTCCTGATTGTGTTTACGTACATATTTCGCTGTAAACATTATTGGCTGAAACACATTTTTCCTTGCGCGGACCATTTGATTCGTGTCGTGATAAAATCAGACTTATGGTATATGCAAAACATCTATGTCCGGACCAGACTGTGCACTAGCACAATCAGGACAAGTCAAGCGCAATAAGTATTCCTTCTGGGAATCAAACGGTGAACTGCGCGAACTCTTACAGACTACGCAGTTGCATAGACTTCTCTTGGTACCCACTGTTTGCGTATAGTGTCAAACATATTTGCCCGGACAAGGCTCATAACGTTCGACACAAGAGATGAACATAAAATGCACGTGCAAATGATGTAACCTATGAGCTGCAAGATTATTAAAAATTTACCGCAGTGATCCTAAACTTTTGGATAGATGTATCTGAGAAACAACTTCAGACTCAGATCAAGATGTGCAATGCGTCATATCCTATCAGTATTTTTGACACATTGTCAGCTAATATAAGCATCTGTTCAAATTTTAGAATAATTACACAAATTTTATGGTGTCACAAATAGAAAGGGTAAATTAAAACGATGCAAATTGTTTGAACATCATTACAAGACACCCAGCAGGAGCATGACGTCACAATAACGTCGAATGGCGTCGATGCGACGTCGCCATGGCACACCGACGTCAATACGAGGTCATTCCGACGTCATGTGCCTGCTGGGCAGTAAAGTATTTCCCAGCTGGCACATGACGTCGGAATTACGTTGATGCGGCGTTATCAGGTTGTGTCGACGCCGACACGACGTCATTCCGACGTCATGTGTCTGCTGGGCAGGGAAGTATTTCCCAGCGGGCACATGACGTCGGAATAACGTTGATGCGGCGTCATCAGGTTGCGTCGAGGTCAATGCGACGTCATGATGACGTCGTCAATGTGACGTCATCATGACGTCGTGTGCCTGCTGGGTAGTATGTATCAATGTGAAGATCCGATCCGTCTCTTAGGGCTTTCTATTTAATAGATAAATGTTTATCTGAATCATAAAAAAGCCATGGAATTTGAATGTCCACAGTCACAACTAAGTTTTCTAGGTCCACGTTTCATTTGCGTCGAGTTTCAGACGAAGGAAAAACTTCAATAGGTGAAAGAAATGATGCCAAAATCTGTACATATTGCAAAACTTGATAAATTCTGCATTTCGACCATACACAACTATAATTGACGAGTACAAATGTCATAACTGCCTTTTTATTTATTTATTTATTTTATTTGTTTTAACTATTGCAGAACTTTAATGTACGGAAACAAAGATGTCTCTGCGTGTTTGTTTTACTACCCAAATATAAGTATGTGCTACATAGAAATTTTTGCATTCCTTTATTATCCTAACGGGTCACCAGGGTTCAGCTCCCATAATGTGCAGCTACTATGATGCCTGTGTGGGTTTCATCTGTTTGTGCGACTCCACTTTGGTCGAATGCGCTTAAACAGGCGCACATTCTGCTACCTTGTACCCATGCCCTGTGCTTGCACAGACCGCAGTGAACCGTATCCAGGAGGCAGTAGGCAGGCAGCAACACTCACTGGACAGTAAATAGTATACAGAAAAACGCGAACAGTATGCACTTTTTTCAGCTTGCTCCAAAACGAAGAGTGAGTAGACAGTGCCCAGTAGACGGTAAACGGTAGAATATATCAAAGGTCTTTAACGTTGGCAGAAACCTATTTTCCTTCGCACAGCTTAGAAATACATGTATAATCATAGTAGAGTTTAAAAAAAAAAAGAAAAAAAAACTATCAAAGAAAAAGAAATAAAACTAGAAAAAAAATAAACAAAAGCAGTTAAAAGTCTACAGCACCCGGTATTCCCAGGCGGTCACCCATCCAAGTACTAACCGGGCTCGACGTTGCTTAACTTCGGTGATCGGACGAGAACCGGTGTTTTCAACGTGATATGGCCGTAGACAACAAAGTGCCGATTTTTAACATTTATAAAGTTTACATATTGGAAAACGCAAGTTCCATTCAGACAGATTTTCTAGTTCTGTTCATTTATTATTTTTTCTGGCTCGAGACCACGACCAATTTTTAAAGATAGTCCATACTTTATAGTTTTTTTTTTCATCCGTCTATGAAACTTTTTCACAACATTCCTAACAGCTGATGCTCTCCTTTCTTCAATGATGTGAGACATGACAGACTAGCATCGACGTTATTGCGACGTCACTGCGACGTCATGTGTCCGCTGGGTAAGGACACCTATATGAACCTATATAAAGAGTGTGATTCTGTTCCTCCAGTTACCCCTTGTGATAGGATTCTGAACTAATTATATTACATTTTCAAGAAGCTTATACAAGACTCTTTTCAGTTTGCCGTAACAACCAGAATATTTATTCCTACCCAGCGGGCACATGACGTCGAAATGACGTCATAATGACGTCGATGCGACGTCACAACGTCTTATCGACGTCAGTACGACGTCGTTTCAACGTCATGTGCCTGCTGGGTAGTGGCAATCTTGGAGACCAGTTAACCAGGGAACTATTTGCGTGCAGTAAATCTTGAAGGTGTTCACCACCAATCGAGGAAACAACGTTGGAATGATTCGCATTTCAGAACGGAAAGCTCATACTACCCAGCAGGAACATGACGTCATGATTCCGTCGCATTGACGTTGCCAAAACCTGATGACGTCACACCGACGTTATTATGAGGTCATGTGACGCTCGGAAAATCTTTATTGCCCAGCAGGCACATGACGTCTAAATGACGTCGTATTGACGTCTGGATGACGTCGTATTGGCGGCAATGCGGCGTGGGTGTCTTGTAATGATGTTCAAACAAGTCGCATTGTTTTGATATACTACCCTCTGTAGTGGGACACCTTAAAATTATTGTAATTATTCTAAAATTTGTACAGGTACTATCCGACAAGTCTGGACACACGTGTTTTGTGTATGACATCATCTGGTAGATGGTGAACAAAGCTTGGCAGTCTAGCTAGAGAGAATAGCTGAAAAAATACCAGTTTTCGCGTGATAAATGCAACATTTCGGTGCGAAAAATTCCCACTGTTTGCAACAAGGTAGCTTTACACTAAATATTTATAAGGTGCGGGTCCGCCCCTTTGGGGGAGAAGGTTAGGTCCAGAGGAAAATTCATATGGAGCTTGTCATTGGTCAGATGGATTAAATTTATACTAAGGTTAGAAAAAAGGAGTCAAAATAAAATATTTGGAAGGGGTTTATAAATTTTTCCATTCATCCATGAGATATTTGTGGTTATTTTAGTGTGGGACCCCCTCCACAGAAAATATCAGATTTTTTTTACTGCGAATCTGTTGGTAAACAAACACATGACAGAATCATGGCTTCCGGAGCAGGGAAGCATGTCTTCTTTTTCCACTGAAATTTAAAGTCCTAGAGTGGACTATATAAACAAAAGAGGTTTGGAAAAAAATGTATGTGTAGTTTATCAAGCAGGCCTTGAACTGTATGTAAAATATTTAGTGGTAAGCCACCACAAGGACTGTATGGACAATGGGAGATAACTCTATATCATAAATCATGGATAACGTGGAGCTCAGTAATACATTTTATGAAAACTATCTTCCCGGTAGGCACATGACATGGTGACGTCACATCGACGTCAGTACGGCGTCATTAGGATGCCATGTGCCAGTTGTTTTTTGCCTTGTCAAGGCTGATGCAAATTTCTGCTGGCTTTATATAGTGTTGTTAGCCAAAGTGTTGCTTACTACGCGAAGAAAACAAATTCCTTTTTTTCTAATATTCATGCGCATTCTTTAAGAGCCACACCCTCGGAAAAGGGCCTCATGCGACGAGAAGAATCAGCCCAGTCTGTGGTAACAATTACGCGTTCACTACATGCATAAACAATCTTGAGCATCATACACTGGAGCACCGTAAAGTGTGCGAAAAGAAATGACACTAATCGGACTGCTTTTCGCTTTTACCAATATGGTATGAAACACTTTTTTCCTTGCGCATACCTCGTGTCGTGATAAAACCAGTCTTATGTCATACGCAAAGCAGCGTGTCCAGAGACTAGACATGCACAATCAGAACAGGGTAGACTACACATGATCATAGACATATCTTAGTATCTCCTGATTGTGTTTACGTACATATTTCGCTGTAAACATTATTGGCTGAAACACATTTTTCCTTGCGCGGACCATTTGATTCGTGTCGTGATAAAATCAGACTTATGGTATATGCAAAACATCTATGTCCGGACCAGACTGTGCACTAGCACAATCAGGACAAGTCAAGCGCAATAAGTATTCCTTCTGGGAATCAAACGGTGAACTGCGCGAACTCTTACAGACTACGCAGTTGCATAGACTTCTCTTGGTACCCACTGTTTGCGTATAGTGTCAAACATATTTGCCCGGACAAGGCTCATAACGTTCGACACAAGAGATGAACATAAAATGCACGTGCAAATGATGTAACCTATGAGCTGCAAGATTATTAAAAATTTACCGCAGTGATCCTAAACTTTTGGATAGATGTATCTGAGAAACAACTTCAGACTCAGATCAAGATGTGCAATGCGTCATATCCTATCAGTATTTTTGACACATTGTCAGCTAATATAAGCATCTGTTCAAATTTTAGAATAATTACACAAATTTTATGGTGTCACAAATAGAAAGGGTAAATTAAAACGATGCAAATTGTTTGAACATCATTACAAGACACCCAGCAGGAGCATGACGTCACAATAACGTCGAATGGCGTCGATGCGACGTCGCCATGGCACACCGACGTCAATACGAGGTCATTCCGACGTCATGTGCCTGCTGGGCAGTAAAGTATTTCCCAGCTGGCACATGACGTCGGAATTACGTTGATGCGGCGTTATCAGGTTGTGTCGACGCCGACACGACGTCATTCCGACGTCATGTGTCTGCTGGGCAGGGAAGTATTTCCCAGCGGGCACATGACGTCGGAATAACGTTGATGCGGCGTCATCAGGTTGCGTCGAGGTCAATGCGACGTCATGATGACGTCGTCAATGTGACGTCATCATGACGTCGTGTGCCTGCTGGGTAGTATGTATCAATGTGAAGATCCGATCCGTCTCTTAGGGCTTTCTATTTAATAGATAAATGTTTATCTGAATCATAAAAAAGCCATGGAATTTGAATGTCCACAGTCACAACTAAGTTTTCTAGGTCCACGTTTCATTTGCGTCGAGTTTCAGACGAAGGAAAAACTTCAGTAGGTGAAAGAAATGATGCCAAAATCTGTACATATTGCAAAACTTGATAAATTCTGCATTTCGACCATACACAACTATAATTGACGAGTACAAATGTCATAACTGCCTTTTTATTTATTTATTTATTTTATTTGTTTTAACTATTGCAGAACTTTAATGTACGGAAACAAAGATGTCTCTGCGTGTTTGTTTTACTACCCAAATATAAGTATGTGCTACATAGAAATTTTTGCATTCCTTTATTATCCTAACGGGTCACCAGGGTTCAGCTCCCATAATGTGCAGCTACTATGATGCCTGTGTGGGTTTCATCTGTTTGTGCGACTCCACTTTGGTCGAATGCGCTTAAACAGGCGCACATTCTGCTACCTTGTACCCATGCCCTGTGCTTGCACAGACCGCAGTGAACCGTATCCAGGAGGCAGTAGGCAGGCAGCAACACTCACTGGACAGTAAATAGTATACAGAAAAACGCGAACAGTATGCACTTTTTTCAGCTTGCTCCAAAACGAAGAGTGAGTAGACAGTGCCCAGTAGACGGTAAACGGTAGAATATATCAAAGGTCTTTAACGTTGGCAGAAACCTATTTTCCTTCGCACAGCTTAGAAATACATGTATAATCATAGTAGAGTTTAAAAAAAAAAAAGAAAAAAAAACTATCAAAGAAAAAGAAATAAAACTAGAAAAAAAATAAACAAAAGCAGTTAAAAGTCTACAGCACCCGGTATTCCCAGGCGGTCACCCATCCAAGTACTAACCGGGCTCGACGTTGCTTAACTTCGGTGATCGGACGAGAACCGGTGTTTTCAACGTGATATGGCCGTAGACAACAAAGTGCCGATTTTTAACATTTATAAAGTTTACATATTGGAAAACGCAAGTTCCATTCAGACAGATTTTCTAGTTCTGTTCATTTATTTATTTTTTCTGGCTCGAGACCACGACCAATTTTTAAAGATAGTCCATACTTTATAGTTTTTTTTTCATCCGTCTATGAAACTTTTTCACAACATTCCTAACAGCTGATGCTCTCCTTTCTTCAATGATGTGAGACATGACAGACTAGCATCGACGTTATTGCGACGTCACTGCGACGTCATGTGTCCGCTGGGTAAGGACACCTATATGAACCTATATAAAGAGTGTGATTCTGTTCCTCCAGTTACCCCTTGTGATAGGATTCTGAACTAATTATATTACATTTTCAAGAAGCTTATACAAGACTCTTTTCAGTTTGCCGTAACAACCAGAATATTTATTCCTACCCAGCGGGCACATGACGTCGAAATGACGTCATAATGACGTCGATGCGACGTCACAACGTCTTATCGACGTCAGTACGACGTCGTTTCAACGTCATGTGCCTGCTGGGTAGTGGCAATCTTGGAGACCAGTTAACCAGGGAACTATTTGCGTGCAGTAAATCTTGAAGGTGTTCACCACCAATCGAGGAAACAACGTTGGAATGATTCGCATTTCAGAACGGAAAGCTCATACTACCCAGCAGGAACATGACGTCATGATTCCGTCGCATTGACGTTGCCAAAACCTGATGACGTCACACCGACGTTATTATGAGGTCATGTGACGCTCGGAAAATCTTTATTGCCCAGCAGGCACATGACGTCTAAATGACGTCGTATTGACGTCTGGATGACGTCGTATTGGCGGCAATGCGGCGTGGGTGTCTTGTAATGATGTTCAAACAAGTCGCATTGTTTTGATATACTACCCTCTGTAGTGGGACACCTTAAAATTATTGTAATTATTCTAAAATTTGTACAGGTACTATCCGACAAGTCTGGACACACGTGTTTTGTGTATGACATCATCTGGTAGATGGTGAACAAAGCTTGGCAGTCTAGCTAGAGAGAATAGCTGAAAAAATACCAGTTTTCGCGTGATAAATGCAACATTTCGGTGCGAAAAATTCCCACTGTTTGCAACAAGGTAGCTTTACACTAAATATTTATAAGGTGCGGGTCCGCCCCTTTGGGGGAGAAGGTTAGGTCCAGAGGAAAATTCATATGGAGCTTGTCATTGGTCAGATGGATTAAATTTATACTAAGGTTAGAAAAAAGGAGTCAAAATAAAATATTTGGAAGGGGTTTATAAATTTTTCCATTCATCCATGAGATATTTGTGGTTATTTTAGTGTGGGACCCCCTCCACAGAAAATATCAGATTTTTTTTACTGCGAATCTGTTGGTAAACAAACACATGACAGAATCATGGCTTCCGGAGCAGGGAAGCATGTCTTCTTTTTCCACTGAAATTTAAAGTCCTAGAGTGGACTATATAAACAAAAGAGGTTTGGAAAAAAATGTATGTGTAGTTTATCAAGCAGGCCTTGAACTGTATGTAAAATATTTAGTGGTAAGCCACCACAAGGACTGTATGGACAATGGGAGATAACTCTATATCATAAATCATGGATAACGTGGAGCTCAGTAATACATTTTATGAAAACTATCTTCCCGGTAGGCACATGACATGGTGACGTCACATCGACGTCAGTACGGCGTCATTAGGATGCCATGTGCCAGTTGTTTTTTGCCTTGTCAAGGCTGATGCAAATTTCTGCTGGCTTTATATAGTGTTGTTAGCCAAAGTGTTGCTTACTACGCGAAGAAAACAAATTCCTTTTTTTCTAATATTCATGCGCATTCTTTAAGAGCCACACCCTCGGAAAAGGGCCTCATGCGACGAGAAGAATCAGCCCAGTCTGTGGTAACAATTACGCGTTCACTACATGCATAAACAATCTTGAGCATCATACACTGGAGCACCGTAAAGTGTGCGAAAAGAAATGACACTAATCGGACTGCTTTTCGCTTTTACCAATATGGTATGAAACACTTTTTTCCTTGCGCATACCTCGTGTCGTGATAAAACCAGTCTTATGTCATACGCAAAGCAGCGTGTCCAGAGACTAGACATGCACAATCAGAACAGGGTAGACTACACATGATCATAGACATATCTTAGTATCTCCTGATTGTGTTTACGTACATATTTCGCTGTAAACATTATTGGCTGAAACACATTTTTCCTTGCGCGGACCATTTGATTCGTGTCGTGATAAAATCAGACTTATGGTATATGCAAAACATCTATGTCCGGACCAGACTGTGCACTAGCACAATCAGGACAAGTCAAGCGCAATAAGTATTCCTTCTGGGAATCAAACGGTGAACTGCGCGAACTCTTACAGACTACGCAGTTGCATAGACTTCTCTTGGTACCCACTGTTTGCGTATAGTGTCAAACATATTTGCCCGGACAAGGCTCATAACGTTCGACACAAGAGATGAACATAAAATGCACGTGCAAATGATGTAACCTATGAGCTGCAAGATTATTAAAAATTTACCGCAGTGATCCTAAACTTTTGGATAGATGTATCTGAGAAACAACTTCAGACTCAGATCAAGATGTGCAATGCGTCATATCCTATCAGTATTTTTGACACATTGTCAGCTAATATAAGCATCTGTTCAAATTTTAGAATAATTACACAAATTTTATGGTGTCACAAATAGAAAGGGTAAATTAAAACGATGCAAATTGTTTGAACATCATTACAAGACACCCAGCAGGAGCATGACGTCACAATAACGTCGAATGGCGTCGATGCGACGTCGCCATGGCACACCGACGTCAATACGAGGTCATTCCGACGTCATGTGCCTGCTGGGCAGTAAAGTATTTCCCAGCTGGCACATGACGTCGGAATTACGTTGATGCGGCGTTATCAGGTTGTGTCGACGCCGACACGACGTCATTCCGACGTCATGTGTCTGCTGGGCAGGGAAGTATTTCCCAGCGGGCACATGACGTCGGAATAACGTTGATGCGGCGTCATCAGGTTGCGTCGAGGTCAATGCGACGTCATGATGACGTCGTCAATGTGACGTCATCATGACGTCGTGTGCCTGCTGGGTAGTATGTATCAATGTGAAGATCCGATCCGTCTCTTAGGGCTTTCTATTTAATAGATAAATGTTTATCTGAATCATAAAAAAGCCATGGAATTTGAATGTCCACAGTCACAACTAAGTTTTCTAGGTCCACGTTTCATTTGCGTCGAGTTTCAGACGAAGGAAAAACTTCAGTAGGTGAAAGAAATGATGCCAAAATCTGTACATATTGCAAAACTTGATAAATTCTGCATTTCGACCATACACAACTATAATTGACGAGTACAAATGTCATAACTGCCTTTTTATTTATTTATTTATTTTATTTGTTTTAACTATTGCAGAACTTTAATGTACGGAAACAAAGATGTCTCTGCGTGTTTGTTTTACTACCCAAATATAAGTATGTGCTACATAGAAATTTTTGCATTCCTTTATTATCCTAACGGGTCACCAGGGTTCAGCTCCCATAATGTGCAGCTACTATGATGCCTGTGTGGGTTTCATCTGTTTGTGCGACTCCACTTTGGTCGAATGCGCTTAAACAGGCGCACATTCTGCTACCTTGTACCCATGCCCTGTGCTTGCACAGACCGCAGTGAACCGTATCCAGGAGGCAGTAGGCAGGCAGCAACACTCACTGGACAGTAAATAGTATACAGAAAAACGCGAACAGTATGCACTTTTTTCAGCTTGCTCCAAAACGAAGAGTGAGTAGACAGTGCCCAGTAGACGGTAAACGGTAGAATATATCAAAGGTCTTTAACGTTGGCAGAAACCTATTTTCCTTCGCACAGCTTAGAAATACATGTATAATCATAGTAGAGTTTAAAAAAAAAAAAGAAAAAAAAACTATCAAAGAAAAAGAAATAAAACTAGAAAAAAAATAAACAAAAGCAGTTAAAAGTCTACAGCACCCGGTATTCCCAGGCGGTCACCCATCCAAGTACTAACCGGGCTCGACGTTGCTTAACTTCGGTGATCGGACGAGAACCGGTGTTTTCAACGTGATATGGCCGTAGACAACAAAGTGCCGATTTTTAACATTTATAAAGTTTACATATTGGAAAACGCAAGTTCCATTCAGACAGATTTTCTAGTTCTGTTCATTTATTTATTTTTTCTGGCTCGAGACCACGACCAATTTTTAAAGATAGTCCATACTTTATAGTTTTTTTTTCATCCGTCTATGAAACTTTTTCACAACATTCCTAACAGCTGATGCTCTCCTTTCTTCAATGATGTGAGACATGACAGACTAGCATCGACCTTATTGCGACGTCACTGCGACGTCATGTGTCCGCTGGGTAAGGACACCTATATGAACCTATATAAAGAGTGTGATTCTGTTCCTCCAGTTACCCCTTGTGATAGGATTCTGAACTAATTATATTACATTTTCAAGAAGCTTATACAAGACTCTTTTCAGTTTGCCGTAACAACCAGAATATTTATTCCTACCCAGCGGGCACATGACGTCGAAATGACGTCATAATGACGTCGATGCGACGTCACAACGTCTTATCGACGTCAGTACGACGTCGTTTCAACGTCATGTGCCTGCTGGGTAGTGGCAATCTTGGAGACCAGTTAACCAGGGAACTATTTGCGTGCAGTAAATCTTGAAGGTGTTCACCACCAATCGAGGAAACAACGTTGGAATGATTCGCATTTCAGAACGGAAAGCTCATACTACCCAGCAGGAACATGACGTCATGATTCCGTCGCATTGACGTTGCCAAAACCTGATGACGTCACACCGACGTTATTATGAGGTCATGTGACGCTCGGAAAATCTTTATTGCCCAGCAGGCACATGACGTCTAAATGACGTCGTATTGACGTCTGGATGACGTCGTATTGGCGGCAATGCGGCGTGGGTGTCTTGTAATGATGTTCAAACAAGTCGCATTGTTTTGATATACTACCCTCTGTAGTGGGACACCTTAAAATTATTGTAATTATTCTAAAATTTGTACAGGTACTATCCGACAAGTCTGGACACACGTGTTTTGTGTATGACATCATCTGGTAGATGGTGAACAAAGCTTGGCAGTCTAGCTAGAGAGAATAGCTGAAAAAATACCAGTTTTCGCGTGATAAATGCAACATTTCGGTGCGAAAAATTCCCACTGTTTGCAACAAGGTAGCTTTACACTAAATATTTATAAGGTGCGGGTCCGCCCCTTTGGGGGAGAAGGTTAGGTCCAGAGGAAAATTCATATGGAGCTTGTCATTGGTCAGATGGATTAAATTTATACTAAGGTTAGAAAAAAGGAGTCAAAATAAAATATTTGGAAGGGGTTTATAAATTTTTCCATTCATCCATGAGATATTTGTGGTTATTTTAGTGTGGGACCCCCTCCACAGAAAATATCAGATTTTTTTTACTGCGAATCTGTTGGTAAACAAACACATGACAGAATCATGGCTTCCGGAGCAGGGAAGCATGTCTTCTTTTTCCACTGAAATTTAAAGTCCTAGAGTGGACTATATAAACAAAAGAGGTTTGGAAAAAAATGTATGTGTAGTTTATCAAGCAGGCCTTGAACTGTATGTAAAATATTTAGTGGTAAGCCACCACAAGGACTGTATGGACAATGGGAGATAACTCTATATCATAAATCATGGATAACGTGGAGCTCAGTAATACATTTTATGAAAACTATCTTCCCGGTAGGCACATGACATGGTGACGTCACATCGACGTCAGTACGGCGTCATTAGGATGCCATGTGCCAGTTGTTTTTTGCCTTGTCAAGGCTGATGCAAATTTCTGCTGGCTTTATATAGTGTTGTTAGCCAAAGTGTTGCTTACTACGCGAAGAAAACAAATTCCTTTTTTTCTAATATTCATGCGCATTCTTTAAGAGCCACACCCTCGGAAAAGGGCCTCATGCGACGAGAAGAATCAGCCCAGTCTGTGGTAACAATTACGCGTTCACTACATGCATAAACAATCTTGAGCATCATACACTGGAGCACCGTAAAGTGTGCGAAAAGAAATGACACTAATCGGACTGCTTTTCGCTTTTACCAATATGGTATGAAACACTTTTTTCCTTGCGCATACCTCGTGTCGTGATAAAACCAGTCTTATGTCATACGCAAAGCAGCGTGTCCAGAGACTAGACATGCACAATCAGAACAGGGTAGACTACACATGATCATAGACATATCTTAGTATCTCCTGATTGTGTTTACGTACATATTTCGCTGTAAACATTATTGGCTGAAACACATTTTTCCTTGCGCGGACCATTTGATTCGTGTCGTGATAAAATCAGACTTATGGTATATGCAAAACATCTATGTCCGGACCAGACTGTGCACTAGCACAATCAGGACAAGTCAAGCGCAATAAGTATTCCTTCTGGGAATCAAACGGTGAACTGCGCGAACTCTTACAGACTACGCAGTTGCATAGACTTCTCTTGGTACCCACTGTTTGCGTATAGTGTCAAACATATTTGCCCGGACAAGGCTCATAACGTTCGACACAAGAGATGAACATAAAATGCACGTGCAAATGATGTAACCTATGAGCTGCAAGATTATTAAAAATTTACCGCAGTGATCCTAAACTTTTGGATAGATGTATCTGAGAAACAACTTCAGACTCAGATCAAGATGTGCAATGCGTCATATCCTATCAGTATTTTTGACACATTGTCAGCTAATATAAGCATCTGTTCAAATTTTAGAATAATTACACAAATTTTATGGTGTCACAAATAGAAAGGGTAAATTAAAACGATGCAAATTGTTTGAACATCATTACAAGACACCCAGCAGGAGCATGACGTCACAATAACGTCGAATGGCGTCGATGCGACGTCGCCATGGCACACCGACGTCAATACGAGGTCATTCCGACGTCATGTGCCTGCTGGGCAGTAAAGTATTTCCCAGCTGGCACATGACGTCGGAATTACGTTGATGCGGCGTTATCAGGTTGTGTCGACGCCGACACGACGTCATTCCGACGTCATGTGTCTGCTGGGCAGGGAAGTATTTCCCAGCGGGCACATGACGTCGGAATAACGTTGATGCGGCGTCATCAGGTTGCGTCGAGGTCAATGCGACGTCATGATGACGTCGTCAATGTGACGTCATCATGACGTCGTGTGCCTGCTGGGTAGTATGTATCAATGTGAAGATCCGATCCGTCTCTTAGGGCTTTCTATTTAATAGATAAATGTTTATCTGAATCATAAAAAAGCCATGGAATTTGAATGTCCACAGTCACAACTAAGTTTTCTAGGTCCACGTTTCATTTGCGTCGAGTTTCAGACGAAGGAAAAACTTCAATAGGTGAAAGAAATGATGCCAAAATCTGTACATATTGCAAAACTTGATAAATTCTGCATTTCGACCATACACAACTATAATTGACGAGTACAAATGTCATAACTGCCTTTTTATTTATTTATTTATTTTATTTGTTTTAACTATTGCAGAACTTTAATGTACGGAAACAAAGATGTCTCTGCGTGTTTGTTTTACTACCCAAATATAAGTATGTGCTACATAGAAATTTTTGCATTCCTTTATTATCCTAACGGGTCACCAGGGTTCAGCTCCCATAATGTGCAGCTACTATGATGCCTGTGTGGGTTTCATCTGTTTGTGCGACTCCACTTTGGTCGAATGCGCTTAAACAGGCGCACATTCTGCTACCTTGTACCCATGCCCTGTGCTTGCACAGACCGCAGTGAACCGTATCCAGGAGGCAGTAGGCAGGCAGCAACACTCACTGGACAGTAAATAGTATACAGAAAAACGCGAACAGTATGCACTTTTTTCAGCTTGCTCCAAAACGAAGAGTGAGTAGACAGTGCCCAGTAGACGGTAAACGGTAGAATATATCAAAGGTCTTTAACGTTGGCAGAAACCTATTTTCCTTCGCACAGCTTAGAAATACATGTATAATCATAGTAGAGTTTAAAAAAAAAAAAGAAAAAAAAACTATCAAAGAAAAAGAAATAAAACTAGAAAAAAAAAAAAAAAAAAGCAGTTAAAAGTCTACAGCACCCGGTATTCCCAGGCGGTCACCCATCCAAGTACTAACCGGGCTCGACGTTGCTTAACTTCGGTGATCGGACGAGAACCGGTGTTTTCAACGTGATATGGCCGTAGACAACAAAGTGCCGATTTTTAACATTTATAAAGTTTACATATTGGAAAACGCAAGTTCCATTCAGACAGATTTTCTAGTTCTGTTCATTTATTTATTTTTTCTGGCTCGAGACCACGACCAATTTTTAAAGATAGTCCATACTTTATAGTTTTTTTTTCATCCGTCTATGAAACTTTTTCACAACATTCCTAACAGCTGATGCTCTCCTTTCTTCAATGATGTGAGACATGACAGACTAGCATCGACGTTATTGCGACGTCACTGCGACGTCATGTGTCCGCTGGGTAAGGACACCTATATGAACCTATATAAAGAGTGTGATTCTGTTCCTCCAGTTACCCCTTGTGATAGGATTCTGAACTAATTATATTACATTTTCAAGAAGCTTATACAAGACTCTTTTCAGTTTGCCGTAACAACCAGAATATTTATTCCTACCCAGCGGGCACATGACGTCGAAATGACGTCATAATGACGTCGATGCGACGTCACAACGTCTTATCGACGTCAGTACGACGTCGTTTCAACGTCATGTGCCTGCTGGGTAGTGGCAATCTTGGAGACCAGTTAACCAGGGAACTATTTGCGTGCAGTAAATCTTGAAGGTGTTCACCACCAATCGAGGAAACAACGTTGGAATGATTCGCATTTCAGAACGGAAAGCTCATACTACCCAGCAGGAACATGACGTCATGATTCCGTCGCATTGACGTTGCCAAAACCTGATGACGTCACACCGACGTTATTATGAGGTCATGTGACGCTCGGAAAATCTTTATTGCCCAGCAGGCACATGACGTCTAAATGACGTCGTATTGACGTCTGGATGACGTCGTATTGGCGGCAATGCGGCGTGGGTGTCTTGTAATGATGTTCAAACAAGTCGCATTGTTTTGATATACTACCCTCTGTAGTGGGACACCTTAAAATTATTGTAATTATTCTAAAATTTGTACAGGTACTATCCGACAAGTCTGGACACACGTGTTTTGTGTATGACATCATCTGGTAGATGGTGAACAAAGCTTGGCAGTCTAGCTAGAGAGAATAGCTGAAAAAATACCAGTTTTCGCGTGATAAATGCAACATTTCGGTGCGAAAAATTCCCACTGTTTGCAACAAGGTAGCTTTACACTAAATATTTATAAGGTGCGGGTCCGCCCCTTTGGGGGAGAAGGTTAGGTCCAGAGGAAAATTCATATGGAGCTTGTCATTGGTCAGATGGATTAAATTTATACTAAGGTTAGAAAAAAGGAGTCAAAATAAAATATTTGGAAGGGGTTTATAAATTTTTCCATTCATCCATGAGATATTTGTGGTTATTTTAGTGTGGGACCCCCTCCACAGAAAATATCAGATTTTTTTTACTGCGAATCTGTTGGTAAACAAACACATGACAGAATCATGGCTTCCGGAGCAGGGAAGCATGTCTTCTTTTTCCACTGAAATTTAAAGTCCTAGAGTGGACTATATAAACAAAAGAGGTTTGGAAAAAAATGTATGTGTAGTTTATCAAGCAGGCCTTGAACTGTATGTAAAATATTTAGTGGTAAGCCACCACAAGGACTGTATGGACAATGGGAGATAACTCTATATCATAAATCATGGATAACGTGGAGCTCAGTAATACATTTTATGAAAACTATCTTCCCGGTAGGCACATGACATGGTGACGTCACATCGACGTCAGTACGGCGTCATTAGGATGCCATGTGCCAGTTGTTTTTTGCCTTGTCAAGGCTGATGCAAATTTCTGCTGGCTTTATATAGTGTTGTTAGCCAAAGTGTTGCTTACTACGCGAAGAAAACAAATTCCTTTTTTTTCTAATATTCATGCGCATTCTTTAAGAGCCACACCCTCGGAAAAGGGCCTCATGCGACGAGAAGAATCAGCCCAGTCTGTGGTAACAATTACGCGTTCACTACATGCATAAACAATCTTGAGCATCATACACTGGAGCACCGTAAAGTGTGCGAAAAGAAATGACACTAATCGGACTGCTTTTCGCTTTTACCAATATGGTATGAAACACTTTTTTCCTTGCGCATACCTCGTGTCGTGATAAAACCAGTCTTATGTCATACGCAAAGCAGCGTGTCCAGAGACTAGACATGCACAATCAGAACAGGGTAGACTACACATGATCATAGACATATCTTAGTATCTCCTGATTGTGTTTACGTACATATTTCGCTGTAAACATTATTGGCTGAAACACATTTTTCCTTGCGCGGACCATTTGATTCGTGTCGTGATAAAATCAGACTTATGGTATATGCAAAACATCTATGTCCGGACCAGACTGTGCACTAGCACAATCAGGACAAGTCAAGCGCAATAAGTATTCCTTCTGGGAATCAAACGGTGAACTGCGCGAACTCTTACAGACTACGCAGTTGCATAGACTTCTCTTGGTACCCACTGTTTGCGTATAGTGTCAAACATATTTGCCCGGACAAGGCTCATAACGTTCGACACAAGAGATGAACATAAAATGCACGTGCAAATGATGTAACCTATGAGCTGCAAGATTATTAAAAATTTACCGCAGTGATCCTAAACTTTTGGATAGATGTATCTGAGAAACAACTTCAGACTCAGATCAAGATGTGCAATGCGTCATATCCTATCAGTATTTTTGACACATTGTCAGCTAATATAAGCATCTGTTCAAATTTTAGAATAATTACACAAATTTTATGGTGTCACAAATAGAAAGGGTAAATTAAAACGATGCAAATTGTTTGAACATCATTACAAGACACCCAGCAGGAGCATGACGTCACAATAACGTCGAATGGCGTCGATGCGACGTCGCCATGGCACACCGACGTCAATACGAGGTCATTCCGACGTCATGTGCCTGCTGGGCAGTAAAGTATTTCCCAGCTGGCACATGACGTCGGAATTACGTTGATGCGGCGTTATCAGGTTGTGTCGACGCCGACACGACGTCATTCCGACGTCATGTGTCTGCTGGGCAGGGAAGTATTTCCCAGCGGGCACATGACGTCGGAATAACGTTGATGCGGCGTCATCAGGTTGCGTCGAGGTCAATGCGACGTCATGATGACGTCGTCAATGTGACGTCATCATGACGTCGTGTGCCTGCTGGGTAGTATGTATCAATGTGAAGATCCGATCCGTCTCTTAGGGCTTTCTATTTAATAGATAAATGTTTATCTGAATCATAAAAAAGCCATGGAATTTGAATGTCCACAGTCACAACTAAGTTTTCTAGGTCCACGTTTCATTTGCGTCGAGTTTCAGACGAAGGAAAAACTTCAATAGGTGAAAGAAATGATGCCAAAATCTGTACATATTGCAAAACTTGATAAATTCTGCATTTCGACCATACACAACTATAATTGACGAGTACAAATGTCATAACTGCCTTTTTATTTATTTATTTATTTTATTTGTTTTAACTATTGCAGAACTTTAATGTACGGAAACAAAGATGTCTCTGCGTGTTTGTTTTACTACCCAAATATAAGTATGTGCTACATAGAAATTTTTGCATTCCTTTATTATCCTAACGGGTCACCAGGGTTCAGCTCCCATAATGTGCAGCTACTATGATGCCTGTGTGGGTTTCATCTGTTTGTGCGACTCCACTTTGGTCGAATGCGCTTAAACAGGCGCACATTCTGCTACCTTGTACCCATGCCCTGTGCTTGCACAGACCGCAGTGAACCGTATCCAGGAGGCAGTAGGCAGGCAGCAACACTCACTGGACAGTAAATAGTATACAGAAAAACGCGAACAGTATGCACTTTTTTCAGCTTGCTCCAAAACGAAGAGTGAGTAGACAGTGCCCAGTAGACGGTAAACGGTAGAATATATCAAAGGTCTTTAACGTTGGCAGAAACCTATTTTCCTTCGCACAGCTTAGAAATACATGTATAATCATAGTAGAGTTTAAAAAAAAAAAAGAAAAAAAAACTATCAAAGAAAAAGAAATAAAACTAGAAAAAAAATAAACAAAAGCAGTTAAAAGTCTACAGCACCCGGTATTCCCAGGCGGTCACCCATCCAAGTACTAACCGGGCTCGACGTTGCTTAACTTCGGTGATCGGACGAGAACCGGTGTTTTCAACGTGATATGGCCGTAGACAACAAAGTGCCGATTTTTAACATTTATAAAGTTTACATATTGGAAAACGCAAGTTCCATTCAGACAGATTTTCTAGTTCTGTTCATTTATTTATTTTTTCTGGCTCGAGACCACGACCAATTTTTAAAGATAGTCCATACTTTATAGTTTTTTTTTCATCCGTCTATGAAACTTTTTCACAACATTCCTAACAGCTGATGCTCTCCTTTCTTCAATGATGTTAAACATGACAGACTAGCATCGACGTTATTGCGACGTCACTGCGACGTCATGTGTCCGCTGGGTTAGGACACCTATATGAACCTATATAAAGAGTGTGATTCTGTTCCTCCAGTTACCCCTTGTGATAGGATTCTGAACTAATTATATTACATTTTCAAGAAGCTTATACAAGACTCTTTTCAGTTTGCCGTAACAACCAGAATATTTATTCCTACCCAGCGGGCACATGACGTCGAAATGACGTCATAATGACGTCGATGCGACGTCACAACGTCTTATCGACGTCAGTACGACGTCGTTTCAACGTCATGTGCCTGCTGGGTAGTGGCAATCTTGGAGACCAGTTAACCAGGGAACTATTTGCGTGCAGTAAATCTTGAAGGTGTTCACCACCAATCGAGGAAACAACGTTGGAATGATTCGCATTTCAGAACGGAAAGCTCATACTACCCAGCAGGAACATGACGTCATGATTCCGTCGCATTGACGTTGCCAAAACCTGATGACGTCACACCGACGTTATTATGAGGTCATGTGACGCTCGGAAAATCTTTATTGCCCAGCAGGCACATGACATCTAAATGACGTCGTATTGACGTCTGGATGACGTCGTATTGGCGGCAATGCGGCGTGGGTGTCTTGTAATGATGTTCAAACAAGTCGCATTGTTTTGATATACTACCCTCTGTAGTGGGACACCTTAAAATTATTGTAATTATTCTAAAATTTGTACAGGTACTATCCGACAAGTCTGGACACACGTGTTTTGTGTATGACATCATCTGGTAGATGGTGAACAAAGCTTGGCAGTCTAGCTAGAGAGAATAGCTGAAAAAATACCAGTTTTCGCGTGATAAATGCAACATTTCGGTGCGAAAAATTCCCACTGTTTGCAACAAGGTAGCTTTACACTAAATATTTATAAGGTGCGGGTCCGCCCCTTTGGGGGAGAAGGTTAGGTCCAGAGGAAAATTCATATGGAGCTTGTCATTGGTCAGATGGATTAAATTTATACTAAGGTTAGAAAAAAGGAGTCAAAATAAAATATTTGGAAGGGGTTTATAAATTTTTCCATTCATCCATGAGATATTTGTGGTTATTTTAGTGTGGGACCCCCTCCACAGAAAATATCAGATTTTTTTTTACTGCGAATCTGTTGGTAAACAAACACATGACAGAATCATGGCTTCCGGAGCAGGGAAGCATGTCTTCTTTTTCCACTGAAATTTAAAGTCCTAGAGTGGACTATATAAACAAAAGAGGTTTGGAAAAAAATGTATGTGTAGTTTATCAAGCAGGCCTTGAACTGTATTTAAAATATTTAGTGGTAAGCCACCACAAGGACTGTATGGACAATGGGAGATAACTCTATATCATAAATCATGGATAACGTGGAGCTCAGTAATACATTTTATGAAAACTATCTTCCCGGTAGGCACATGACATGGTGACGTCACATCGACGTCAGTACGGCGTCATTAGGATGCCATGTGCCAGTTGTTTTTTGCCTTGTCAAGGCTGATGCAAATTTCTGCTGGCTTTATATAGTGTTGTTAGCCAAAGTGTTGCTTACTACGCGAAGAAAACAAATTCCTTTTTTTTCTAATATTCATGCGCATTCTTTAAGAGCCACACCCTCGGAAAAGGGCCTCATGCGACGAGAAGAATCAGCCCAGTCTGTGGTAACAATTACGCGTTCACTACATGCATAAACAATCTTGAGCATCATACACTGGAGCACCGTAAAGTGTGCGAAAAGAAATGACACTAATCGGACTGCTTTTCGCTTTTACCAATATGGTATGAAACACTTTTTTCCTTGCGCATACCTCGTGTCGTGATAAAACCAGTCTTATGTCATACGCAAAGCAGCGTGTCCAGAGACTAGACATGCACAATCAGAACAGGGTAGACTACACATGATCATAGACATATCTTAGTATCTCCTGATTGTGTTTACGTACATATTTCGCTGTAAACATTATTGGCTGAAACACATTTTTCCTTGCGCGGACCATTTGATTCGTGTCGTGATAAAATCAGACTTATGGTATATGCAAAACATCTATGTCCGGACCAGACTGTGCACTAGCACAATCAGGACAAGTCAAGCGCAATAAGTATTCCTTCTGGGAATCAAACGGTGAACTGCGCGAACTCTTACAGACTACGCAGTTGCATAGACTTCTCTTGGTACCCACTGTTTGCGTATAGTGTCAAACATATTTGCCCGGACAAGGCTCATAACGTTCGACACAAGAGATGAACATAAAATGCACGTGCAAATGATGTAACCTATGAGCTGCAAGATTATTAAAAATTTACCGCAGTGATCCTAAACTTTTGGATAGATGTATCTGAGAAACAACTTCAGACTCAGATCAAGATGTGCAATGCGTCATATCCTATCAGTATTTTTGACACATTGTCAGCTAATATAAGCATCTGTTCAAATTTTAGAATAATTACACAAATTTTATGGTGTCACAAATAGAAAGGGTAAATTAAAACGATGCAAATTGTTTGAACATCATTACAAGACACCCAGCAGGAGCATGACGTCACAATAACGTCGAATGGCGTCGATGCGACGTCGCCATGGCACACCGACGTCAATACGAGGTCATTCCGACGTCATGTGCCTGCTGGGCAGTAAAGTATTTCCCAGCTGGCACATGACGTCGGAATTACGTTGATGCGGCGTTATCAGGTTGTGTCGACGCCGACACGACGTCATTCCGACGTCATGTGTCTGCTGGGCAGGGAAGTATTTCCCAGCGGGCACATGACGTCGGAATAACGTTGATGCGGCGTCATCAGGTTACGTCGAGGTCAATGCGACGTCATGATGACGTCGTCAATGTGACGTCATCATGACGTCGTGTGCCTGCTGGGTAGTATGTATCAATGTGAAGATCCGATCCGTCTCTTAGGGCTTTCTATTTAATAGATAAATGTTTATCTGAATCATAAAAAAGCCATGGAATTTGAATGTCCACAGTCACAACTAAGTTTTCTAGGTCCACGTTTCATTTGCGTCGAGTTTCAGACGAAGGAAAAACTTCAGTAGGTGAAAGAAATGATGCCAAAATCTGTACATATTGCAAAACTTGATAAATTCTGCATTTCGACCAAACACAACTATAATTTACGAGTACAAATGTCATAACTGCCTTTTTATTTATTTATTTATTTTATTTGTTTTAACTATTGCAGAACTTTAATGTACGGAAACAAAGATGTCTCTGCGTGTTTGTTTTACTACCCAAATATAAGTATGTGCTACATAGAAATTTTTGCATTCCTTTATTATCCTAACGGGTCACCAGGGTTCAGCTCCCATAATGTGCAGCAACTATGATGCCTGTGTGGGTTTCATCTGTTTGTGCGACTCCACTTTGGTCGAATGCGCTTAAACAGGCGCACATTCTGCTACCTTGTACCCATGCCCTGTGCTTGCACAGACCGCAGTGAACCGTATCCAGGAGGCAGTAGGCAGGCAGCAACACTCACTGGACAGTAAATAGTATACAGAAAAACGCGAACAGTATGCACTTTTTTCAGCTTGCTCCAAAACGAAGAGTGAGTAGACAGTGCCCAGTAGACGGTAAACGGTAGAATATATCAAAGGTCTTTAACGTTGGCAGAAACCTATTTTCCTTCGCACAGGTTAGAAATACATGTATAATCATAGTAGAGTTTAAAAAAAAAAAGAAAAAAAAACTATCAAAGAAAAAGAAATAAAACTAGAAAAAAAATAAACAAAAGCAGTTAAAAGTCTACAGCACCCGGTATTCCCAGGCGGTCACCCATCCAAGTACTAACCGGGCTCGACGTTGCTTAACTTCGGTGATCGGACGAGAACCGGTGTTTTCAACGTGATATGGCCGTAGACAACAAAGTGCCGATTTTTAACATTTATAAAGTTTACATATTGGAAAACGCAAGTTCCATTCAGACAGATTTTCTAGTTCTGTTCATTTATTTATTTTTTCTGGCTCGAGACCACGACCAATTTTTAAAGATAGTCCATACTTTATAGTTTTTTTTCATCCGTCTATGAAACTTTTTCACAACATTCCTAACAGCTGATGCTCTCCTTTCTTCAATGATGTGAGACATGACAGACTAGCATCGACGTTATTGCGACGTCACTGCGACGTCATGTGTCCGCTGGGTAAGGACATCTATATGAACCTATATAAAGAGTGTGATTCTGTTCCTCCAGTTACCCCTTGTGATAGGATTCTGAACTAATTATATTACATTTTCAAGAAGCTTATACAAGACTCTTTTCAGTTTGCCGTAACAACCAGCGGGCACATGACGTCGAAATGACGTCATAATGACGTCGATGCGACGTCACAACGTCTTATCGACGTCAGTACGACGTCGTTTCAACGTCATGTGCCTGCTGGGTAGTGGCAATCTTGGAGACCAGTTAACCAGGGAACTATTTGCGTGCAGTAAATCTTGAAGGTGTTCACCACCAATCGAGGAAACAACGTTGGAATGATTCGCATTTCAGAACGGAAAGCTCATACTACCCAGCAGGAACATGACGTCATGATTCCGTCGCATTGACGTTGCCAAAACCTGATGACGTCACACCGACGTTATTATGAGGTCATGTGACGCTCGGAAAATCTTTATTGCCCAGCAGGCACATGACGTCTAAATGACGTCGTATTGACGTCTGGATGACGTCTGGATGACGTCGTATTGGCGGCAATGCGGCATGGGTGTCTTGTAATGATGTTCAAACAAGTCGCATTGTTTTGATATACTACCCTCTGTAGTGGGACACCTTAAAATTATTGTAATTATTCTAAAATTTGTACAGGTACTATCCGACAAGTCTGGACACACGTGTTTTGTGTATGACATCATCTGGTAGATGGTGAACAAAGCTTGGCAGTCTAGCTAGAGAGAATAGCTGAAAAAATACCAGTTTTCGCGTGATAAATGCAACATTTCGGTGCGAAAAATTCCCACTGTTTGCAACAAGGTAGCTTTACACTAAATATTTATAAGGTGCGGGTCCGCCCCTTTGGGGGAGAAGGTTAGGTCCAGAGGAAAATTCATATGGAGCTTGTCATTGGTCAGATGGATTAAATTTATACTAAGGTTAGAAAAAATGAGTCAAAATAAAATATTTGGAAGGGGTTTATAAATTTTTCCATTCATCCATGAGATATTTGTGGTTATTTTAGTGTGGGACCCCCTCCACAGAAAATATCAGATTTTTTTTACTGCGAATCTGTTGGTAAACAAACACATGACAGAATCATGGCTTCCGGAGCAGGGAAGCATGTCTTCTTTTTCCACTGAAATTTAAAGTCCTAGAGTGGACTATATAAACAAAAGAGGTTTGGAAAAAAAATGTATGTGTAGTTTATCAAGCAGGCCTTGAACTGTATGTAAAATATTTAGTGGTAAGCCAAGGACATACAAGGACTGTATGGACAATGGGAGATAACTCTATATCATAAATCATGGATAACGTGGAGCTCAGTAATACATTTTATGAAAACTATCTTCCCGGTAGGCACATGACATGGTGACGTCACATCGACGTCAGTACGGCGTCATTAGGATGCCATGTGCCAGTTGTTTTTTGCCTTGTCAAGGCTGATGCAAATTTCTGCTGGCTTTATATAGTGTTGTTAGCCAAAGTGTTGCTTACTACGCGAAGAAAACAAATTCCTTTTTTTTCTAATATTCATGCGCATTCTTTAAGAGCCACACCCTCGGAAAAGGGCCTCATGCGACGAGAAGAATCAGCCCAGTCTGTGGTAACAATTACGCGTTCACTACATGCATAAACAATCTTGAGCATCATACACTGGAGCACCGTAAAGTGTGCGAAAAGAAATGACACTAATCGGACTGCTTTTCGCTTTTACCAATATGGTATGAAACACTTTTTTCCTTGCGCATACCTCGTGTCGTGATAAAACCAGTCTTATGTCATACGCAAAGCAGCGTGTCCAGAGACTAGACATGCACAATCAGAACAGGGTAGACTACACATGATCATAGACATATCTTAGTATCTCCTGATTGTGTTTACGTACATATTTCGCTGTAAACATTATTGGCTGAAACACATTTTTCCTTGCGCGGACCATTTGATTCGTGTCGTGATAAAATCAGACTTATGGTATATGCAAAACATCTATGTCCGGACCAGACTGTGCACTAGCACAATCAGGACAAGTCAAGCGCAATAAGTATTCCTTCTGGGAATCAAACGGTGAACTGCGCGAACTCTTACAGACTACGCAGTTGCATAGACTTCTCTTGGTACCCACTGTTTGCGTATAGTGTCAAACATATTTGCCCGGACAAGGCTCATAACGTTCGACACAAGAGATGAACATAAAATGCACGTGCAAATGATGTAACCTATGAGCTGCAAGATTATTAAAAATTTACCGCAGTGATCCTAAACTTTTGGATAGATGTATCTGAGAAACAACTTCAGACTCAGATCAAGATGTGCAATGCGTCATATCCTATCAGTATTTTTGACACATTGTCAGCTAATATAAGCATCTGTTCAAATTTTAGAATAATTACACAAATTTTATGGTGTCACAAATAGAAAGGGTAAATTAAAACGATGCAAATTGTTTGAACATCATTACAAGACACCCAGCAGGAGCATGACGTCACAATGACGTCGAATGGCGTCGATGCGACGTCGCCATGGCACACCGACGTCAATACGAGGTCATTCCGACGTCATGTGCCTGCTGGGCAGTAAAGTATTTCCCAGCTGGCACATGACGTCGGAATTACGTTGATGCGGCGTTATCAGGTTGTGTCGACGCCGACACGACGTCATTCCGACGTCATGTGTCTGCTGGGCAGGGAAGTATTTCCCAGCGGGCACATGACGTCGGAATAACGTTGATGCGGCGTCATCAGGTTGCGTCGAGGTCAATGCGACGTCATGATGACGTCGTCAATGTGACGTCATCATGACGTCGTGTGCCTGCTGGGTAGTATGTATCAATGTGAAGATCCGATCCGTCTCTTAGGGCTTTCTATTTAATAGATAAATGTTTATCTGAATCATAAAAAAGCCATGGAATTTGAATGTCCACAGTCACAACTAAGTTTTCTAGGTCCACGTTTTATTTGCGTCGAGTTTCAGACGAACGAAAAACTTCAATAGGTGAAAGAAATGATGCCAAAATCTGTACATATTGCAAAACTTGATAAATTCTGCATTTCGACCATACACAACTATAATTGACGAGTACAAATGTCATAACTGCCTTTTTATTTATTTATTTATTTTATTTGTTTTAACTATTGCAGAACTTTAATGTACGGAAACAAAGATGTCTCTGCGTGTTTGTTTTACTACCCAAATATAAGTATGTGCTACATAGAAATTTTTGCATTCCTTTATTATCCTAACGGGTCACCAGGGTTCAGCTCCCATAATGTGCAGCTACTATGATGCCTGTGTGGGTTTCATCTGTTTGTGCGACTCCACTTTGGTCGAATGCGCTTAAACAGGCGCACATTCTGCTACCTTGTACCCATGCCCTGTGCTTGCACAGACCGCAGTAAACCGTATCCAGGAGGCAGTAGGCAGGCAGCAACACTCACTGGACAGTAAATAGTATACAGAAAAACGCGAACAGTATGCACTTTTTTCAGCTTGCTCCAAAACGAAGAGTGAGTAGACAGTGCCCAGTAGACGGTAAACGGTAGAATATATCAAAGGTCTTTAACGTTGGCAGAAACCTATTTTCCTTCGCACAGCTTAGAAATACATGTATAATCATAGTAGAGTTTAAAAAAAAAAAGAAAAAAAAACTATCAAAGAAAAAGAAATAAAACTAGAAAAAAAATAAACAAAAGCAGTTAAAAGTCTACAGCACCCGGTATTCCCAGGCGGTCACCCATCCAAGTACTAACCGGGCTGGACGTTGCTTAACTTCGGTGATCGGACGAGAACCGGTGTTTTCAACGTGATATGGCCGTAGACAACAAAGTGCCGATTTTTAACATTTATAAAGTTTACATATTGGAAAACGCAAGTTCCATTCAGACAGATTTTCTAGTTCTGTTCATTTATTTATTTTTTCTGGCTCGAGACCACGACCAATTTTTAAAGATAATCCATACTTTATAGTTTTTTTTTCATCCGTCTATGAAACTTTTTCACAACATTCCTAACAGCTGATGCTCTCCTTTCTTCAATGATGTGAGACATGACAGACTAGCATCGACGTTATTGCGACGTCACTGCGACGTCATGTGTCCGCTGGGTAAGGACACCTATATGAACCTATATAAAGAGTGTGATTCTGTTCCTCCAGTTACCCCTTGTGATAGGATTCTGAACTAATTATATTACATTTTCAAGAAGCTTATACAAGACTCTTTTCAGTTTGCCGTAACAACCAGAATATTTATTCCTACCCAGCGGGCACATGACGTCGAAATGACGTCATAATGACGTCGATGCGACGTCACAACGTCTTATCGACGTCAGTACGACGTCGTTTCAACGTCATGTGCCTGCTGGGTAGTGGCAATCTTGGAGACCAGTTAACCAGGGAACTATTTGCGTGCAGTAAATCTTGAAGGTGTTCACCACCAATCGAGGAAACAACGTTGGAATGATTCGCATTTCAGAACGGAAAGCTCATACTACCCAGCAGGAACATGACGTCATGATTCCGTCGCATTGACGTTGCCAAAACCTGATGACGTCACACCGACGTTATTATGAGGTCATGTGACGCTCGGAAAATCTTTATTGCCCAGCAGGCACATGACGTCTAAATGACGTCGTATTGACGTCTGGATGACGTCTGGATGACGTCGTATTGGCGGCAATGCGGCATGGGTGTCTTGTTATGATGTTCAAACAAGTCGCATTGTTTTGATATACTACCCTCTGTAGTGGGACACCTTAAAATTATTGTAATTATTCTAAAATTTGTACAGGTACTATCCGACAAGTCTGGACACACGTGTTTTGTGTATGACATCATCTGGTAGATGGTGAACAAAGCTTGGCAGTCTAGCTAGAGAGAATAGCTGAAAAAATACCAGTTTTCGCGTGATAAATGCAACATTTCGGTGCGAAAAATTCCCACTGTTTGCAACAAGGTAGCTTTACACTAAATATTTATAAGGTGCGGGTCCGCCCCTTCGGGGGAGAAGGTTAGGTCCAGAGGAAAATTCATATGGAGCTTGTCATTGGTCAGATGGATTAAATTTATACTAAGGTTAGAAAAAAGGAGTCAAAATAAAATATTTGGAAGGGGTTTATAAATTTTTCCATTCATCCATGAGATATTTGTGGTTATTTTAGTGTGGGACCCCCTCCACAGAAAATATCAGATTTTTTTTACTGCGAATCTGTTGGTAAACAAACACATGACAGAATCATGGCTTCCGGAGCAGGGAAGCATGTCTTCTTTTTCCACTGAAATTTAAAGTCCTAGAGTGGACTATATAAACAAAAGAGGTTTGGAAAAAAAATGTATGTGTAGTTTATCAAGCAGGCCTTGAACTGTATGTAAAATATTTAGTGGTAAGCCACCACAAGGACTGTATGGACAATGGGAGATAACTCTATATCATAAATCATGGATAACGTGGAGCTCAGTAATACATTTTATGAAAACTATCTTCCCGGTAGGCACATGACATGGTGACGTCACATCGACGTCAGTACGGCGTCATTAGGATGCCATGTGCCAGTTGTTTTTTGCCTTGTCAAGGCTGATGCAAATTTCTGCTGGCTTTATATAGTGTTGTTAGCCAAAGTGTTGCTTACTACGCGAAGAAAACAAATTCCTTTTTTTTCTAATATTCATGCGCATTCTTTAAGAGCCACACCCTCGGAAAAGGGCCTCATGCGACGAGAAGAATCAGCCCAGTCTGTGGTAACAATTACGCGTTCACTACATGCATAAACAATCTTGAGCATCATACACTGGAGCACCGTAAAGTGTGCGAAAAGAAATGACACTAATCGGACTGCTTTTCGCTTTTACCAATATGGTATGAAACACTTTTTTCCTTGCGCATACCTCGTGTCGTGATAAAACCAGTCTTATGTCATACGCAAAGCAGCGTGTCCAGAGACTAGACATGCACAATCAGAACAGGGTAGACTACACATGATCATAGACATATCTTAGTATCTCCTGATTGTGTTTACGTACATATTTCGCTGTAAACATTATTGGCTGAAACACATTTTTCCTTGCGCGGACCATTTGATTCGTGTCGTGATAAAATCAGACTTATGGTATATGCAAAACATCTATGTCCGGACCAGACTGTGCACTAGCACAATCAGGACAAGTCAAGCGCAATAAGTATTCCTTCTGGGAATCAAACGGTGAACTGCGCGAACTCTTACAGACTACGCAGTTGCATAGACTTCTCTTGGTACCCACTGTTTGCGTATAGTGTCAAACATATTTGCCCGGACAAGGCTCATAACGTTCGACACAAGAGATGAACATAAAATGCACGTGCAAATGATGTAACCTATGAGCTGCAAGATTATTAAAAATTTACCGCAGTGATCCTAAACTTTTGGATAGATGTATCTGAGAAACAACTTCAGACTCAGATCAAGATGTGCAATGCGTCATATCCTATCAGTATTTTTGACACATTGTCAGCTAATATAAGCATCTGTTCAAATTTTAGAATAATTACACAAATTTTATGGTGTCACAAATAGAAAGGGTAAATTAAAACGATGCAAATTGTTTGAACATCATTACAAGACACCCAGCAGGAGCATGACGTCACAATGACGTCGAATGGCGTCGATGCGACGTCGCCATGGCACACCGACGTCAATACGAGGTCATTCCGACGTCATGTGCCTGCTGGGCAGTAAAGTATTTCCCAGCTGGCACATGACGTCGGAATTACGTTGATGCGGCGTTATCAGGTTGTGTCGACGCCGACACGACGTCATTCCGACGTCATGTGTCTGCTGGGCAGGGAAGTATTTCCCAGCGGGCACATGACGTCGGAATAACGTTGATGCGGCGTCATCAGGTTGCGTCGAGGTCAATGCGACGTCATGATGACGTCGTCAATGTGACGTCATCATGACGTCGTGTGCCTGCTGGGTAGTATGTATCAATGTGAAGATCCGATCCGTCTCTTAGGGCTTTCTATTTAATAGATAAATGTTTATCTGAATCATAAAAAAGCCATGGAATTTGAATGTCCACAGTCACAACTAAGTTTTCTAGGTCCACGTTTCATTTGCGTCGAGTTTCAGACGAAGGAAAAACTTCAATAGGTGAAAGAAATGATGCCAAAATCTGTACATATTGCAAAACTTGATAAATTCTGCATTTCGACCATACACAACTATAATTGACGAGTACAAATGTCATAACTGCCTTTTTATTTATTTATTTATTTTATTTGTTTTAACTATTGCAGAACTTTAATGTACGGAAACAAAGATGTCTCTGCGTGTTTGTTTTACTACCCAAATATAAGTATGTGCTACATAGAAATTTTTGCATTCCTTTATTATCCTAACGGGTCACCAGGGTTCAGCTCCCATAATGTGCAGCTACTATGATGCCTGTGTGGGTTTCATCTGTTTGTGCGACTCCACTTTGGTCGAATGCGCTTAAACAGGCGCACATTCTGCTACCTTGTACCCATGCCCTGTGCTTGCACAGACCGCAGTAAACCGTATCCAGGAGGCAGTAGGCAGGCAGCAACACTCACTGGACAGTAAATAGTATACAGAAAAACGCGAACAGTATGCACTTTTTTCAGCTTGCTCCAAAACGAAGAGTGAGTAGACAGTGCCCAGTAGACGGTAAACGGTAGAATATATCAAAGGTCTTTAACGTTGGCAGAAACCTATTTTCCTTCGCACAGCTTAGAAATACATGTATAATCATAGTAGAGTTTAAAAAAAAAAAGAAAAAAAAACTATCAAAGAAAAAGAAATAAAACTAGAAAAAAAATAAACAAAAGCAGTTAAAAGTCTACAGCACCCGGTATTCCCAGGCGGTCACCCATCCAAGTACTAACCGGGCTGGACGTTGCTTAACTTCGGTGATCGGACGAGAACCGGTGTTTTCAACGTGATATGGCCGTAGACAACATAGTGCCGATTTTTAACATTTATAAAGTTTACATATTGGAAAACGCAAGTTCCATTCAGACAGATTTTCTAGTTCTGTTCATTTATTTATTTTTTCTGGCTCGAGACCACGACCAATTTTTAAAGATAATCCATACTTTATAGTTTTTTTTTCATCCGTCTATGAAACTTTTTCACAACATTCCTAACAGCTGATGCTCTCCTTTCTTCAATGATGTGAGACATGACAGACTAGCATCGACGTTATTGCGACGTCACTGCGACGTCATGTGTCCGCTGGGTAAGGACACCTATATGAACCTATATAAAGAGTGTGATTCTGTTCCTCCAGTTACCCCTTGTGATAGGATTCTGAACTAATTATATTACATTTTCAAGAAGCTTATACAAGACTCTTTTCAGTTTGCCGTAACAACCAGAATATTTATTCCTACCCAGCGGGCACATGACGTCGAAATGACGTCATAATGACGTCGATGCGACGTCACAACGTCTTATCGACGTCAGTACGACGTCGTTTCAACGTCATGTGCCTGCTGGGTAGTGGCAATCTTGGAGACCAGTTAACCAGGGAACTATTTGCGTGCAGTAAATCTTGAAGGTGTTCACCACCAATCGAGGAAACAACGTTGGAATGATTCGCATTTCAGAACGGAAAGCTCATACTACCCAGCAGGAACATGACGTCATGATTCCGTCGCATTGACGTTGCCAAAACCTGATGACGTCACACCGACGTTATTATGAGGTCATGTGACGCTCGGAAAATCTTTATTGCCCAGCAGGCACATGACGTCTAAATGACGTCGTATTGACGTCTGGATGACGTCGTATTGGCGGCAATGCGGCGTGGGTGTCTTGTAATGATGTTCAAACAAGTCGCATTGTTTTGATATACTACCCTCTGTAGTGGGACACCTTAAAATTATTGTAATTATTCTAAAATTTGTACAGGTACTATCCGACAAGTCTGGACACACGTGTTTTGTGTATGACATCATCTGGTAGATGGTGAACAAAGCTTGGCAGTCTAGCTAGAGAGAATAGCTGAAAAAATACCAGTTTTCGCGTGATAAATGCAACATTTCGGTGCGAAAAATTCCCACTGTTTGCAACAAGGTAGCTTTACACTAAATATTTATAAGGTGCGGGTCCGCCCCTTTGGGGGAGAAGGTTAGGTCCAGAGGAAAATTCATATGGAGCTTGTCATTGGTCAGATGGATTAAATTTATACTAAGGTTAGAAAAAAGGAGTCAAAATAAAATATTTGGAAGGGGTTTATAAATTTTCCATCCATCCATGAGATATTTGTGGTTATTTTAGTGTGGGACCCCCTCCACAGAAAATATCAGATTTTTTTTACTGCGAATCTGTTGGTAAACAAACACATGACAGAATCATGGCTTCCGGAGCAGGGAAGCATGTCTTCTTTTTCCACTGAAATTTAAAGTCCTAGAGTGGACTATATAAACAAAAGAGGTTTGGAAAAAAATGTATGTGTAGTTTATCAAGCAGGCCTTGAACTGTATGTAAAATATTTAGTGGTAAGCCACCACAAGGACTGTATGGACAATGGGAGATAACTCTATATCATAAATCATGGATAACGTGGAGCTCAGTAATACATTTTATGAAAACTATCTTCCCGGTAGGCACATGACATGGTGACGTCACATCGACGTCAGTACGGCGTCATTAGGATGCCATGTGCCAGTTGTTTTTTGCCTTGTCAAGGCTGATGCAAATTTCTGCTGGCTTTATATAGTGTTGTTAGCCAAAGTGTTGCTTACTACGCGAAGAAAACAAATTCCTTTTTTTCTAATATTCATGCGCATTCTTTAAGAGCCACACCCTCGGAAAAGGGCCTCATGCGACGAGAAGAATCAGCCCAGTCTGTGGTAACAATTACGCGTTCACTACATGCATAAACAATCTTGAGCATCATACACTGGAGCACCGTAAAGTGTGCGAAAAGAAATGACACTAATCGGACTGCTTTTCGCTTTTACCAATATGGTATGAAACACTTTTTTCCTTGCGCATACCTCGTGTCGTGATAAAACCAGTCTTATGTCATACGCAAAGCAGCGTGTCCAGAGACTAGACATGCACAATCAGAACAGGGTAGACTACACATGATCATAGACATATCTTAGTATCTCCTGATTGTGTTTACGTACATATTTCGCTGTAAACATTATTGGCTGAAACACATTTTTCCTTGCGCGGACCATTTGATTCGTGTCGTGATAAAATCAGACTTATGGTATATGCAAAACATCTATGTCCGGACCAGACTGTGCACTAGCACAATCAGGACAAGTCAAGCGCAATAAGTATTCCTTCTGGGAATCAAACGGTGAACTGCGCGAACTCTTACAGACTACGCAGTTGCATAGACTTCTCTTGGTACCCACTGTTTGCGTATAGTGTCAAACATATTTGCCCGGACCAGGCTCATAACGTTCGACACAAGAGATGAACATAAAATGCACGTGCAAATGATGTAACCTATGAGCTGCAAGATTATTAAAAATTTACCGCAGTGATCCTAAACTTTTGGATAGATGTATCTGAGAAACAACTTCAGACTCAGATCAAGATGTGCAAAGCGTCATATCCTATCAGTATTTTTGACACATTGTCAGCTAATATAAGCATCTGTTCAAATTTTAGATCAATTACACAAATTTTATGGTGTCACAAATAGAAAGGGTAAATTAAAACGATGCAAATTGTTTGAACATCATTACAAGACACCCAGCAGGAGCATGACGTCACAATGACGTCGAATGGCGTCGATGCGACGTCGCCATGGCACACCGACGTCAATACGAGGTCATTCCGACGTCATGTGCCTGCTGGGCAGTAAAGTATTTCCCAGCTGGCACATGACGTCGGAATTACGTTGATGCGGCGTTATCAGGTTGTGTCGACGCCGACACGACGTCATTCCGACGTCATGTGTCTGCTGGGCAGGGAAGTATTTCCCAGCGGGCACATGACGTCGGAATAACGTTGATGCGGCGTCATCAGGTTGCGTCGAGGTCAATGCGACGTCATGATGACGTCGTCAATGTGACGTCATCATGACGTCGTGTGCCTGCTGGGTAGTATGTATCAATGTGAAGATCCGATCCGTCTCTTAGGGCTTTCTATTTAATAGATAAATGTTTATCTGAATCATAAAAAAGCCATGGAATTTGAATGTCCACAGTCACAACTAAGTTTTCTAGGTCCACGTTTCATTTGCGTCGAGTTTCAGACGAAGGAAAAACTTCAATAGGTGAAAGAAATGATGCCAAAATCTGTACATATTGCAAAACTTGATAAATTCTGCATTTCGACCATACACAACTATAATTGACGAGTACAAATGTCATAACTGCCTTTTTATTTATTTATTTATTTTATTTGTTTTAACTATTGCAGAACTTTAATGTACGGAAACAAAGATGTCTCTGCGTGTTTGTTTTACTACCCAAATATAAGTATGTGCTACATAGAAATTTTTGCATTCCTTTATTATCCTAACGGGTCACCAGGGTTCAGCTCCCATAATGTGCAGCTACTATGATGCCTGTGTGGGTTTCATCTGTTTGTGCGACTCCACTTTGGTCGAATGCGCTTAAACAGGCGCACATTCTGCTACCTTGTACCCATGCCCTGTGCTTGCACAGACCGCAGTAAACCGTATCCAGGAGGCAGTAGGCAGGCAGCAACACTCACTGGACAGTAAATAGTATACAGAAAAACGCGAACAGTATGCACTTTTTTCAGCTTGCTCCAAAACGAAGAGTGAGTAGACAGTGCCCAGTAGACGGTAAACGGTAGAATATATCAAAGGTCTTTAACGTTGGCAGAAACCTATTTTCCTTCGCACAGCTTAGAAATACATGTATAATCATAGTAGAGTTTAAAAAAAAAAAGAAAAAAAAACTATCAAAGAAAAAGAAATAAAACTAGAAAAAAAATAAACAAAAGCAGTTAAAAGTCTACAGCACCCGGTATTCCCAGGCGGTCACCCATCCAAGTACTAACCGGGCTCGACGTTGCTTAACTTCGGTGATCGGACGAGAACCGGTGTTTTCAACGTGATATGGCCGTAGACAACAAAGTGCCGATTTTTAACATTTATAAAGTTTACATATTGGAAAACGCAAGTTCCATTCAGACAGATTTTCTAGTTCTGTTCATTTATTTATTTTTTCTGGCTCGAGACCACGACCAATTTTTAAAGATAGTCCATACTTTATAGTTTTTTTTTCATCCGTCTATGAAACTTTTTCACAACATTCCTAACAGCTGATGCTCTCCTTTCTTCAATGATGTGAGACATGACAGACTAGCATCGACGTTATTGCGACGTCACTGCGACGTCATGTGTCCGCTGGGTAAGGACACCTATATGAACCTATATAAAGAGTGTGATTCTGTTCCTCCAGTTACCCCTTGTGATAGGATTCTGAACTAATTATATTACATTTTCAAGAAGCTTATACAAGACTCTTTTCAGTTTGCCGTAACAACCAGAATATTTATTCCTACCCAGCGGGCACATGACGTCGAAATGACGTCATAATGACGTCGATGCGACGTCACAACGTCTTATCGACGTCAGTACGACGTCGTTTCAACGTCATGTGCCTGCTGGGTAGTGGCAATCTTGGAGACCAGTTAACCAGGGAACTATTTGCGTGCAGTAAATCTTGAAGGTGTTCACCACCAATCGAGGAAACAACGTTGGAATGATTCGCATTTCAGAACGGAAAGCTCATACTACCCAGCAGGAACATGACGTCATGATTCCGTCGCATTGACGTTGCCAAAACCTGATGACGTCACACCGACGTTATTATGAGGTCATGTGACGCTCGGAAAATCTTTATTGCCCAGCAGGCACATGACGTCTAAATGACGTCGTATTGACGTCTGGATGACGTCTGGATGACGTCGTATTGGCGGCAATGCGGCATGGGTGTCTTGTAATGATGTTCAAACAAGTCGCATTGTTTTGATATACTACCCTCTGTAGTGGGACACCTTAAAATTATTGTAATTATTCTAAAATTTGTACAGGTACTATCCGACAAGTCTGGACACACGTGTTTTGTGTATGACATCATCTGGTAGATGGTGAACAAAGCTTGGCAGTCTAGCTAGAGAGAATAGCTGAAAAAATACCAGTTTTCGCGTGATAAATGCAACATTTCGGTGCGAAAAATTCCCACTGTTTGCAACAAGGTAGCTTTACACTAAATATTTATAAGGTGCGGGTCCGCCCCTTTGGGGGAGAAGGTTAGGTCCAGAGGAAAATTCATATGGAGCTTGTCATTGGTCAGATGGATTAAATTTATACTAAGGTTAGAAAAAAGGAGTCAAAATAAAATATTTGGAAGGGGTTTATAAATTTTTCCATTCAACCATCAGATATTTGTGGTTATTTTAGTGTGGGACCCCCTCCACAGAAAATATCAGATTTTTTTTACTGCGAATCTGTTGGTAAACAAACACATGACAGAATCATGGCTTCCGGAGCAGGGAAGCATGTCTTCTTTTTCCACTGAAATTTAAAGTCCTAGAGTGGACTATATAAACAAAGGAGGTTTGGAAAAAAAAATGTATGTGTAGTTTATCAAGCAGGCCTTGAACTGTATGTAAAATATTTAGTGGTAAGCCACCACAAGGACTGTATGGACAATGGGAGATAACTCTATATCATAAATCATGGATAACGTGGAGCTCAGTAATACATTTTATGAAAACTATCTTCCCGGTAGGCACATGACATGGTGACGTCACATCGACGTCAGTACGGCGTCATTAGGATGCCATGTGCCAGTTGTTTTTTGCCTTGTCAAGGCTGATGCAAATTTCTGCTGGCTTTATATAGTGTTGTTAGCCAAAGTGTTGCTTACTACGCGAAGAAAACAAATTCCTTTTTTTCTAATATTCATGCGCATTCTTTAAGAGCCACACCCTCGGAAAAGGGCCTCATGCGACGAGAAGAATCAGCCCAGTCTGTGGTAACAATTACGCGTTCACTACATGCATAAACAATCTTGAGCATCATACACTGGAGCATCGTAAAGTGTGCGAAAAGAAATGACACTAATCGGACTGCTTTTCGCTTTTACCAATATGGTATGAAACACTTTTTTCCTTGCGCATACCTCGTGTCGTGATAAAACCAGTCTTATGTCATACGCAAAGCAGCGTGTCCAGAGACTAGACATGCACAATCAGAACAGGGTAGACTACACATGATCATAGACATATCTTAGTATCTCCTGATTGTGTTTACGTACATATTTCGCTGTAAACATTATTGGCTGAAACACATTTTTCCTTGCGCGGACCATTTGATTCGTGTCGTGATAAAATCAGACTTATGGTATATGCAAAACATCTATGTCCGGACCAGACTGTGCACTAGCACAATCAGGACAAGTCAAGCGCAATAAGTATTCCTTCTGGGAATCAAACGGTGAACTGCGCGAACTCTTACAGACTACGCAGTTGCATAGACTTCTCTTGGTACCCACTGTTTGCGTATAGTGTCAAACATATTTGCCCGGACAAGGCTCATAACGTTCGACACAAGAGATGAACATAAAATGCACGTGCAAATGATGTAACCTATGAGCTGCAAGATTATTAAAAATTTACCGCAGTGATCCTAAACTTTTGAATAGATGTATCTGAGAAACAACTTCAGACTCAGATCAAGATGTGCAATGCGTCATATCCTATCAGTATTTTTGACACATTGTCAGCTAATATAAGCATCTGTTCAAATTTTAGAATAATTACACAAATTTTATGGTGTCACAAATAGAAAGGGTAAATTAAAACGATGCAAATTGTTTGAACATCATTACAAGACACCCAGCAGGAGCATGACGTCACAATGACGTCGAATGGCGTCGATACGACGTCGCCATGGCACACCGACGTCAATACGAGGTCATTCCGACGTCATGTGCCTGCTGGGCAGTAAAGTATTTCCCAGCTGGCACATGACGTCGGAATTACGTTGATGCGGCGTTATCAGGTTGTGTCGACGCCGACACGACGTCATTCCGACGTCATGTGTCTGCTGGGCAGGGAAGTATTTCCCAGCGGGCACATGACGTCGGAATAACGTTGATGCGGCGTCATCAGGTTGCGTCGAGGTCAATGCGACGTCATGATGACGTCGTCAATGTGACGTCATCATGACGTCGTGTGCCTGCTGGGTAGTATGTATCAATGTGAAGATCCGATCCGTCTCTTAGGGCTTTCTATTTAATAGATAAATGTTTATCTGAATCATAAAAAAGCCATGGAATTTGAATGTCCACAGTCACAACTAAGTTTTCTAGGTCCACGTTTCATTTGCGTCGAGTTTCAGACGAAGGAAAAACTTCAATAGGTGAAAGAAATGATGCCAAAATCTGTACATATTGCAAAACTTGATAAATTCTGCATTTCGACCATACACAACTATAATTGACGAGTACAAATGTCATAACTGCCTTTTTATTTATTTATTTATTTTATTTGTTTTAACTATTGCAGAACTTTAATGTACGGAAACAAAGATGTCTCTGCGTGTTTGTTTTACTACCCAAATATAAGTATGTGCTACATAGAAATTTTTGCATTCCTTTATTATCCTAACGGGTCACCAGGGTTCAGCTCCCATAATGTGCAGCTACTATGATGCCTGTGTGGGTTTCATCTGTTTGTGCGACTCCACTTTGGTCGAATGCGCTTAAACAGGCGCACATTCTGCTACCTTGTACCCATGCCCTGTGCTTGCACAGACCGCAGTAAACCGTATCCAGGAGGCAGTAGGCAGGCAGCAACACTCACTGGACAGTAAATAGTATACAGAAAAACGCGAACAGTATGCACTTTTTTCAGCTTGCTCCAAAACGAAGAGTGAGTAGACAGTGCCCAGTAGACGGTAAACGGTAGAATATATCAAAGGTCTTTAACGTTGGCAGAAACCTATTTTCCTTCGCACAGCTTAGAAATACATGTATAATCATAGTAGAGTTTAAAAAAAAAAAAGAAAAAAAAAACTATCAAAGAAAAAGAAATAAAACTAGAAAAAAAATAAACAAAAGCAGTTAAAAGTCTACAGCACCCGGTATTCCCAGACAGTTGCCCATCCGAGTAGGTATCCGTTGCTCAACGGACCAATCGTTGAGCGCTGTTAAGCAGAGACTTTCCTTAACTGACCAATCATTGAGCGACGTTAAGAACAGAGCTTGTTGTTGTTGTTGCTTAACCACCCAATCATTGAGCAGTATTTATTCATCCGGGACATTCTGAATCTCATTCAAGATGGCGGCGCCCATGTATTTTGACAACTGGACCCGGAAATATCGGTTAAATCGTGAATAAGACATTATTTAAGAATTATTTCTGCTATATTTAGGCGTGGTAAGTTCACCCTGATAAACCTCTGTATCGTTATAGGGCGTCTTTTGAAACTGGAAAGTCTTACCACCAGTTTTCGTGGTTTTTGATCTTCAAACAGATTTCTGCAAGTTCTGAAAGTTCTGTATTGATTATAAACAACCGAAATACGAAATTTCTTTTAGCTGTTTATATGCCTGGAACTCCCACAGCATGTTACATTGAATACTCGAACCATTTAACGCGATGAAGGTTTGGTTTTTGGCCTCTTTGGGGAATGTAGGTCACTGTCTCTGATTTGAGTTCCTTTTGAAACCAACAATAGCTCTATATGATGATAGTTAAACAATTGTAATTCTCTGCTGAATCTGTGCTTTTCTAAGTTATCCGTGGCAGACTGGAGTATGTGTCATTCTGGTTATAGGTTGCAGACTGTGGTTTGTGTGTCTCATTCCGATGTATCTAAAAGATCCCTCTTTGGTCTGATTTTTAGGGGTTCTATGTTCAGTACCTAACGGTTTGAGGCACTAATGAAATGGGTGCCCAACTTAGTATAAGGCGAAAGTGGATATTTAAAGCAACAGAACAAGTGAGGCCGGTCAAGACTTTAAATATGACTATTAAAATGGTCAAAATGTTAAGTATTATACATACATAACATTTTGACCATTTTAATAGTTTTAATCCGCATGACGGTCGTGCCGATAACACCACTTATCCGCACAACCGTCGTGCCAATAAGTATTTGAACGGAAATGACCTGGAACCCATATTATACATACATGGGTTCCAGGTCATTTCCGTTCAAATACTTATTGGCACGACGGTCGTGCGGATAAGTGGTGTTATCGGCACGATCGTCGTGCGGATAGCCTCAGTCAAAAAATATACCCATTAAAATTCTCCATAACCCCCAAAATAGTCAACACCCCACCCCCCACACACAGACACAATAAAAACAAATAAACATCAATATTTAAATTCAAAATTTTGAACTCAAAAACAGCAGCCCAGCATATGCATATAGAAAATATTAAAGTACCCTTGGAGCCGCACCAGCTTCCTGCATTTTACTCAAATTAAACCATAAAAAATAAAAATTGGGCCGAGCCGTCCCACTCAGGTGGTCCAAAGGGCTCCAGATTGAAAAATGGGTCGAATCGTCTGGGCCAAGGAGTCCCAGGCGGAAATGACCCGGAACCCATACATGTAGTCTTGTGCAACATTTTAGTTTACACTTATAAGCCAATTTCAGTCTGCATATTGCATCCAGGTTATTTTATTGTTTATTAAGCATCATGCACTGATCCAGAAAATTTTCAGGGTTGGGGGTCCACGGGTGCATCCCCAGACCAGGACGGGTCCAGTCGCACATCAGAGGATCCGACAAATTTTACCATTGTGAAAACCCATTTTCAAAAATTATTTGTCTCTATCAATTTTCGCATACATGCAAAACATTGAGACAGATCAGATACCCACCGCTGTGGCCGGTGTGGGTTCGAGACCCGCACAGGACACAAGTGGGACAAGCCAAGTTCTGCTTGGGGGTGTATCAGATGGTTTTTCCCGGGGTACTCCCATTGTTGCCCAACCTGCTGATAGGCTTGTATAGATATGAGTAAAATAATCTTGAAAGGGACGTAAAACTGAATCAAAAAAGATCTGGTGCCACGTAAATGCGCGCCTTATCAGGGCGTTTGTTTATCACTACAGATACTGAGCAACCCCTTTATTCTTGAATCTATTTTCAACTTCTAACCATATTCTGTAGTTGTGCAGCCAATTGTGTGTCGGACCTGGTCAGAAAACTTAAATACAAATATTTTCATGCATTTTATGGGATAGTGACATTATCCTGCAATATCAAAAGGTATCTCAATACTCCTTAAAGCTATTTGATCCTTTGTTTTCTCTAAAAATATGCTGTGCTTCTATAACTTTGAAATGTTTGTTGTTAAATCTAGAGATAGAATAAATATATATAGGACATATCACCCTTTACCGGGCCGGTCTCCGAAGCACAACAATGAATACAAATCATTAGGCAGCACTTCTTTTGCAGCCAAGATTGTGTTTTCCTGTTTAAATCCTTTTTGATTTTTATTGCATCTTCAAAAATATGCAACAAAATAATGACAACTCTTGCAAAGATTTTCAGCTACAACTGCAACTGCAGAATAAGAGAACTGGTCCTGTCACAGCAAAAAAGTGGAAAGAGAAGACTTGAAATGGCATAACTACACCTTGGCCCTGTGTCAGTTGGTACCAGATGGAAGTTAAAACACTATTTCTATGAGTGGATGTGCATTAGTCTCATGCTTTTGGAACATCTGATAAATAACAAGTGTTTCATTTTCCGCATGTGACTTATGCAAAGCAAATGCAGCTGATTATCAGGAATGGCCTGTTTTATATCAGAAGGCATCTAAGGTCAAGATATATGATATTCTACAGCCTTGGTAATCATTGTATTCAACCAGCCAACAAGAAGACTCTGATCAGATTGTGGGGAGGTGAAAGTTGATTTGCCACTTGGTTGTTTGCACATGCAGTTATCAGTTTATGGTGACAAGGCCCACATTTAGTGGTAGATTTGTACACATATCATTTTGTTCTGTTTTAGGTCAGCTAAGACGGAATTGCCACAAATTCACTAAGCTGAGCTGGAATTGCCACAAAACACTAAGCTGAGCTGGAATTGCCACAAAAACACTAAGCTAAGATGGAATTGCCACAACAACACTAAGCTAAGATGGAATTGCCACAAAAAACACTACTAAGCTAAAATGGAATTGCCACAAAAACACTAAGCTAAGATGGAATTTCCACAAAAAAACACCACTGAAATATAACATTTGTGGAAACACCACTGAAATGTATTGCTGGTTTGACCTTGAAATAAGGTCAATGCCTATTAAATATAATTAACTATTCACATTTCACACCAATGTTTCTTTGCAAGTTTGGTAAAAATCCACCCATTGGTTAAGGAGACAGAGTACAGAAAAGGTTGAGTTTTACAATCATTTATTGAATGATGACCTTGAAAATTAGGTCAAGGTCACAAATATAGAAAAATTTTGCTATGTCATTGTGATAGAATTTCTAACAATGTAACTATGCATGTTTGGTCAAAATTCACCCACCAGTGAAAACAGCACTTTTTTAGATATTCTATTGTCTATTCCTTGACCGATAGAGTCAAGGTCACCAAATCTAATCAAGTATTTTCATTTTTAAACAAACTGTCGTTTATTTGGTTAAAATCGTCCTATCTGTGGCTAAGTATCTAACTGTTAAAGATAAACCCTGATTTTTAAATTTTGAAGGACAGTGACCTTGAACCTAAGGTCAATGTCACCACATCTAATCATCTATTGGTAAGTACTTTCATTTTTTGACAAACTGCCGTTTATTTGGTCAAAATCGTCTTATATTTGACGAAGAATCAAGCTGTTAAAGATGACACCCCTGACTGAGGCATAATGGTGACAATACCTTGAAAACAAGGTCACGGTCACAAATCTTATCAACAATAGGCACAATTATTCATTTCTGAACAAGCTGTCATTTATTTGGTCAACAGCTTCCCATTTTTGGAGAAGTATCTAGCTCTTGAAGATGGCACCCTGATTTTTTAATTTTGAATGACAGTGACCTTGAACATAAGATCAAGGCCATCACATCTAATCATCTGTTGGTAAGTACTTTTATTTCTGAACAAACTGCCGTTTATTTGGTCAAAATCGTCCTATCTGTGATGAAGTATCTAACTGTTAACGATGAAACCCCTGACTGAGGCAGAATGGTGACAAGACCTTGAAAACTAGGTCAAGGTCACAAATCTTATCAACAATAAACACGATTATTCATTTCTGTACAAGCTGTCGTTTATTTGGTCAACAGCTTCCCATTTTTTGAGAAGTATCTAGCTGTTGAAGATGGCACCCTGATTTTTAAATTTTGAATAGAAGTGACCTTGAACTTAAGGTCAAGGTCACCACATCTAATATCTGTTGGTAAGTACTTTCATTTCTTAACAAACTGCCTTTTATTTGGTCAAAATCGTCCAACATTTGACGAAGAAACAAATTGTTAAAGACCACTACCCCTGACTGAGACAGAGTGGTGATCACCGATCACCAAAGTTGAGGGATACCTACTCCCGGGGGCGATGAGCCATTCCCAGACAGTTGCCCATCCGAGTAGGTATCCGTTGCTCAACGGACCAATCGTTGAGCGCTGTTAAGCAGAGACTTTCCTTAACTGACCAATCATTGAGCGACGTTAAGAACAGAGCTTGTTGTTGTTGTTGCTTAACCACCCAATCATTGAGCAGTATTTATTCATCCGGGACATTCTGAATCTCATTCAAGATGGCGGCGCCCATGTATTTTGACAACTGGACCCGGAAATATCGGTTAAATCGTGAATAAGACATTATTTAAGAATTATTTCTGCTATATTTAGGCGTGGTAAGTTCACCCTGATAAACCTCTGTATCGTTATAGGGCGTCTTTTGAAACTGGAAAGTCTTACCACCAGTTTTCGTGGTTTTTGATCTTCAAACAGATTTCTGCAAGTTCTGAAAGTTCTGTATTGATTATAAACAACCGAAATACGAAATTTCTTTTAGCTGTTTATATGCCTGGAACTCCCACAGCATGTTACATTGAATACTCGAACCATTTAACGCGATGAAGGTTTGGTTTTTGGCCTCTTTGGGGAATGTAGGTCACTGTCTCTGATTTGAGTTCCTTTTGAAACCAACAATAGCTCTATATGATGATAGTTAAACAATTGTAATTCTCTGCTGAATCTGTGCTTTTCTAAGTTATCCGTGGCAGACTGGAGTATGTGTCATTCTGGTTATAGGTTGCAGACTGTGGTTTGTGTGTCTCATTCCGATGTATCTAAAAGATCCCTCTTTGGTCTGATTTTTAGGGGTTCTATGTTCAGTACCTAACGGTTTGAGGCACTAATGAAATGGGTGCCCAACTTAGTATAAGGCGAAAGTGGATATTTAAAGCAACAGAACAAGTGAGGCCGGTCAAGACTTTAAATATGACTATTAAAATGGTCAAAATGTTAAGTATTATACATACATAACATTTTGACCATTTTAATAGTTTTAATCCGCATGACGGTCGTGCCGATAACACCACTTATCCGCACAACCGTCGTGCCAATAAGTATTTGAACGGAAATGACCTGGAACCCATATTATACATACATGGGTTCCAGGTCATTTCCGTTCAAATACTTATTGGCACGACGGTCGTGCGGATAAGTGGTGTTATCGGCACGATCGTCGTGCGGATAGCCTCAGTCAAAAAATATACCCATTAAAATTCTCCATAACCCCCAAAATAGTCAACACCCCACCCCCCACACACAGACACAATAAAAACAAATAAACATCAATATTTAAATTCAAAATTTTGAACTCAAAAACAGCAGCCCAGCATATGCATATAGAAAATATTAAAGTACCCTTGGAGCCGCACCAGCTTCCTGCATTTTACTCAAATTAAACCATAAAAAATAAAAATTGGGCCGAGCCGTCCCACTCAGGTGGTCCAAAGGGCTCCAGATTGAAAAATGGGTCGAATCGTCTGGGCCAAGGAGTCCCAGGCGGAAATGACCCGGAACCCATACATGTAGTCTTGTGCAACATTTTAGTTTACACTTATAAGCCAATTTCAGTCTGCATATTGCATCCAGGTTATTTTATTGTTTATTAAGCATCATGCACTGATCCAGAAAATTTTCAGGGTTGGGGGTCCACGGGTGCATCCCCAGACCAGGACGGGTCCAGTCGCACATCAGAGGATCCGACAAATTTTACCATTGTGAAAACCCATTTTCAAAAATTATTTGTCTCTATCAATTTTCGCATACATGCAAAACATTGAGACAGATCAGATACCCACCGCTGTGGCCGGTGTGGGTTCGAGACCCGCACAGGACACAAGTGGGACAAGCCAAGTTCTGCTTGGGGGTGTATCAGATGGTTTTTCCCGGGGTACTCCCATTGTTGCCCAACCTGCTGATAGGCTTGTATAGATATGAGTAAAATAATCTTGAAAGGGACGTAAAACTGAATCAAAAAAGATCTGGTGCCACGTAAATGCGCGCCTTATCAGGGCGTTTGTTTATCACTACAGATACTGAGCAACCCCTTTATTCTTGAATCTATTTTCAACTTCTAACCATATTCTGTAGTTGTGCAGCCAATTGTGTGTCGGACCTGGTCAGAAAACTTAAATACAAATATTTTCATGCATTTTATGGGATAGTGACATTATCCTGCAATATCAAAAGGTATCTCAATACTCCTTAAAGCTATTTGATCCTTTGTTTTCTCTAAAAATATGCTGTGCTTCTATAACTTTGAAATGTTTGTTGTTAAATCTAGAGATAGAATAAATATATATAGGACATATCACCCTTTACCGGGCCGGTCTCCGAAGCACAACAATGAATACAAATCATTAGGCAGCACTTCTTTTGCAGCCAAGATTGTGTTTTCCTGTTTAAATCCTTTTTGATTTTTATTGCATCTTCAAAAATATGCAACAAAATAATGACAACTCTTGCAAAGATTTTCAGCTACAACTGCAACTGCAGAATAAGAGAACTGGTCCTGTCACAGCAAAAAAGTGGAAAGAGAAGACTTGAAATGGCATAACTACACCTTGGCCCTGTGTCAGTTGGTACCAGATGGAAGTTAAAACACTATTTCTATGAGTGGATGTGCATTAGTCTCATGCTTTTGGAACATCTGATAAATAACAAGTGTTTCATTTTCCGCATGTGACTTATGCAAAGCAAATGCAGCTGATTATCAGGAATGGCCTGTTTTATATCAGAAGGCATCTAAGGTCAAGATATATGATATTCTACAGCCTTGGTAATCATTGTATTCAACCAGCCAACAAGAAGACTCTGATCAGATTGTGGGGAGGTGAAAGTTGATTTGCCACTTGGTTGTTTGCACATGCAGTTATCAGTTTATGGTGACAAGGCCCACATTTAGTGGTAGATTTGTACACATATCATTTTGTTCTGTTTTAGGTCAGCTAAGACGGAATTGCCACAAATTCACTAAGCTGAGCTGGAATTGCCACAAAACACTAAGCTGAGCTGGAATTGCCACAAAAACACTAAGCTAAGATGGAATTGCCACAACAACACTAAGCTAAGATGGAATTGCCACAAAAAACACTACTAAGCTAAAATGGAATTGCCACAAAAACACTTAGCTAAGATGGAATTTCCACAAAAAAACACCACTGAAATATAACATTTGTGGAAACACCACTGAAATGTATTGCTGGTTTGACCTTGAAATAAGGTCAATGCCTATTAAATATAATTAACTATTCACATTTCACACCAATGTTTCTTTGCAAGTTTGGTAAAAATCCACCCATTGGTTAAGGAGACAGAGTACAGAAAAGGTTGAGTTTTACAATCATTTATTGAATGATGACCTTGAAAATTAGGTCAAGGTCACAAATATAGAAAAATTTTGCTATGTCATTGTGATAGAATTTCTAACAATGTAACTATGCATGTTTGGTCAAAATTCACCCACCAGTGAAAACAGCACTTTTTTAGATATTCTATTGTCTATTCCTTGACCGATAGAGTCAAGGTCACCAAATCTAATCAAGTATTTTCATTTTTAAACAAACTGTCGTTTATTTGGTTAAAATCGTCCTATCTGTGGCTAAGTATCTAACTGTTAAAGATAAACCCTGATTTTTAAATTTTGAAGGACAGTGACCTTGAACCTAAGGTCAATGTCACCACATCTAATCATCTATTGGTAAGTACTTTCATTTTTTGACAAACTGCCGTTTATTTGGTCAAAATCGTCTTATATTTGACGAAGAATCAAGCTGTTAAAGATGACACCCCTGACTGAGGCATAATGGTGACAATACCTTGAAAACAAGGTCACGGTCACAAATCTTATCAACAATAGGCACAATTATTCATTTCTGAACAAGCTGTCATTTATTTGGTCAACAGCTTCCCATTTTTGGAGAAGTATCTAGCTCTTGAAGATGGCACCCTGATTTTTTAATTTTGAATGACAGTGACCTTGAACATAAGATCAAGGCCATCACATCTAATCATCTGTTGGTAAGTACTTTTATTTCTGAACAAACTGCCGTTTATTTGGTCAAAATCGTCCTATCTGTGATGAAGTATCTAACTGTTAACGATGAAACCCCTGACTGAGGCAGAATGGTGACAAGACCTTGAAAACTAGGTCAAGGTCACAAATCTTATCAACAATAAACACGATTATTCATTTCTGTACAAGCTGTCGTTTATTTGGTCAACAGCTTCCCATTTTTTGAGAAGTATCTAGCTGTTGAAGATGGCACCCTGATTTTTAAATTTTGAATAGAAGTGACCTTGAACTTAAGGTCAAGGTCACCACATCTAATATCTGTTGGTAAGTACTTTCATTTCTTAACAAACTGCCTTTTATTTGGTCAAAATCGTCCAACATTTGACGAAGAAACAAATTGTTAAAGACCACTACCCCTGACTGAGACAGAGTGGTGATCACCGATCACCAAAGTTGAGGGATACCTACTCCCGGGGGCGATGAGCCATTCCCAGACAGTTGCCCATCCGAGTAGGTATCCGTTGCTCAACGGACCAATCGTTGAGCGCTGTTAAGCAGAGACTTTCCTTAACTGACCAATCATTGAGCGACGTTAAGAACAGAGCTTGTTGTTGTTGTTGCTTAACCACCCAATCATTGAGCAGTATTTATTCATCCGGGACATTCTGAATCTCATTCAAGATGGCGGCGCCCATGTATTTTGACAACTGGACCCGGAAATATCGGTTAAATCGTGAATAAGACATTATTTAAGAATTATTTCTGCTATATTTAGGCGTGGTAAGTTCACCCTGATAAACCTCTGTATCGTTATAGGGCGTCTTTTGAAACTGGAAAGTCTTACCACCAGTTTTCGTGGTTTTTGATCTTCAAACAGATTTCTGCAAGTTCTGAAAGTTCTGTATTGATTATAAACAACCGAAATACGAAATTTCTTTTAGCTGTTTATATGCCTGGAACTCCCACAGCATGTTACATTGAATACTCGAACCATTTAACGCGATGAAGGTTTGGTTTTTGGCCTCTTTGGGGAATGTAGGTCACTGTCTCTGATTTGAGTTCCTTTTGAAACCAACAATAGCTCTATATGATGATAGTTAAACAATTGTAATTCTCTGCTGAATCTGTGCTTTTCTAAGTTATCCGTGGCAGACTGGAGTATGTGTCATTCTGGTTATAGGTTGCAGACTGTGGTTTGTGTGTCTCATTCCGATGTATCTAAAAGATCCCTCTTTGGTCTGATTTTTAGGGGTTCTATGTTCAGTACCTAACGGTTTGAGGCACTAATGAAATGGGTGCCCAACTTAGTATAAGGCGAAAGTGGATATTTAAAGCAACAGAACAAGTGAGGCCGGTCAAGACTTTAAATATGACTATTAAAATGGTCAAAATGTTAAGTATTATACATACATAACATTTTGACCATTTTAATAGTTTTAATCCGCATGACGGTCGTGCCGATAACACCACTTATCCGCACAACCGTCGTGCCAATAAGTATTTGAACGGAAATGACCTGGAACCCATATTATACATACATGGGTTCCAGGTCATTTCCGTTCAAATACTTATTGGCACGACGGTCGTGCGGATAAGTGGTGTTATCGGCACGATCGTCGTGCGGATAGCCTCAGTCAAAAAATATACCCATTAAAATTCTCCATAACCCCCAAAATAGTCAACACCCCACCCCCCACACACAGACACAATAAAAACAAATAAACATCAATATTTAAATTCAAAATTTTGAACTCAAAAACAGCAGCCCAGCATATGCATATAGAAAATATTAAAGTACCCTTGGAGCCGCACCAGCTTCCTGCATTTTACTCAAATTAAACCATAAAAAATAAAAATTGGGCCGAGCCGTCCCACTCAGGTGGTCCAAAGGGCTCCAGATTGAAAAATGGGTCGAATCGTCTGGGCCAAGGAGTCCCAGGCGGAAATGACCCGGAACCCATACATGTAGTCTTGTGCAACATTTTAGTTTACACTTATAAGCCAATTTCAGTCTGCATATTGCATCCAGGTTATTTTATTGTTTATTAAGCATCATGCACTGATCCAGAAAATTTTCAGGGTTGGGGGTCCACGGGTGCATCCCCAGACCAGGACGGGTCCAGTCGCACATCAGAGGATCCGACAAATTTTACCATTGTGAAAACCCATTTTCAAAAATTATTTGTCTCTATCAATTTTCGCATACATGCAAAACATTGAGACAGATCAGATACCCACCGCTGTGGCCGGTGTGGGTTCGAGACCCGCACAGGACACAAGTGGGACAAGCCAAGTTCTGCTTGGGGGTGTATCAGATGGTTTTTCCCGGGGTACTCCCATTGTTGCCCAACCTGCTGATAGGCTTGTATAGATATGAGTAAAATAATCTTGAAAGGGACGTAAAACTGAATCAAAAAAGATCTGGTGCCACGTAAATGCGCGCCTTATCAGGGCGTTTGTTTATCACTACAGATACTGAGCAACCCCTTTATTCTTGAATCTATTTTCAACTTCTAACCATATTCTGTAGTTGTGCAGCCAATTGTGTGTCGGACCTGGTCAGAAAACTTAAATACAAATATTTTCATGCATTTTATGGGATAGTGACATTATCCTGCAATATCAAAAGGTATCTCAATACTCCTTAAAGCTATTTGATCCTTTGTTTTCTCTAAAAATATGCTGTGCTTCTATAACTTTGAAATGTTTGTTGTTAAATCTAGAGATAGAATAAATATATATAGGACATATCACCCTTTACCGGGCCGGTCTCCGAAGCACAACAATGAATACAAATCATTAGGCAGCACTTCTTTTGCAGCCAAGATTGTGTTTTCCTGTTTAAATCCTTTTTGATTTTTATTGCATCTTCAAAAATATGCAACAAAATAATGACAACTCTTGCAAAGATTTTCAGCTACAACTGCAACTGCAGAATAAGAGAACTGGTCCTGTCACAGCAAAAAAGTGGAAAGAGAAGACTTGAAATGGCATAACTACACCTTGGCCCTGTGTCAGTTGGTACCAGATGGAAGTTAAAACACTATTTCTATGAGTGGATGTGCATTAGTCTCATGCTTTTGGAACATCTGATAAATAACAAGTGTTTCATTTTCCGCATGTGACTTATGCAAAGCAAATGCAGCTGATTATCAGGAATGGCCTGTTTTATATCAGAAGGCATCTAAGGTCAAGATATATGATATTCTACAGCCTTGGTAATCATTGTATTCAACCAGCCAACAAGAAGACTCTGATCAGATTGTGGGGAGGTGAAAGTTGATTTGCCACTTGGTTGTTTGCACATGCAGTTATCAGTTTATGGTGACAAGGCCCACATTTAGTGGTAGATTTGTACACATATCATTTTGTTCTGTTTTAGGTCAGCTAAGACGGAATTGCCACAAATTCACTAAGCTGAGCTGGAATTGCCACAAAACACTAAGCTGAGCTGGAATTGCCACAAAAACACTAAGCTAAGATGGAATTGCCACAACAACACTAAGCTAAGATGGAATTGCCACAAAAAACACTACTAAGCTAAAATGGAATTGCCACAAAAACACTAAGCTAAGATGGAATTTCCACAAAAAAACACCACTGAAATATAACATTTGTGGAAACACCACTGAAATGTATTGCTGGTTTGACCTTGAAATAAGGTCAATGCCTATTAAATATAATTAACTATTCACATTTCACACCAATGTTTCTTTGCAAGTTTGGTAAAAATCCACCCATTGGTTAAGGAGACAGAGTACAGAAAAGGTTGAGTTTTACAATCATTTATTGAATGATGACCTTGAAAATTAGGTCAAGGTCACAAATATAGAAAAATTTTGCTATGTCATTGTGATAGAATTTCTAACAATGTAACTATGCATGTTTGGTCAAAATTCACCCACCAGTGAAAACAGCACTTTTTTAGATATTCTATTGTCTATTCCTTGACCGATAGAGTCAAGGTCACCAAATCTAATCAAGTATTTTCATTTTTAAACAAACTGTCGTTTATTTGGTTAAAATCGTCCTATCTGTGGCTAAGTATCTAACTGTTAAAGATAAACCCTGATTTTTAAATTTTGAAGGACAGTGACCTTGAACCTAAGGTCAATGTCACCACATCTAATCATCTATTGGTAAGTACTTTCATTTTTTGACAAACTGCCGTTTATTTGGTCAAAATCGTCTTATATTTGACGAAGAATCAAGCTGTTAAAGATGACACCCCTGACTGAGGCATAATGGTGACAATACCTTGAAAACAAGGTCACGGTCACAAATCTTATCAACAATAGGCACAATTATTCATTTCTGAACAAGCTGTCATTTATTTGGTCAACAGCTTCCCATTTTTGGAGAAGTATCTAGCTCTTGAAGATGGCACCCTGATTTTTTAATTTTGAATGACAGTGACCTTGAACATAAGATCAAGGCCATCACATCTAATCATCTGTTGGTAAGTACTTTTATTTCTGAACAAACTGCCGTTTATTTGGTCAAAATCGTCCTATCTGTGATGAAGTATCTAACTGTTAACGATGAAACCCCTGACTGAGGCAGAATGGTGACAAGACCTTGAAAACTAGGTCAAGGTCACAAATCTTATCAACAATAAACACGATTATTCATTTCTGTACAAGCTGTCGTTTATTTGGTCAACAGCTTCCCATTTTTTGAGAAGTATCTAGCTGTTGAAGATGGCACCCTGATTTTTAAATTTTGAATAGAAGTGACCTTGAACTTAAGGTCAAGGTCACCACATCTAATATCTGTTGGTAAGTACTTTCATTTCTTAACAAACTGCCTTTTATTTGGTCAAAATCGTCCAACATTTGACGAAGAAACAAATTGTTAAAGACCACTACCCCTGACTGAGACAGAGTGGTGATCACCGATCACCAAAGTTGAGGGATACCTACTCCCGGGGGCGATGAGCCATTCCCAGACAGTTGCCCATCCGAGTAGGTATCCGTTGCTCAACGGACCAATCGTTGAGCGCTGTTAAGCAGAGACTTTCCTTAACTGACCAATCATTGAGCGACGTTAAGAACAGAGCTTGTTGTTGTTGTTGCTTAACCACCCAATCATTGAGCAGTATTTATTCATCCGGGACATTCTGAATCTCATTCAAGATGGCGGCGCCCATGTATTTTGACAACTGGACCCGGAAATATCGGTTAAATCGTGAATAAGACATTATTTAAGAATTATTTCTGCTATATTTAGGCGTGGTAAGTTCACCCTGATAAACCTCTGTATCGTTATAGGGCGTCTTTTGAAACTGGAAAGTCTTACCACCAGTTTTCGTGGTTTTTGATCTTCAAACAGATTTCTGCAAGTTCTGAAAGTTCTGTATTGATTATAAACAACCGAAATACGAAATTTCTTTTAGCTGTTTATATGCCTGGAACTCCCACAGCATGTTACATTGAATACTCGAACCATTTAACGCGATGAAGGTTTGGTTTTTGGCCTCTTTGGGGAATGTAGGTCACTGTCTCTGATTTGAGTTCCTTTTGAAACCAACAATAGCTCTATATGATGATAGTTAAACAATTGTAATTCTCTGCTGAATCTGTGCTTTTCTAAGTTATCCGTGGCAGACTGGAGTATGTGTCATTCTGGTTATAGGTTGCAGACTGTGGTTTGTGTGTCTCATTCCGATGTATCTAAAAGATCCCTCTTTGGTCTGATTTTTAGGGGTTCTATGTTCAGTACCTAACGGTTTGAGGCACTAATGAAATGGGTGCCCAACTTAGTATAAGGCGAAAGTGGATATTTAAAGCAACAGAACAAGTGAGGCCGGTCAAGACTTTAAATATGACTATTAAAATGGTCAAAATGTTAAGTATTATACATACATAACATTTTGACCATTTTAATAGTTTTAATCCGCATGACGGTCGTGCCGATAACACCACTTATCCGCACAACCGTCGTGCCAATAAGTATTTGAACGGAAATGACCTGGAACCCATATTATACATACATGGGTTCCAGGTCATTTCCGTTCAAATACTTATTGGCACGACGGTCGTGCGGATAAGTGGTGTTATCGGCACGATCGTCGTGCGGATAGCCTCAGTCAAAAAAATATACCCATTAAAATTCTCCATAACCCCCAAAATAGTCAACACCCCACCCCCCACACACAGACACAATAAAAACAAATAAACATCAATATTTAAATTCAAAATTTTGAACTCAAAAACAGCAGCCCAGCATATGCATATAGAAAATATTAAAGTACCCTTGGAGCCGCACCAGCTTCCTGCATTTTACTCAAATTAAACCATAAAAAATAAAAATTGGGCCGAGCCGTCCCACTCAGGTGGTCCAAAGGGCTCCAGATTGAAAAATGGGTCGAATCGTCTGGGCCAAGGAGTCCCAGGCGGAAATGACCCGGAACCCATACATGCAGTCTTGTGCAACATTTTAGTTTACACTTATAAGCCAATTTCAGTCTGCATATTGCATCCAGGTTATTTTATTGTTTATTAAGCATCATGCACTGATCCAGAAAATTTTCAGGGTTGGGGGTCCACGGGTGCATCCCCAGACCAGGACGGGTCCAGTCGCACATCAGAGGATCCGACAAATTTTACCATTGTGAAAACCCATTTTCAAAAATTATTTGTCTCTATCAATTTTCGCATACATGCAAAACATTGAGACAGATCAGATACCCACCGCTGTGGCCGGTGTGGGTTCGAGACCCGCACAGGACACAAGTGGGACAAGCCAAGTTCTGCTTGGGGGTGTATCAGATGGTTTTTCCCGGGGTACTCCCATTGTTGCCCAACCTGCTGATAGGCTTGTATAGATATGAGTAAAATAATCTTGAAAGGGACGTAAAACTGAATCAAAAAAGATCTGGTGCCACGTAAATGCGCGCCTTATCAGGGCGTTTGTTTATCACTACAGATACTGAGCAACCCCTTTATTCTTGAATCTATTTTCAACTTCTAACCATATTCTGTAGTTGTGCAGCCAATTGTGTGTCGGACCTGGTCAGAAAACTTAAATACAAATATTTTCATGCATTTTATGGGATAGTGACATTATCCTGCAATATCAAAAGGTATCTCAATACTCCTTAAAGCTATTTGATCCTTTGTTTTCTCTAAAAATATGCTGTGCTTCTATAACTTTGAAATGTTTGTTGTTAAATCTAGAGATAGAATAAATATATATAGGACATATCACCCTTTACCGGGCCGGTCTCCGAAGCACAACAATGAATACAAATCATTAGGCAGCACTTCTTTTGCAGCCAAGATTGTGTTTTCCTGTTTAAATCCTTTTTGATTTTTATTGCATCTTCAAAAATATGCAACAAAATAATGACAACTCTTGCAAAGATTTTCAGCTACAACTGCAACTGCAGAATAAGAGAACTGGTCCTGTCACAGCAAAAAAGTGGAAAGAGAAGACTTGAAATGGCATAACTACACCTTGGCCCTGTGTCAGTTGGTACCAGATGGAAGTTAAAACACTATTTCTATGAGTGGATGTGCATTAGTCTCATGCTTTTGGAACATCTGATAAATAACAAGTGTTTCATTTTCCGCATGTGACTTATGCAAAGCAAATGCAGCTGCTTATCAGGAATGGCCTGTTTTATATCAGAAGGCATCTAAGGTCAAGATATATGATATTCTACAGCCTTGGTAATCATTGTATTCAACCAGCCAACAAGAAGACTCTGATCAGATTGTGGGGAGGTGAAAGTTGATTTGCCACTTGGTTGTTTGCACATGCAGTTATCAGTTTATGGTGACAAGGCCCACATTTAGTGGTAGATTTGTACACATATCATTTTGTTCTGTTTTAGGTCAGCTAAGACGGAATTGCCACAAATTCACTAAGCTGAGCTGGAATTGCCACAAAACACTAAGCTGAGCTGGAATTGCCACAAAAACACTAAGCTAAGATGGAATTGCCACAACAACACTAAGCTAAGATGGAATTGCCACAAAAAACACTACTAAGCTAAAATGGAATTGCCACAAAAACACTAAGCTAAGATGGAATTTCCACAAAAAAACACCACTGAAATATAACATTTGTGGAAACACCACTGAAATGTATTGCTGGTTTGACCTTGAAATAAGGTCAATGCCTATTAAATATAATTAACTATTCACATTTCACACCAATGTTTCTTTGCAAGTTTGGTAAAAATCCACCCATTGGTTAAGGAGACAGAGTACAGAAAAGGTTGAGTTTTACAATCATTTATTGAATGATGACCTTGAAAATTAGGTCAAGGTCACAAATATAGAAAAATTTTGCTATGTCATTGTGATAGAATTTCTAACAATGTAACTATGCATGTTTGGTCAAAATTCACCCACCAGTGAAAACAGCACTTTTTTAGATATTCTATTGTCTATTCCTTGACCGATAGAGTCAAGGTCACCAAATCTAATCAAGTATTTTCATTTTTAAACAAACTGTCGTTTATTTGGTTAAAATCGTCCTATCTGTGGCTAAGTATCTAACTGTTAAAGATAAACCCTGATTTTTAAATTTTGAAGGACAGTGACCTTGAACCTAAGGTCAATGTCACCACATCTAATCATCTATTGGTAAGTACTTTCATTTTTTGACAAACTGCCGTTTATTTGGTCAAAATCGTCTTATATTTGACGAAGAATCAAGCTGTTAAAGATGACACCCCTGACTGAGGCATAATGGTGACAATACCTTGAAAACAAGGTCACGGTCACAAATCTTATCAACAATAGGCACAATTATTCATTTCTGAACAAGCTGTCATTTATTTGGTCAACAGCTTCCCATTTTTGGAGAAGTATCTAGCTCTTGAAGATGGCACCCTGATTTTTTAATTTTGAATGACAGTGACCTTGAACATAAGATCAAGGCCATCACATCTAATCATCTGTTGGTAAGTACTTTTATTTCTGAACAAACTGCCGTTTATTTGGTCAAAATCGTCCTATCTGTGATGAAGTATCTAACTGTTAACGATGAAACCCCTGACTGAGGCAGAATGGTGACAAGACCTTGAAAACTAGGTCAAGGTCACAAATCTTATCAACAATAAACACGATTATTCATTTCTGTACAAGCTGTCGTTTATTTGGTCAACAGCTTCCCATGTTTTGAGAAGTATCTAGCTGTTGAAGATGGCACCCTGATTTTTAAATTTTGAATAGAAGTGACCTTGAACTTAAGGTCAAGGTCACCACATCTAATATCTGTTGGTAAGTACTTTCATTTCTTAACAAACTGCCTTTTATTTGGTCAAAATCGTCCAACATTTGACGAAGAAACAAATTGTTAAAGACCACTACCCCTGACTGAGACAGAGTGGTGATCACCGATCACCAAAGTTGAGGGATACCTACTCCCGGGGGCGATGAGCCATTCCCAGACAGTTGCCCATCCGAGTAGGTATCCGTTGCTCAACGGACCAATCGTTGAGCGCTGTTAAGCAGAGACTTTCCTTAACTGACCAATCATTGAGCGACGTTAAGAACAGAGCTTGTTGTTGTTGTTGCTTAACCACCCAATCATTGAGCAGTATTTATTCATCCGGGACATTCTGAATCTCATTCAAGATGGCGGCGCCCATGTATTTTGACAACTGGACCCGGAAATATCGGTTAAATCGTGAATAAGACATTATTTAAGAATTATTTCTGCTATATTTAGGCGTGGTAAGTTCACCCTGATAAACCTCTGTATCGTTATAGGGCGTCTTTTGAAACTGGAAAGTCTTACCACCAGTTTTCGTGGTTTTTGATCTTCAAACAGATTTCTGCAAGTTCTGAAAGTTCTGTATTGATTATAAACAACCGAAATACGAAATTTCTTTTAGCTGTTTATATGCCTGGAACTCCCACAGCATGTTACATTGAATACTCGAACCATTTAACGCGATGAAGGTTTGGTTTTTGGCCTCTTTGGGGAATGTAGGTCACTGTCTCTGATTTGAGTTCCTTTTGAAACCAACAATAGCTCTATATGATGATAGTTAAACAATTGTAATTCTCTGCTGAATCTGTGCTTTTCTAAGTTATCCGTGGCAGACTGGAGTATGTGTCATTCTGGTTATAGGTTGCAGACTGTGGTTTGTGTGTCTCATTCCGATGTATCTAAAAGATCCCTCTTTGGTCTGATTTTTAGGGGTTCTATGTTCAGTACCTAACGGTTTGAGGCACTAATGAAATGGGTGCCCAACTTAGTATAAGGCGAAAGTGGATATTTAAAGCAACAGAACAAGTGAGGCCGGTCAAGACTTTAAATATGACTATTAAAATGGTCAAAATGTTAAGTATTATACATACATAACATTTTGACCATTTTAATAGTTTTAATCCGCATGACGGTCGTGCCGATAACACCACTTATCCGCACAACCGTCGTGCCAATAAGTATTTGAACGGAAATGACCTGGAACCCATATTATACATACATGGGTTCCAGGTCATTTCCGTTCAAATACTTATTGGCACGACGGTCGTGCGGATAAGTGGTGTTATCGGCACGATCGTCGTGCGGATAGCCTCAGTCAAAAAATATACCCATTAAAATTCTCCATAACCCCCAAAATAGTCAACACCCCACCCCCCACACACAGACACAATAAAAACAAATAAACATCAATATTTAAATTCAAAATTTTGAACTCAAAAACAGCAGCCCAGCATATGCATATAGAAAATATTAAAGTACCCTTGGAGCCGCACCAGCTTCCTGCATTTTACTCAAATTAAACCATAAAAAATAAAAATTGGGCCGAGCCGTCCCACTCAGGTGGTCCAAAGGGCTCCAGATTGAAAAATGGGTCGAATCGTCTGGGCCAAGGAGTCCCAGGCGGAAATGACCCGGAACCCATACATGTAGTCTTGTGCAACATTTTAGTTTACACTTATAAGCCAATTTCAGTCTGCATATTGCATCCAGGTTATTTTATTGTTTATTAAGCATCATGCACTGATCCAGAAAATTTTCAGGGTTGGGGGTCCACGGGTGCATCCCCAGACCAGGACGGGTCCAGTCGCACATCAGAGGATCCGACAAATTTTACCATTGTGAAAACCCATTTTCAAAAATTATTTGTCTCTATCAATTTTCGCATACATGCAAAACATTGAGACAGATCAGATACCCACCGCTGTGGCCGGTGTGGGTTCGAGACCCGCACAGGACACAAGTGGGACAAGCCAAGTTCTGCTTGGGGGTGTATCAGATGGTTTTTCCCGGGGTACTCCCATTGTTGCCCAACCTGCTGATAGGCTTGTATAGATATGAGTAAAATAATCTTGAAAGGGACGTAAAACTGAATCAAAAAAGATCTGGTGCCACGTAAATGCGCGCCTTATCAGGGCGTTTGTTTATCACTACAGATACTGAGCAACCCCTTTATTCTTGAATCTATTTTCAACTTCTAACCATATTCTGTAGTTGTGCAGCCAATTGTGTGTCGGACCTGGTCAGAAAACTTAAATACAAATATTTTCATGCATTTTATGGGATAGTGACATTATCCTGCAATATCAAAAGGTATCTCAATACTCCTTAAAGCTATTTGATCCTTTGTTTTCTCTAAAAATATGCTGTGCTTCTATAACTTTGAAATGTTTGTTGTTAAATCTAGAGATAGAATAAATATATATAGGACATATCACCCTTTACCGGGCCGGTCTCCGAAGCACAACAATGAATACAAATCATTAGGCAGCACTTCTTTTGCAGCCAAGATTGTGTTTTCCTGTTTAAATCCTTTTTGATTTTTATTGCATCTTCAAAAATATGCAACAAAATAATGACAACTCTTGCAAAGATTTTCAGCTACAACTGCAACTGCAGAATAAGAGAACTGGTCCTGTCACAGCAAAAAAGTGGAAAGAGAAGACTTGAAATGGCATAACTACACCTTGGCCCTGTGTCAGTTGGTACCAGATGGAAGTTAAAACACTATTTCTATGAGTGGATGTGCATTAGTCTCATGCTTTTGGAACATCTGATAAATAACAAGTGTTTCATTTTCCGCATGTGACTTATGCAAAGCAAATGCAGCTGATTATCAGGAATGGCCTGTTTTATATCAGAAGGCATCTAAGGTCAAGATATATGATATTCTACAGCCTTGGTAATCATTGTATTCAACCAGCCAACAAGAAGACTCTGATCAGATTGTGGGGAGGTGAAAGTTGATTTGCCACTTGGTTGTTTGCACATGCAGTTATCAGTTTATGGTGACAAGGCCCACATTTAGTGGTAGATTTGTACACATATCATTTTGTTCTGTTTTAGGTCAGCTAAGACGGAATTGCCACAAATTCACTAAGCTGAGCTGGAATTGCCACAAAACACTAAGCTGAGCTGGAATTGCCACAAAAACACTAAGCTAAGATGGAATTGCCACAACAACACTAAGCTAAGATGGAATTGCCACAAAAAACACTACTAAGCTAAAATGGAATTGCCACAAAAACACTAAGCTAAGATGGAATTTCCACAAAAAAACACCACTGAAATATAACATTTGTGGAAACACCACTGAAATGTATTGCTGGTTTGACCTTGAAATAAGGTCAATGCCTATTAAATATAATTAACTATTCACATTTCACACCAATGTTTCTTTGCAAGTTTGGTAAAAATCCACCCATTGGTTAAGGAGACAGAGTACAGAAAAGGTTGAGTTTTACAATCATTTATTGAATGATGACCTTGAAAATTAGGTCAAGGTCACAAATATAGAAAAATTTTGCTATGTCATTGTGATAGAATTTCTAACAATGTAACTATGCATGTTTGGTCAAAATTCACCCACCAGTGAAAACAGCACTTTTTTAGATATTCTATTGTCTATTCCTTGACCGATAGAGTCAAGGTCACCAAATCTAATCAAGTATTTTCATTTTTAAACAAACTGTCGTTTATTTGGTTAAAATCGTCCTATCTGTGGCTAAGTATCTAACTGTTAAAGATAAACCCTGATTTTTAAATTTTGAAGGACAGTGACCTTGAACCTAAGGTCAATGTCACCACATCTAATCATCTATTGGTAAGTACTTTCATTTTTTGACAAACTGCCGTTTATTTGGTCAAAATCGTCTTATATTTGACGAAGAATCAAGCTGTTAAAGATGACACCCCTGACTGAGGCATAATGGTGACAATACCTTGAAAACAAGGTCACGGTCACAAATCTTATCAACAATAGGCACAATTATTCATTTCTGAACAAGCTGTCATTTATTTGGTCAACAGCTTCCCATTTTTGGAGAAGTATCTAGCTCTTGAAGATGGCACCCTGATTTTTTAATTTTGAATGACAGTGACCTTGAACATAAGATCAAGGCCATCACATCTAATCATCTGTTGGTAAGTACTTTTATTTCTGAACAAACTGCCGTTTATTTGGTCAAAATCGTCCTATCTGTGATGAAGTATCTAACTGTTAACGATGAAACCCCTGACTGAGGCAGAATGGTGACAAGACCTTGAAAACTAGGTCAAGGTCACAAATCTTATCAACAATAAACACGATTATTCATTTCTGTACAAGCTGTCGTTTATTTGGTCAACAGCTTCCCATTTTTTGAGAAGTATCTAGCTGTTGAAGATGGCACCCTGATTTTTAAATTTTGAATAGAAGTGACCTTGAACTTAAGGTCAAGGTCACCACATCTAATATCTGTTGGTAAGTACTTTCACTTCTTAACAAACTGCCTTTTATTTGGTCAAAATCGTCCAACATTTGACGAAGAAACAAATTGTTAAAGACCACTACCCCTGACTGAGACAGAGTGGTGATCACCGATCACCAAAGTTGAGGGATACCTACTCCCGGGGGCGATGAGCCATTCCCAGACAGTTGCCCATCCGAGTAGGTATCCGTTGCTCAACGGACCAATCGTTGAGCGCTGTTAAGCAGAGACTTTCCTTAACTGACCAATCATTGAGCGACGTTAAGAACAGAGCTTGTTGTTGTTGTTGCTTAACCACCCAATCATTGAGCAGTATTTATTCATCCGGGACATTCTGAATCTCATTCAAGATGGCGGCGCCCATGTATTTTGACAACTGGACCCGGAAATATCGGTTAAATCGTGAATAAGACATTATTTAAGAATTATTTCTGCTATATTTAGGCGTGGTAAGTTCACCCTGATAAACCTCTGTATCGTTATAGGGCGTCTTTTGAAACTGGAAAGTCTTACCACCAGTTTTCGTGGTTTTTGATCTTCAAACAGATTTCTGCAAGTTCTGAAAGTTCTGTATTGATTATAAACAACCGAAATACGAAATTTCTTTTAGCTGTTTATATGCCTGGAACTCCCACAGCATGTTACATTGAATACTCGAACCATTTAACGCGATGAAGGTTTGGTTTTTGGCCTCTTTGGGGAATGTAGGTCACTGTCTCTGATTTGAGTTCCTTTTGAAACCAACAATAGCTCTATATGATGATAGTTAAACAATTGTAATTCTCTGCTGAATCTGTGCTTTTCTAAGTTATCCGTGGCAGACTGGAGTATGTGTCATTCTGGTTATAGGTTGCAGACTGTGGTTTGTGTGTCTCATTCCGATGTATCTAAAAGATCCCTCTTTGGTCTGATTTTTAGGGGTTCTATGTTCAGTACCTAACGGTTTGAGGCACTAATGAAATGGGTGCCCAACTTAGTATAAGGCGAAAGTGGATATTTAAAGCAACAGAACAAGTGAGGCCGGTCAAGACTTTAAATATGACTATTAAAATGGTCAAAATGTTAAGTATTATACATACATAACATTTTGACCATTTTAATAGTTTTAATCCGCATGACGGTCGTGCCGATAACACCACTTATCCGCACAACCGTCGTGCCAATAAGTATTTGAACGGAAATGACCTGGAACCCATATTATACATACATGGGTTCCAGGTCATTTCCGTTCAAATACTTATTGGCACGACGGTCGTGCGGATAAGTGGTGTTATCGGCACGATCGTCGTGCGGATAGCCTCAGTCAAAAAATATACCCATTAAAATTCTCCATAACCCCCAAAATAGTCAACACCCCACCCCCCACACACAGACACAATAAAAACAAATAAACATCAATATTTAAATTCAAAATTTTGAACTCAAAAACAGCAGCCCAGCATATGCATATAGAAAATATTAAAGTACCCTTGGAGCCGCACCAGCTTCCTGCATTTTACTCAAATTAAACCATAAAAAATAAAAATTGGGCCGAGCCGTCCCACTCAGGTGGTCCAAAGGGCTCCAGATTGAAAAATGGGTCGAATCGTCTGGGCCAAGGAGTCCCAGGCGGAAATGACCCGGAACCCATACATGTAGTCTTGTGCAACATTTTAGTTTACACTTATAAGCCAATTTCAGTCTGCATATTGCATCCAGGTTATTTTATTGTTTATTAAGCATCATGCACTGATCCAGAAAATTTTCAGGGTTGGGGGTCCACGGGTGCATCCCCAGACCAGGACGGGTCCAGTCGCACATCAGAGGATCCGACAAATTTTACCATTGTGAAAACCCATTTTCAAAAATTATTTGTCTCTATCAATTTTCGCATACATGCAAAACATTGAGACAGATCAGATACCCACCGCTGTGGCCGGTGTGGGTTCGAGACCCGCACAGGACACAAGTGGGACAAGCCAAGTTCTGCTTGGGGGTGTATCAGATGGTTTTTCCCGGGGTACTCCCATTGTTGCCCAACCTGCTGATAGGCTTGTATAGATATGAGTAAAATAATCTTGAAAGGGACGTAAAACTGAATCAAAAAAGATCTGGTGCCACGTAAATGCGCGCCTTATCAGGGCGTTTGTTTATCACTACAGATACTGAGCAACCCCTTTATTCTTGAATCTATTTTCAACTTCTAACCATATTCTGTAGTTGTGCAGCCAATTGTGTGTCGGACCTGGTCAGAAAACTTAAATACAAATATTTTCATGCATTTTATGGGATAGTGACATTATCCTGCAATATCAAAAGGTATCTCAATACTCCTTAAAGCTATTTGATCCTTTGTTTTCTCTAAAAATATGCTGTGCTTCTATAACTTTGAAATGTTTGTTGTTAAATCTAGAGATAGAATAAATATATATAGGACATATCACCCTTTACCGGGCCGGTCTCCGAAGCACAACAATGAATACAAATCATTAGGCAGCACTTCTTTTGCAGCCAAGATTGTGTTTTCCTGTTTAAATCCTTTTTGATTTTTATTGCATCTTCAAAAATATGCAACAAAATAATGACAACTCTTGCAAAGATTTTCAGCTACAACTGCAACTGCAGAATAAGAGAACTGGTCCTGTCACAGCAAAAAAGTGGAAAGAGAAGACTTGAAATGGCATAACTACACCTTGGCCCTGTGTCAGTTGGTACCAGATGGAAGTTAAAACACTATTTCTATGAGTGGATGTGCATTAGTCTCATGCTTTTGGAACATCTGATAAATAACAAGTGTTTCATTTTCCGCATGTGACTTATGCAAAGCAAATGCAGCTGATTATCAGGAATGGCCTGTTTTATATCAGAAGGCATCTAAGGTCAAGATATATGATATTCTACAGCCTTGGTAATCATTGTATTCAACCAGCCAACAAGAAGACTCTGATCAGATTGTGGGGAGGTGAAAGTTGATTTGCCACTTGGTTGTTTGCACATGCAGTTATCAGTTTATGGTGACAAGGCCCACATTTAGTGGTAGATTTGTACACATATCATTTTGTTCTGTTTTAGGTCAGCTAAGACGGAATTGCCACAAATTCACTAAGCTGAGCTGGAATTGCCACAAAACACTAAGCTGAGCTGGAATTGCCACAAAAACACTAAGCTAAGATGGAATTGCCACAACAACACTAAGCTAAGATGGAATTGCCACAAAAAACACTACTAAGCTAAAATGGAATTGCCACAAAAACACTAAGCTAAGATGGAATTTCCACAAAAAAACACCACTGAAATATAACATTTGTGGAAACACCACTGAAATGTATTGCTGGTTTGACCTTGAAATAAGGTCAATGCCTATTAAATATAATTAACTATTCACATTTCACACCAATGTTTCTTTGCAAGTTTGGTAAAAATCCACCCATTGGTTAAGGAGACAGAGTACAGAAAAGGTTGAGTTTTACAATCATTTATTGAATGATGACCTTGAAAATTAGGTCAAGGTCACAAATATAGAAAAATTTTGCTATGTCATTGTGATAGAATTTCTAACAATGTAACTATGCATGTTTGGTCAAAATTCACCCACCAGTGAAAACAGCACTTTTTTAGATATTCTATTGTCTATTCCTTGACCGATAGAGTCAAGGTCACCAAATCTAATCAAGTATTTTCATTTTTAAACAAACTGTCGTTTATTTGGTTAAAATCGTCCTATCTGTGGCTAAGTATCTAACTGTTAAAGATAAACCCTGATTTTTAAATTTTGAAGGACAGTGACCTTGAACCTAAGGTCAATGTCACCACATCTAATCATCTATTGGTAAGTACTTTCATTTTTTGACAAACTGCCGTTTATTTGGTCAAAATCGTCTTATATTTGACGAAGAATCAAGCTGTTAAAGATGACACCCCTGACTGAGGCATAATGGTGACAATACCTTGAAAACAAGGTCACGGTCACAAATCTTATCAACAATAGGCACAATTATTCATTTCTGAACAAGCTGTCATTTATTTGGTCAACAGCTTCCCATTTTTGGAGAAGTATCTAGCTCTTGAAGATGGCACCCTGATTTTTTAATTTTGAATGACAGTGACCTTGAACATAAGATCAAGGCCATCACATCTAATCATCTGTTGGTAAGTACTTTTATTTCTGAACAAACTGCCGTTTATTTGGTCAAAATCGTCCTATCTGTGATGAAGTATCTAACTGTTAACGATGAAACCCCTGACTGAGGCAGAATGGTGACAAGACCTTGAAAACTAGGTCAAGGTCACAAATCTTATCAACAATAAACACGATTATTCATTTCTGTACAAGCTGTCGTTTATTTGGTCAACAGCTTCCCATTTTTTGAGAAGTATCTAGCTGTTGAAGATGGCACCCTGATTTTTAAATTTTGAATAGAAGTGACCTTGAACTTAAGGTCAAGGTCACCACATCTAATATCTGTTGGTAAGTACTTTCACTTCTTAACAAACTGCCTTTTATTTGGTCAAAATCGTCCAACATTTGACGAAGAAACAAATTGTTAAAGACCACTACCCCTGACTGAGACAGAGTGGTGATCACCGATCACCAAAGTTGAGGGATACCTACTCCCGGGGGCGATGAGCCATTCCCAGACAGTTGCCCATCCGAGTAGGTATCCGTTGCTCAACGGACCAATCGTTGAGCGCTGTTAAGCAGAGACTTTCCTTAACTGACCAATCATTGAGCGACGTTAAGAACAGAGCTTGTTGTTGTTGTTGCTTAACCACCCAATCATTGAGCAGTATTTATTCATCCGGGACATTCTGAATCTCATTCAAGATGGCGGCGCCCATGTATTTTGACAACTGGACCCGGAAATATCGGTTAAATCGTGAATAAGACATTATTTAAGAATTATTTCTGCTATATTTAGGCGTGGTAAGTTCACCCTGATAAACCTCTGTATCGTTATAGGGCGTCTTTTGAAACTGGAAAGTCTTACCACCAGTTTTCGTGGTTTTTGATCTTCAAACAGATTTCTGCAAGTTCTGAAAGTTCTGTATTGATTATAAACAACCGAAATACGAAATTTCTTTTAGCTGTTTATATGCCTGGAACTCCCACAGCATGTTACATTGAATACTCGAACCATTTAACGCGATGAAGGTTTGGTTTTTGGCCTCTTTGGGGAATGTAGGTCACTGTCTCTGATTTGAGTTCCTTTTGAAACCAACAATAGCTCTATATGATGATAGTTAAACAATTGTAATTCTCTGCTGAATCTGTGCTTTTCTAAGTTATCCGTGGCAGACTGGAGTATGTGTCATTCTGGTTATAGGTTGCAGACTGTGGTTTGTGTGTCTCATTCCGATGTATCTAAAAGATCCCTCTTTGGTCTGATTTTTAGGGGTTCTATGTTCAGTACCTAACGGTTTGAGGCACTAATGAAATGGGTGCCCAACTTAGTATAAGGCGAAAGTGGATATTTAAAGCAACAGAACAAGTGAGGCCGGTCAAGACTTTAAATATGACTATTAAAATGGTCAAAATGTTAAGTATTATACATACATAACATTTTGACCATTTTAATAGTTTTAATCCGCATGACGGTCGTGCCGATAACACCACTTATCCGCACAACCGTCGTGCCAATAAGTATTTGAACGGAAATGACCTGGAACCCATATTATACATACATGGGTTCCAGGTCATTTCCGTTCAAATACTTATTGGCACGACGGTCGTGCGGATAAGTGGTGTTATCGGCACGATCGTCGTGCGGATAGCCTCAGTCAAAAAATATACCCATTAAAATTCTCCATAACCCCCAAAATAGTCAACACCCCACCCCCCACACACAGACACAATAAAAACAAATAAACATCAATATTTAAATTCAAAATTTTGAACTCAAAAACAGCAGCCCAGCATATGCATATAGAAAATATTAAAGTACCCTTGGAGCCGCACCAGCTTCCTGCATTTTACTCAAATTAAACCATAAAAAATAAAAATTGGGCCGAGCCGTCCCACTCAGGTGGTCCAAAGGGCTCCAGATTGAAAAATGGGTCGAATCGTCTGGGCCAAGGAGTCCCAGGCGGAAATGACCCGGAACCCATACATGCAGTCTTGTGCAACATTTTAGTTTACACTTATAAGCCAATTTCAGTCTGCATATTGCATCCAGGTTATTTTATTGTTTATTAAGCATCATGCACTGATCCAGAAAATTTTCAGGGTTGGGGGTCCACGGGTGCATCCCCAGACCAGGACGGGTCCAGTCGCACATCAGAGGATCCGACAAATTTTACCATTGTGAAAACCCATTTTCAAAAATTATTTGTCTCTATCAATTTTCGCATACATGCAAAACATTGAGACAGATCAGATACCCACCGCTGTGGCCGGTGTGGGTTCGAGACCCGCACAGGACACAAGTGGGACAAGCCAAGTTCTGCTTGGGGGTGTATCAGATGGTTTTTCCCGGGGTACTCCCATTGTTGCCCAACCTGCTGATAGGCTTGTATAGATATGAGTAAAATAATCTTGAAAGGGACGTAAAACTGAATCAAAAAAGATCTGGTGCCACGTAAATGCGCGCCTTATCAGGGCGTTTGTTTATCACTACAGATACTGAGCAACCCCTTTATTCTTGAATCTATTTTCAACTTCTAACCATATTCTGTAGTTGTGCAGCCAATTGTGTGTCGGACCTGGTCAGAAAACTTAAATACAAATATTTTCATGCATTTTATGGGATAGTGACATTATCCTGCAATATCAAAAGGTATCTCAATACTCCTTAAAGCTATTTGATCCTTTGTTTTCTCTAAAAATATGCTGTGCTTCTATAACTTTGAAATGTTTGTTGTTAAATCTAGAGATAGAATAAATATATATAGGACATATCACCCTTTACCGGGCCGGTCTCCGAAGCACAACAATGAATACAAATCATTAGGCAGCACTTCTTTTGCAGCCAAGATTGTGTTTTCCTGTTTAAATCCTTTTTGATTTTTATTGCATCTTCAAAAATATGCAACAAAATAATGACAACTCTTGCAAAGATTTTCAGCTACAACTGCAACTGCAGAATAAGAGAACTGGTCCTGTCACAGCAAAAAAGTGGAAAGAGAAGACTTGAAATGGCATAACTACACCTTGGCCCTGTGTCAGTTGGTACCAGATGGAAGTTAAAACACTATTTCTATGAGTGGATGTGCATTAGTCTCATGCTTTTGGAACATCTGATAAATAACAAGTGTTTCATTTTCCGCATGTGACTTATGCAAAGCAAATGCAGCTGCTTATCAGGAATGGCCTGTTTTATATCAGAAGGCATCTAAGGTCAAGATATATGATATTCTACAGCCTTGGTAATCATTGTATTCAACCAGCCAACAAGAAGACTCTGATCAGATTGTGGGGAGGTGAAAGTTGATTTGCCACTTGGTTGTTTGCACATGCAGTTATCAGTTTATGGTGACAAGGCCCACATTTAGTGGTAGATTTGTACACATATCATTTTGTTCTGTTTTAGGTCAGCTAAGACGGAATTGCCACAAATTCACTAAGCTGAGCTGGAATTGCCACAAAACACTAAGCTGAGCTGGAATTGCCACAAAAACACTAAGCTAAGATGGAATTGCCACAACAACACTAAGCTAAGATGGAATTGCCACAAAAAACACTACTAAGCTAAAATGGAATTGCCACAAAAACACTAAGCTAAGATGGAATTTCCAAAAAAAAACACCACTGAAATATAACATTTGTGGAAACACCACTGAAATGTATTGCTGGTTTGACCTTGAAATAAGGTCAATGCCTATTAAATATAATTAACTATTCACATTTCACACCAATGTTTCTTTGCAAGTTTGGTAAAAATCCACCCATTGGTTAAGGAGACAGAGTACAGAAAAGGTTGAGTTTTACAATCATTTATTGAATGATGACCTTGAAAATTAGGTCAAGGTCACAAATATAGAAAAATTTTGCTATGTCATTGTGATAGAATTTCTAACAATGTAACTATGCATGTTTGGTCAAAATTCACCCACCAGTGAAAACAGCACTTTTTTAGATATTCTATTGTCTATTCCTTGACCGATAGAGTCAAGGTCACCAAATCTAATCAAGTATTTTCATTTTTAAACAAACTGTCGTTTATTTGGTTAAAATCGTCCTATCTGTGGCTAAGTATCTAACTGTTAAAGATAAACCCTGATTTTTAAATTTTGAAGGACAGTGACCTTGAACCTAAGGTCAATGTCACCACATCTAATCATCTATTGGTAAGTACTTTCATTTTTTGACAAACTGCCGTTTATTTGGTCAAAATCGTCTTATATTTGACGAAGAATCAAGCTGTTAAAGATGACACCCCTGACTGAGGCATAATGGTGACAATACCTTGAAAACAAGGTCACGGTCACAAATCTTATCAACAATAGGCACAATTATTCATTTCTGAACAAGCTGTCATTTATTTGGTCAACAGCTTCCCATTTTTGGAGAAGTATCTAGCTCTTGAAGATGGCACCCTGATTTTTTAATTTTGAATGACAGTGACCTTGAACATAAGATCAAGGCCATCACATCTAATCATCTGTTGGTAAGTACTTTTATTTCTGAACAAACTGCCGTTTATTTGGTCAAAATCGTCCTATCTGTGATGAAGTATCTAACTGTTAACGATGAAACCCCTGACTGAGGCAGAATGGTGACAAGACCTTGAAAACTAGGTCAAGGTCACAAATCTTATCAACAATAAACACGATTATTCATTTCTGTACAAGCTGTCGTTTATTTGGTCAACAGCTTCCCATTTTTTGAGAAGTATCTAGCTGTTGAAGATGGCACCCTGATTTTTAAATTTTGAATAGAAGTGACCTTGAACTTAAGGTCAAGGTCACCACATCTAATATCTGTTGGTAAGTACTTTCATTTCTTAACAAACTGCCTTTTATTTGGTCAAAATCGTCCAACATTTGACGAAGAAACAAATTGTTAAAGACCACTACCCCTGACTGAGACAGAGTGGTGATCACCGATCACCAAAGTTGAGGGATACCTACTCCCGGGGGCGATGAGCCATTCCCAGGCGGTCACCCATCCAAGTACTAACCGGGCTCGACGTTGCTTAACTTCGGTGATCGGACGAGAACCGGTGTTTTCAACGTGATATGGCCGTAGACAACAAAGTGCCGATTTTTAACATTTATAAAGTTTACATATTGGAAAACGCAAGTTCCATTCAGACAGATTTTCTAGTTCTGTTCATTTATTTATTTTTTCTGGCTCGAGACCACGACCAATTTTTAAAGATAGTCCATACTTTATAGTTTTTTTTTTCATCCGTCTATGAAACTTTTTCACAACATTCCTAACAGCTAATGCTCTCCTTTTTTCAATGATGTGAGACATGACAGACTAGCATCGACGTTATTGCGACGTCACTGCGACGTCATGTGTCCGCTGGGTAAGGACACCTATATGAACCTATATAAAGAGTGTGATTCTGTTCCTCCAGTTACCCCTTGTGATAGGATTCTGAACTAATTATATTACATTTTCAAGAAGCTTATACAAGACTCTTTTCAGTTTGCCGTAACAACCAGAATATTTATTCCTACCCAGCGGGCACATGACGTCGAAATGACGTCATAATGACGTCGATGCGACGTCACAACGTCTTATCGACGTCAGTACGACGTCGTTTCAACGTCATGTGCCTGCTGGGTAGTGGCAATCTTGGAGACCAGTTAACCAGGGAACTATTTGCGTGCAGTAAATCTTGAAGGTGTTCACCACCAATCGAGGAAACAACGTTGGAATGATTCGCATTTCAGAACGGAAAGCTCATACTACCCAGCAGGAACATGACGTCATGATTCCGTCGCATTGACGTTGCCAAAACCTGATGACGTCACACCGACGTTATTATGAGGTCATGTGACGCTCGGAAAATCTTTATTGCCCAGCAGGCACATGACGTCTAAATGACGTCGTATTGACGTCTGGATGACGTCTGGATGACGTCGTATTGGCGGCAATGCGGCATGGGTGTCTTGTAATGATGTTCAAACAAGTCGCATTGTTTTGATATACTACCCTCTGTAGTGGGACACCTTAAAATTATTGTAATTATTCTAAAATTTGTACAGGTACTATCCGACAAGTCTGGACACACGTGTTTTGTGTATGACATCATCTGGTAGATGGTGAACAAAGCTTGGCAGTCTAGCTAGAGAGAATAGCTGAAAAAATACCAGTTTTCGCGTGATAAATGCAACATTTCGGTGCGAAAAATTCCCACTGTTTGCAACAAGGTAGCTTTACACTAAATATTTATAAGGTGCGGGTCCGCCCCTTTGGGGGAGAAGGTTAGGTCCAGAGGAAAATTCATATGGAGCTTGTCATTGGTCAGATGGATTAAATTTATACTAAGGTTAGAAAAAAGGAGTCAAAATAAAATATTTGGAAGGGGTTTATAAATTTTTCCATCCATCCATGAGATATTTGTGGTTATTTTAGTGTGGGACCCCCTCCACAGAAAATATCAGATTTTTTTTACTGCGAATCTGTTGGTAAACAAACACATGACAGAATCATGGCTTCCGGAGCAGGGAAGCATGTCTTCTTTTTCCACTGAAATTTAAAGTCCTAGAGTGGACTATATAAACAAAAGAGGTTTGGAAAAAAATGTATGTGTAGTTTATCAAGCAGGCCTTGAACTGTATGTAAAATATTTAGTGGTAAGCCACCACAAGGACTGTATGGACAATGGGAGATAACTCTATATCATAAATCATGGATAACGTGGAGCTCAGTAATACATTTTATGAAAACTATCTTCCCGGTAGGCACATGACATGGTGACGTCACATCGACGTCAGTACGGCGTCATTAGGATGCCATGTGCCAGTTGTTTTTTGCCTTGTCAAGGCTGATGCAAATTTCTGCTGGCTTTATATAGTGTTGTTAGCCAAAGTGTTGCTTACTACGCGAAGAAAACAAATTCCTTTTTTTCTAATATTCATGCGCATTCTTTAAGAGCCACACCCTCGGAAAAGGTCCTCATGCGACGAGAAGAATCAGCCCAGTCTGTGGTAACAATTACGCGTTCACTACATGCATAAACAATCTTGAGCATCATACACTGGAGCACCGTAAAGTGTGCGAAAAGAAATGACACTAATCGGACTGCTTTTCGCTTTTACCAATATGGTATGAAACACTTTTTTTCCTTGCGCATACCTCGTGTCGTGATAAAACCAGTCTTATGTCATACGCAAAGCAGCGTGTCCAGAGACTAGACATGCACAATCAGAACAGGGTAGACTACACATGATCATAGACATATCTTAGTATCTCCTGATTGTGTTTACGTACATATTTCGCTGTAAACATTATTGGCTGAAACACATTTTTCCTTGCGCGGACCATTTGATTCGTGTCGTGATAAAATCAGACTTATGGTATATGCAAAACATCTATGTCCGGACCAGACTGTGCACTAGCACAATCAGGACAAGTCAAGCGCAATAAGTATTCCTTCTGGGAATCAAACGGTGAACTGCGCGAACTCTTACAGACTACGCAGTTGCATAGACTTCTCTTGGTACCCACTGTTTGCGTATAGTGTCAAACATATTTGCCCGGACAAGGCTCATAACGTTCGACACAAGAGATGAACATGAAATGCACGTGCAAATGATGTAACCTATGAGCTGCAAGATTATTAAAAATTTACCGCAGTGATCCTAAACTTTTGGATAGATGTATCTGAGAAACAACTTCAGACTCAGATCAAGATGTGCAATGCGTCATATCCTATCAGTATTTTTGACACATTGTCAGCTAATATAAGCATCTGTTCAAATTTTAGAATAATTACACAAATTTTATGGTGTCACAAATAGAAAGGGTAAATTAAAACGATGCAAATTGTTTGAACATCATTACAAGACACCCAGCAGGAGCATGACGTCACAATGACGTCGAATGGCGTCGATGCGACGTCGCCATGGCACACCGACGTCAATACGAGGTCATTCCGACGTCATGTGCCTGCTGGGCAGTAAAGTATTTCCCAGCTGGCACATGACGTCGGAATTACGTTGATGCGGCGTTATCAGGTTGTGTCGACGCCGACACGACGTCATTCCGACGTCATGTGTCTGCTGGGCAGGGAAGTATTTCCCAGCGGGCACATGACGTCGGAATAACGTTGATGCGGCGTCATCAGGTTGCGTCGAGGTCAATGCGACGTCATGATGACGTCGTCAATGTGACGTCATCATGACGTCGTGTGCCTGCTGGGTAGTATGTATCAATGTGAAGATCCGATCCGTCTCTTAGGGCTTTCTATTTAATAGATAAATGTTTATCTGAATCATAAAAAAGCCATGGAATTTGAATGTCCACAGTCACAACTAAGTTTTCTAGGTCCACGTTTCATTTGCGTCGAGTTTCAGACGAAGGAAAAACTTCAATAGGTGAAAGAAATGATGCCAAAATCTGTACATATTGCAAAACTTGATAAATTCTGCATTTCGACCATACACAACTATAATTGACGAGTACAAATGTCATAACTGCCTTTTTATTTATTTATTTATTTTATTTGTTTTAACTATTGCAGAACTTTAATGTACGGAAACAAAGATGTCTCTGCGTGTTTGTTTTACTACCCAAATATAAGTATGTGCTACATAGAAATTTTTGCATTCCTTTATTATCCTAACGGGTCACCAGGGTTCAGCTCCCATAATGTGCAGCTACTATGATGCCTGTGTGGGTTTCATCTGTTTGTGCGACTCCACTTTGGTCGAATGCGCTTAAACAGGCGCACATTCTGCTACCTTGTACCCATGCCCTGTGCTTGCACAGACCGCAGTAAACCGTATCCAGGAGGCAGTAGGCAGGCAGCAACACTCACTGGACAGTAAATAGTATACAGAAAAACGCGAACAGTATGCACTTTTTTCAGCTTGCTCCAAAACGAAGAGTGAGTAGACAGTGCCCAGTAGACGGTAAACGGTAGAATATATCAAAGGTCTTTAACGTTGGCAGAAACCTATTTTCCTTCGCACAGCTTAGAAATACATGAATAATCATAGTAGAGTTTAAAAAAAAAAAGAAAAAAAAACTATCAAAGAAAAAGAAATAAAACTAGAAAAAAAATAAACAAAAGCAGTTAAAAGTCTACAGCACCCGGTATTCCCAGGCGGTCACCCATCCAAGTACTAACCGGGCTCGACGTTGCTTAACTTCGGTGATCGGACGAGAACCGGTGTTTTCAACGTGATATGGCCGTAGACAACAAAGTGCCGATTTTTAACATTTATAAAGTTTACATATTGGAAAACGCAAGTTCCATTCAGACAGATTTTCTAGTTCTGTTCATTTATTTATTTTTTCTGGCTCGAGACCACGACCAATTTTTAAAGATAATCCATACTTTATAGTTTTTTTTTCATCCGTCTATGAAACTTTTTCACAACATTCCTAACAGCTGATGCTCTCCTTTCTTCAATGATGTGAGACATGACAGACTAGCATCGACGTTATTGCGACGTCACTGCGACGTCATGTGTCCGCTGGGTAAGGACACCTATATGAACCTATATAAAGAGTGTGATTCTGTTCCTCCAGTTACCCCTTGTGATAGGATTCTGAACTAATTATATTACATTTTCAAGAAGCTTATACAAGACTCTTTTCAGTTTGCCGTAACAACCAGAATATTTATTCCTACCCAGCGGGCACATGACGTCGAAATGACGTCATAATGACGTCGATGCGACGTCACAACGTCTTATCGACGTCAGTACGACGTCGTTTCAACGTCATGTGCCTGCTGGGTAGTGGCAATCTTGGAGACCAGTTAACCAGGGAACTATTTGCGTGCAGTAAATCTTGAAGGTGTTCACCACCAATCGAGGAAACAACGTTGGAATGATTCGCATTTCAGAACGGAAAGCTCATACTACCCAGCAGGAACATGACGTCATGATTCCGTCGCATTGACGTTGCCAAAACCTGATGACGTCACACCGACGTTATTATGAGGTCATGTGACGCTCGGAAAATCTTTATTGCCCAGCAGGCACATGACGTCTAAATGACGTCGTATTGACGTCTGGATGACGTCTGGATGACGTCGTATTGGCGGCAATGCGGCATGGGTGTCTTGTAATGATGTTCAAACAAGTCGCATTGTTTTGATATACTACCCTCTGTAGTGGGACACCTTAAAATTATTGTAATTATTCTAAAATTTGTACAGGTACTATCCGACAAGTCTGGACACACGTGTTTTGTGTATGACATCATCTGGTAGATGGTGAACAAAGCTTGGCAGTCTAGCTAGAGAGAATAGCTGAAAAAATACCAGTTTTCGCGTGATAAATGCAACATTTCGGTGCGAAAAATTCCCACTGTTTGCAACAAGGTAGCTTTACACTAAATATTTATAAGGTGCGGGTCCGCCCCTTTGGGGGAGAAGGTTAGGTCCAGAGGAAAATTCATATGGAGCTTGTCATTGGTCAGATGGATTAAATTTATACTAAGGTTAGAAAAAAGGAGTCAAAATAAAATATTTGGAAGGGGTTTATAAATTTTTCCATTCATCCATGAGATATTTGTGGTTATTTTAGTGTGGGACCCCCTCCACAGAAAATATCAGATTTTTTTTACTGCGAATCTGTTGGTAAACAAACACATGACAGAATCATGGCTTCCGGAGCAGGGAAGCATGTCTTCTTTTTCCACTGAAATTTAAAGTCCTAGAGTGGACTATATAAACAAAAGAGGTTTGGAAAAAAAATGTATGTGTAGTTTATCAAGCAGGCCTTGAACTGTATGTAAAATATTTAGTGGTAAGCCACCACAAGGACTGTATGGACAATGGGAGATAACTCTATATCATAAATCATGGATAACGTGGAGCTCAGTAATACATTTTATGAAAACTATGACATGGTGACGTCACATCGACGTCAGTACGGCGTCATTAGGATGCCATGTGCCAGTTGTTTTTTGCCTTGTCAAGGCTGATGCAAATTTCTGCTGGCTTTATATAGTGTTGTTAGCCAAAGTGTTGCTTACTACGCGAAGAAAACAAATTCCTTTTTTTCTAATATTCATGCGCATTCTTTAAGAGCCACACCCTCGGAAAAGGGCCTCATGCGACGAGAAGAATCAGCCCAGTCTGTGGTAACAATTACGCGTTCACTACATGCATAAACAATCTTGAGCATCATACACTGGAGCACCGTAAAGTGTGCGAAAAGAAATGACACTAATCGGACTGCTTTTCGCTTTTACCAATATGGTATGAAACACTTTTTTCCTTGCGCATACCTCGTGTCGTGATAAAACCAGTCTTATGTCATACGCAAAGCAGCGTGTCCAGAGACTAGACATGCACAATCAGAACAGGGTAGACTACACATGATCATAGACATATCTTAGTATCTCCTGATTGTGTTTACGTACATATTTCGCTGTAAACATTATTGGCTGAAACACATTTTTCCTTGCGCGGACCATTTGATTCGTGTCGTGATAAAATCAGACTTATGGTATATGCAAAACATCTATGTCCGGACCAGACTGTGCACTAGCACAATCAGGACAAGTCAAGCGCAATAAGTATTCCTTCTGGGAATCAAACGGTGAACTGCGCGAACTCTTACAGACTACGCAGTTGCATAGACTTCTCTTGGTACCCACTGTTTGCGTATAGTGTCAAACATATTTGCCCGGACAAGGCTCATAACGTTCGACACAAGAGATGAACATAAAATGCACGTGCAAATGATGTAACCTATGAGCTGCAAGATTATTAAAAATTTACCGCAGTGATCCTAAACTTTTGGATAGATGTATCTGAGAAACAACTTCAGACTCAGATCAAGATGTGCAATGCGTCATATCCTATCAGTATTTTTGACACATTGTCAGCTAATATAAGCATCTGTTCAAATTTTAGAATAATTACACAAATTTTATGGTGTCACAAATAGAAAGGGTAAATTAAAACGATGCAAATTGTTTGAACATCATTACAAGACACCCAGCAGGAGCATGACGTCACAATGACGTCGAATGGCGTCGATGCGACGTCGCCATGGCACACCGACGTCAATACGAGGTCATTCCGACGTCATGTGCCTGCTGGGCAGTAAAGTATTTCCCAGCTGGCACATGACGTCGGAATTACGTTGATGCGGCGTTATCAGGTTGTGTCGACGCCGACACGACGTCATTCCGACGTCATGTGTCTGCTGGGCAGGGAAGTATTTCCCAGCGGGCACATGACGTCGGAATAACGTTGATGCGGCGTCATCAGGTTGCGTCGAGGTCAATGCGACGTCATGATGATGTCGTCAATGTGACGTCATCATGACGTCGTGTGCCTGCTGGGTAGTATGTATCAATGTGAAGATCCGATCCGTCTCTTAGGGCTTTCTATTTAATAGATAAATGTTTATCTGAATCATAAAAAAGCCATGGAATTTGAATGTCCACAGTCACAACTAAGTTTTCTAGGTCCACGTTTCATTTGCGTCGAGTTTCAGACGAAGGAAAAACTTCAATAGGTGAAAGAAATGATGCCAAAATCTGTACATATTGCAAAACTTGATAAATTCTGCATTTCGACCATACACAACTATAATTGACGAGTACAAATGTCATAACTGCCTTTTTATTTATTTATTTATTTTATTTGTTTTAACTATTGCAGAACTTTAATGTACGGAAACAAAGATGTCTCTGCGTGTTTGTTTTACTACCCAAATATAAGTATGTGCTACATAGAAATTTTTGCATTCCTTTATTATCCTAACGGGTCACCAGGGTTCAGCTCCCATAATGTGCAGCTACTATGATGCCTGTGTGGGTTTCATCTGTTTGTGCGACTCCACTTTGGTCGAATGCGCTTAAACAGGCGCACATTCTGCTACCTTGTACCCATGCCCTGTGCTTGCACAGACCGCAGTAAACCGTATCCAGGAGGCAGTAGGCAGGCAGCAACACTCACTGGACAGTAAATAGTATACAGAAAAACGCGAACAGTATGCACTTTTTTCAGCTTGCTCCAAAACGAAGAGTGAGTAGACAGTGCCCAGTAGACGGTAAACGGTAGAATATATCAAAGGTCTTTAACGTTGGCAGAAACCTATTTTCCTTCGCACAGCTTAGAAATACATGTATAATCATAGTAGAGTTTAAAAAAAAAAAGAAAAAAAAACTATCAAAGAAAAAGAAATAAAACTAGAAAAAAAATAAACAAAAGCAGTTAAAAGTCTACAGCACCCGGTATTCCCAGGCGGTCACCCATCCAAGTACTAACCGGGCTCGACGTTGCTTAACTTCGGTGATCGGACGAGAACCGGTGTTTTCAACGTGATATGGCCGTAGACAACAAAGTGCCGATTTTTAACATTTATAAAGTTTACATATTGGAAAACGCAAGTTCCATTCAGACAGATTTTCTAGTTCTGTTCATTTATTTATTTTTTCTGGCTCGAGACCACGACCAATTTTTAAAGATAGTCCATACTTTATAGTTTTTTTTTTCATCCGTCTATGAAACTTTTTCACAACATTCCTAACAGCTGATGCTCTCCTTTTTTCAATGATGTGAGACATGACAGACTAGCATCGACGTTATTGCGACGTCACTGCGACGTCATGTGTCCGCTGGGTAAGGACACCTATATGAACCTATATAAAGAGTGTGATTCTGTTCCTCCAGTTACCCCTTGTGATAGGATTCTGAACTAATTATATTACATTTTCAAGAAGCTTATACAAGACTCTTTTCAGTTTGCCGTAACAACCAGAATATTTATTCCTACCCAGCGGGCACATGACGTCGAAATGACGTCATAATGACGTCGATGCGACGTCACAACGTCTTATCGACGTCAGTACGACGTCGTTTCAACGTCATGTGCCTGCTGGGTAGTGGCAATCTTGGAGACCAGTTAACCAGGGAACTATTTGCGTGCAGTAAATCTTGAAGGTGTTCACCACCAATCGAGGAAACAACGTTGGAATGATTCGCATTTCAGAACGGAAAGCTCATACTACCCAGCAGGAACATGACGTCATGATTCCGTCGCATTGACGTTGCCAAAACCTGATGACGTCACACCGACGTTATTATGAGGTCATGTGACGCTCGGAAAATCTTTATTGCCCAGCAGGCACATGACGTCTAAATGACGTCGTATTGACGTCTGGATGACGTCTGGATGACGTCGTATTGGCGGCAATGCGGCATGGGTGTCTTGTAATGATGTTCAAACAAGTCGCATTGTTTTGATATACTACCCTCTGTAGTGGGACACCTTAAAATTATTGTAATTATTCTAAAATTTGTACAGGTACTATCCGACAAGTCTGGACACACGTGTTTTGTGTATGACATCATCTGGTAGATGGTGAACAAAGCTTGGCAGTCTAGCTAGAGAGAATAGCTGAAAAAATACCAGTTTTCGCGTGATAAATGCAACATTTCGGTGCGAAAAATTCCCACTGTTTGCAACAAGGTAGCTTTACACTAAATATTTATAAGGTGCGGGTCCGCCCCTTTGGGGGAGAAGGTTAGGTCCAGAGGAAAATTCATATGGAGCTTGTCATTGGTCAGATGGATTAAGTTTATACTAAGGTTAGAAAAAAGGAGTCAAAATAAAATATTTGGAAGGGGTTTATAAATTTTTCCATCCATCCATGAGATATTTGTGGTTATTTTAGTGTGGGACCCCCTCCACAGAAAATATCAGATTTTTTTTACTGCGAAAATGTTGGTAAACAAACACATGACAGAATCATGGCTTCCGGAGCAGGGAAGCATGTCTTCTTTTTCCACTGAAATTTAAAGTCCTAGAGTGGACTATATAAACAAAAGAGGTTTGGAAAAAAATGTATGTGTAGTTTATCAAGCAGGCCTTGAACTGTATGTAAAATATTTAGTGGTAAGCCACCACAAGGACTGTATGGACAATGGGAGATAACTCTATATCATAAATCATGGATAACGTGGAGCTCAGTAATACATTTTATGAAAACTATCTTCCCGGTAGGCACATGACATGGTGACGTCACATCGACGTCAGTACGGCGTCATTAGGATGCCATGTGCCAGTTGTTTTTTGCCTTGTCAAGGCTGATGCAAATTTCTGCTGGCTTTATATAGTGTTGTTAGCCAAAGTGTTGCTTACTACGCGAAGAAAACAAATTCCTTTTTTTCTAATATTCATGCGCATTCTTTAAGAGCCACACCCTCGGAAAAGGGCCTCATGCGACGAGAAGAATCAGCCCAGTCTGTGGTAACAATTACGCGTTCACTACATGCATAAACAATCTTGAGCATCATACACTGGAGCACCGTAAAGTGTGCGAAAAGAAATGACACTAATCGGACTGCTTTTCGCTTTTACCAATATGGTATGAAACACTTTTTTTCCTTGCGCATACCTCGTGTCGTGATAAAACCAGTCTTATGTCATACGCAAAGCAGCGTGTCCAGAGACTAGACATGCACAATCAGAACAGGGTAGACTACACATGATCATAGACATATCTTAGTATCTCCTGATTGTGTTTACGTACATATTTCGCTGTAAACATTATTGGCTGAAACACATTTTTCCTTGCGCGGACCATTTGATTCGTGTCGTGATAAAATCAGACTTATGGTATATGCAAAACATCTATGTCCGGACCAGACTGTGCACTAGCACAATCAGGACAAGTCAAGCGCAATAAGTATTCCTTCTGGGAATCAAACGGTGAACTGCGCGAACTCTTACAGACTACGCAGTTGCATAGACTTCTCTTGGTACCCACTGTTTGCGTATAGTGTCAAACATATTTGCCCGGACAAGGCTCATAACGTTCGACACAAGAGATGAACATAAAATGCACGTGCAAATGATGTAACCTATGAGCTGCAAGATTATTAAAAATTTACCGCAGTGATCCTAAACTTTTGGATAGATGTATCTGAGAAACAACTTCAGACTCAGATCAAGATGTGCAATGCGTCATATCCTATCAGTATTTTTGACACATTGTCAGCTAATATAAGCATCTGTTCAAATTTTAGAATAATTACACAAATTTTATGGTGTCACAAATAGAAAGGGTAAATTAAAACGATGCAAATTGTTTGAACATCATTACAAGACACCCAGCAGGAGCATGACGTCACAATAACGTCGAATGGCGTCGATGCGACGTCGCCATGGCACACCGACGTCAATACGAGGTCATTCCGACGTCATGTGCCTGCTGGGCAGTAAAGTATTTCCCAGCTGGCACATGACGTCGGAATTACGTTGATGCGGCGTTATCAGGTTGTGTCGACGCCGACACGACGTCATTCCGACGTCATGTGTCTGCTGGGCAGGGAAGTATTTCCCAGCGGGCACATGACGTCGGAATAACGTTGATGCGGCGTCATCAGGTTGCGTCGAGGTCAATGCGACGTCATGATGACGTCGTCAATGTGACGTCATCATGACGTCGTGTGCCTGCTGGGTAGTATGTATCAATGTGAAGATCCGATCCGTCTCTTAGGGCTTTCTATTTAATAGATAAATGTTTATCTGAATCATAAAAAAGCCATGGAATTTGAATGTCCACAGTCACAACTAAGTTTTCTAGGTCCACGTTTCATTTGCGTCGAGTTTCAGACGAAGGAAAAACTTCAATAGGTGAAAGAAATGATGCCAAAATCTGTACATATTGCAAAACTTGATAAATTCTGCATTTCGACCATACACAACTATAATTGACGAGTACAAATGTCATAACTGCCTTTTTATTTATTTATTTATTTTATTTGTTTTAACTATTGCAGAACTTTAATGTACAGAAACAAAGATGTCTCTGCGTGTTTGTTTTACTACCCAAATATAAGTATGTGCTACATAGAAATTTTTGCATTCCTTTATTATCCTAACGGGTCACCAGGGTTCAGCTCCCATAATGTGCAGCTACTATGATGCCTGTGTGGGTTTCATCTGTTTGTGCGACTCCACTTTGGTCGAATGCGCTTAAACAGGCGCACATTCTGCTACCTTGTACCCATGCCCTGTGCTTGCACAGACCGCAGTAAACCGTATCCAGGAGGCAGTAGGCAGGCAGCAACACTCACTGGACAGTAAATAGTATACAGAAAAACGCGAACAGTATGCACTTTTTTCAGCTTGCTCCAAAACGAAGAGTGAGTAGACAGTGCCCAGTAGACGGTAAACGGTAGAATATATCAAAGGTCTTTAACGTTGGCAGAAACCTATTTTCCTTCGCACAGCTTAGAAATACATGTATAATCATAGTAGAGTTTAAAAAAAAAAAGAAAAAAAAAACTATCAAAGAAAAAGAAATGAAACTAGAAAAAAAATAAACAAAAGCAGTTAAAAGTCTACAGCACCCGGTATTCCCAGGCGGTCACCCATCCAAGTACTAACCGGGCTCGACGTTGCTTAACTTCGGTGATCGGACGAGAACCGGTGTTTTCAACGTGATATGGCCGTAGACAACAAAGTGCCGATTTTTAACATTTATAAAGTTTACATATTGGAAAACGCAAGTTCCATTCAGACAGATTTTCTAGTTCTGTTCATTTATTTATTTTTTCTGGCTCGAGACCACGACCAATTTTTAAAGATAGTCCATACTTTATAGTTTTTTTTTTCATCCGTCTATGAAACTTTTTCACAACATTCCTAACAGCTGATGCTCTCCTTTCTTCAATGATGTGAGACATGACAGACTAGCATCGACGTTATTGCGACGTCACTGCGACGTCATGTGTCCGCTGGGTAAGGACACCTATATGAACCTATATAAAGAATGTGATTCTGTTCCTCCAGTTACCCCTTGTGATAGGATTCTGAACTAATTATATTACATTTTCAAGAAGCTTATACAAGACTCTTTTCAGTTTGCCGTAACAACCAGAATATTTATTCCTACCCAGCGGGCACATGACGTCGAAATGACGTCATAATGACGTCGATGCGACGTCACAACGTCTTATCGACGTCAGAACGACGTCGTTTCAACGTCATGTGCCTGCTGGGTAGTGGCAATCTTGGAGACCAGTTAACCAGGGAACTATTTGCGTGCAGTAAATCTTTAAGGTGTTCACCACCAATCGAGGAAACAACGTTGGAATGATTCGCATTTCAGAACGGAAAGCTCATACTACCCAGCAGGAACATGACGTCATGATTCCGTCGCATTGACGTTGCCAAAACCTGATGACGTCACACCGACGTTATTATGAGGTCATGTGACGCTCGGAAAATCTTTATTGCCCAGCAGGCACATGACGTCTAAATGACGTCGTATTGACGTCTGGATGACGTCTGGATGACGTCGTATTGGCGGCAATGCGGCATGGGTGTCTTGTAATGATGTTCAAACAAGTCGCATTGTTTTGATATACTACCCTCTGTAGTGGGACACCTTAAAATTATTGTAATTATTCTAAAATTTGTACAGGTACTATCCTACAAGTCTGGACACACGTGTTTTGTGTATGACATCATCTGGTAGATGGTGAACAAAGCTTGGCAGTCTAGCTAGAGAGAATAGCTGAAAAAATACCAGTTTTCGCGTGATAAATGCAACATTTCGGTGCGAAAAATTCCCACTGTTTGCAACAAGGTAGCTTTACACTAAATATTTATAAGGTGCGGGTCCGCCCCTTTGGGGGAGAAGGTTAGGTCCAGAGGAAAATTCATATGGAGCTTGTCATTGGTCAGATGGATTAAATTTATACTAAGGTTAGAAAAAAGGAGTCAAAATAAAATATTTGGAAGGGGTTTATAAATTTTTCCATCCATCCATGAGATATTTGTGGTTATTTTAGTGTGGGACCCCCTCCACAGAAAATATCAGATTTTTTTTACTGCGAATCTGTTGGTAAACAAACACATGACAGAATCATGGCTTCCGGAGCAGGGAAGCATGTCTTCTTTTTCCACTGAAATTTAAAGTCCTAGAGTGGACTATATAAACAAAAGAGGTTTGGAAAAAAAATGTATGTGTAGTTTATCAAGCAGGCCTTGAACTGTATGTAAAATATTTAGTGGTAAGCCACCACAAGGACTGTATGGACAATGGGAGATAACTCTATATCATAAATCATGGATAACGTGGAGCTCAGTAATACATTTTATGAAAACTATCTTCCCGGTAGGCACATGACATGGTGACGTCACATCGACGTCAGTACGGCGTCATTAGGATGCCATGTGCCAGTTGTTTTTTGCCTTGTCAAGGCTGATGCAAATTTCTGCTGGCTTTATATAGTGTTGTTAGCCAAAGTGTTGCTTACTACGCGAAGAAAACAAATTCCTTTTTTTCTAATATTCATGCGCATTCTTTAAGAGCCACACCCTCGGAAAAGGACCTCATGCGACGAGAAGAATCAGCCCAGTCTGTGGTAACAATTACGCGTTCACTACATGCATAAACAATCTTGAGCATCATACACTGGAGCACCGTAAAGTGTGCGAAAAGAAATGACACTAATCGGACTGCTTTTCGCTTTTACCAATATGGTATGAAACACTTTTTTCCTTGCGCATACCTCGTGTCGTGATAAAACCAGTCTTATGTCATACGCAAAGCAGCGTGTCCAGAGACTAGACATGCACAATCAGAACAGGGTAGACTACACATGATCATAGACATATCTTAGTATCTCCTGATTGTGTTTACGTACATATTTCGCTGTAAACATTATTGGCTGAAACACATTTTTCCTTGCGCGGACCATTTGATTCGTGTCGTGATAAAATCAGACTTATGGTATATGCAAAACATCTATGTCCGGACCAGACTGTGCACTAGCACAATCAGGACAAGTCAAGCGCAATAAGTATTCCTTCTGGGAATCAAACGGTGAACTGCGCGAACTCTTACAGACTACGCAGTTGCATAGACTTCTCTTGGTACCCACTGTTTGCGTATAGTGTCAAACATATTTGCCCGGACAAGGCTCATAACGTTCGACACAAGAGATGAACATAAAATGCACGTGCAAATGATGTAACCTATGAGCTGCAAGATTATTAAAAATTTACCGCAGTGATCCTAAACTTTTGGATAGATGTATCTGAGAAACAACTTCAGACTCAGATCAAGATGTGCAATGCGTCATATCCTATCAGTATTTTTGACACATTGTCAGCTAATATAAGCATCTGTTCAAATTTTAGAATAATTACACAAATTTTATGGTGTCACAAATAGAAAGGGTAAATTAAAACGATGCAAATTGTTTGAACATCATTACAAGACACCCAGCAGGAGCATGACGTCACAATAACGTCGAATGGCGTCGATGCGACGTCGCCATGGCACACCGACGTCAATACGAGGTCATTCCGACGTCATGTGCCTGCTGGGCAGTAAAGTATTTCCCAGCTGGCACATGACGTCGGAATTACGTTGATGCGGCGTTATCAGGTTGTGTCGACGCCGACACGACGTCATTCCGACGTCATGTGTCTGCTGGGCAGGGAAGTATTTCCCAGCGGGCACATGACGTCGGAATAACGTTGATGCGGCGTCATCAGGTTGCGTCGAGGTCAATGCGACGTCATGATGACGTCGTCAATGTGACGTCATCATGACGTCGTGTGCCTGCTGGGTAGTATGTATCAATGTGAAGATCCGATCCGTCTCTTAGGGCTTTCTATTTAATAGATAAATGTTTATCTGAATCATAAAAAAGCCATGGAATTTGAATGTCCACAGTCACAACTAAGTTTTCTAGGTCCACGTTTCATTTGCGTCGAGTTTCAGACGAAGGAAAAACTTCAATAGGTGAAAGAAATGATGCCAAAATCTGTACATATTGCAAAACTTGATAAATTCTGCATTTCGACCATACACAACTATAATTGACGAGTACAAATGTCATAACTGCCTTTTTATTTATTTATTTATTTTATTTGTTTTAACTATTGCAGAACTTTAATGTACAGAAACAAAGATGTCTCTGCGTGTTTGTTTTACTACCCAAATATAAGTATGTGCTACATAGAAATTTTTGCATTCCTTTATTATCCTAACGGGTCACCAGGGTTCAGCTCCCATAATGTGCAGCTACTATGATGCCTGTGTGGGTTTCATCTGTTTGTGCGACTCCACTTTGGTCGAATGCGCTTAAACAGGCGCACATTCTGCTACCTTGTACCCATGCCCTGTGCTTGCACAGACCGCAGTAAACCGTATCCAGGAGGCAGTAGGCAGGCAGCAACACTCACTGGACAGTAAATAGTATACAGAAAAACGCGAACAGTATGCACTTTTTTCAGCTTGCTCCAAAACGAAGAGTGAGTAGACAGTGCCCAGTAGACGGTAAACGGTAGAATATATCAAAGGTCTTTAACGTTGGCAGAAACCTATTTTCCTTCGCACAGCTTAGAAATACATGTATAATCATAGTAGAGTTTAAAAAAAAAAAGAAAAAAAAACTATCAAAGAAAAAGAAATGAAACTAGAAAAAAAATAAACAAAAGCAGTTAAAAGTCTACAGCACCCGGTATTCCCAGGCGGTCACCCATCCAAGTACTAACCGGGCTCGACGTTGCTTAACTTCGGTGATCGGACGAGAACCGGTGTTTTCAACGTGATATGGCCGTAGACAACAAAGTGCCGATTTTTAACATTTATAAAGTTTACATATTGGAAAACGCAAGTTCCATTCAGACAGATTTTCTAGTTCTGTTCATTTATTTATTTTTTCTGGCTCGAGACCACGACCAATTTTTAAAGATAGTCCATACTTTATAGTTTTTTTTTTCATCCGTCTATGAAACTTTTTCACAACATTCCTAACAGCTGATGCTCTCCTTTCTTCAATGATGTGAGACATGACAGACTAGCATCGACGTTATTGCGACGTCACTGCGACGTCATGTGTCCGCTGGGTAAGGACACCTATATGAACCTATATAAAGAATGTGATTCTGTTCCTCCAGTTACCCCTTGTGATAGGATTCTGAACTAATTATATTACATTTTCAAGAAGCTTATACAAGACTCTTTTCAGTTTGCCGTAACAACCAGAATATTTATTCCTACCCAGCGGGCACATGACGTCGAAATGACGTCATAATGACGTCGATGCGACGTCACAACGTCTTATCGACGTCAGAACGACGTCGTTTCAACGTCATGTGCCTGCTGGGTAGTGGCAATCTTGGAGACCAGTTAACCAGGGAACTATTTGCGTGCAGTAAATCTTTAAGGTGTTCACCACCAATCGAGGAAACAACGTTGGAATGATTCGCATTTCAGAACGGAAAGCTCATACTACCCAGCAGGAACATGACGTCATGATTCCGTCGCATTGACGTTGCCAAAACCTGATGACGTCACACCGACGTTATTATGAGGTCATGTGACGCTCGGAAAATCTTTATTGCCCAGCAGGCACATGACGTCTAAATGACGTCGTATTGACGTCTGGATGACGTCTGGATGACGTCGTATTGGCGGCAATGCGGCATGGGTGTCTTGTAATGATGTTCAAACAAGTCGCATTGTTTTGATATACTACCCTCTGTAGTGGGACACCTTAAAATTATTGTAATTATTCTAAAATTTGTACAGGTACTATCCGACAAGTCTGGACACACGTGTTTTGTGTATGACATCATCTGGTAGATGGTGAACAAAGCTTGGCAGTCTAGCTAGAGAGAATAGCTGAAAAAATACCAGTTTTCGCGTGATAAATGCAACATTTCGGTGCGAAAAATTCCCACTGTTTGCAACAAGGTAGCTTTACACTAAATATTTATAAGGTGCGGGTCCGCCCCTTTGGGGGAGAAGGTTAGGTCCAGAGGAAAATTCATATGGAGCTTGTCATTGGTCAGATGGATTAAATTTATACTAAGGTTAGAAAAAAGGAGTCAAAATAAAATATTTGGAAGGGTTTATAAATTTTTCCATTCATCCATGAGATATTTGTGGTTATTTTAGTGTGGGACCCCCTCCACAGAAAATATCAGATTTTTTTTACTGCGAATCTGTTGGTAAACAAACACATGACAGAATCATGGCTTCCGGAGCAGGGAAGCATGTCTTCTTTTTCCACTGAAATTTAAAGTCCTAGAGTGGACTATATAAACAAAAGAGGTTTGGAAAAAAAATGTATGTGTAGTTTATCAAGCAGGCCTTGAACTGTATGTAAAATATTTAGTGGTAAGCCACCACAAGGACTGTATGGACAATGGGAGATAACTCTATATCATAAATCATGGATAACGTGGAGCTCAGTAATACATTTTATGAAAACTATCTTCCCGGTAGGCACATGACATGGTGACGTCACATCGACGTCAGTACGGCGTCATTAGGATGCCATGTGCCAGTTGTTTTTTGCCTTGTCAAGGCTGATGCAAATTTCTGCTGGCTTTATATAGTGTTGTTAGCCAAAGTGTTGCTTACTACGCGAAGAAAACAAATTCCTTTTTTTCTAATATTCATGCGCATTCTTTAAGAGCCACACCCTCGGAAAAGGACCTCATGCGACGAGAAGAATCAGCCCAGTCTGTGGTAACAATTACGCGTTCACTACATGCATAAACAATCTTGAGCATCATACACTGGAGCACCGTAAAGTGTGCGAAAAGAAATGACACTAATCGGACTGCTTTTCGCTTTTACCAATATGGTATGAAACACTTTTTTCCTTGCGCATACCTCGTGTCGTGATAAAACCAGTCTTATGTCATACGCAAAGCAGCGTGTCCAGAGACTAGACATGCACAATCAGAACAGGGTAGACTACACATGATCATAGACATATCTTAGTATCTCCTGATTGTGTTTACGTACATATTTCGCTGTAAACATTATTGGCTGAAACACATTTTTCCTTGCGCGGACCATTTGATTCGTGTCGTGATAAAATCAGACTTATGGTATATGCAAAACATCTATGTCCGGACCAGACTGTGCACTAGCACAATCAGGACAAGTCAAGCGCAATAAGTATTCCTTCTGGGAATCAAACGGTGAACTGCGCGAACTCTTACAGACTACGCAGTTGCATAGACTTCTCTTGGTACCCACTGTTTGCGTATAGTGTCAAACATATTTGCCCGGACAAGGCTCATAACGTTCGACACAAGAGATGAACATAAAATGCACGTGCAAATGATGTAACCTATGAGCTGCAAGATTATTAAAAATTTACCGCAGTGATCCTAAACTTTTGGATAGATGTATCTGAGAAACAACTTCAGACTCAGATCAAGATGTGCAATGCGTCATATCCTATCAGTATTTTTGACACATTGTCAGCTAATATAAGCATCTGTTCAAATTTTAGAATAATTACACAAATTTTATGGTGTCACAAATAGAAAGGGTAAATTAAAACGATGCAAATTGTTTGAACATCATTACAAGACACCCAGCAGGAGCATGACGTCACAATGACGTCGAATGGCGTCGATGCGACGTCGCCATGGCACACCGACGTCAATACGAGGTCATTCCGACGTCATGTGCCTGCTGGGCAGTAAAGTATTTCCCAGCTGGCACATGACGTCGGAATTACGTTGATGCGGCGTTATCAGGTTGTGTCGACGCCGACACGACGTCATTCCGACGTCATGTGTCTGCTGGGCAGGGAAGTATTTCCCAGCGGGCACATGACGTCGGAATAACGTTGATGCGGCGTCATCAGGTTGCGTCGAGGTCAATGCGACGTCATCATGACGTCGTCAATGTGACGTCATCATGACGTCGTGTGCCTGCTGGGTAGTATGTATCAATGTGAAGATCCGATCCGTCTCTTAGGGCTTTCTATTTAATAGATAAATGTTTATCTGAATCATAAAAAAGCCATGGAATTTGAATGTCCACAGTCACAACTAAGTTTTCTAGGTCCACGTTTCATTTGCGTCGAGTTTCAGACGAAGGAAAAACTTCAATAGGTGAAAGAAATGATGCCAAAATCTGTACATATTGCAAAACTTGATAAATTCTGCATTTCGACCATACACAACTATAATTGACGAGTACAAATGTCATAACTGCCTTTTTATTTATTTATTTATTTTATTTGTTTTAACTATTGCAGAACTTTAATGTACAGAAACAAAGATGTCTCTGCGTGTTTGTTTTACTACCCAAATATAAGTATGTGCTACATAGAAATTTTTGCATTCCTTTATTATCCTAACGGGTCACCAGGGTTCAGCTCCCATAATGTGCAGCTACTATGATGCCTGTGTGGGTTTCATCTGTTTGTGCGACTCCACTTTGGTCGAATGCGCTTAAACAGGCGCACATTCTGCTACCTTGTACCCATGCCCTGTGCTTGCACAGACCGCAGTAAACCGTATCCAGGAGGCAGTAGGCAGGCAGCAACACTCACTGGACAGTAAATAGTATACAGAAAAACGTGAACAGTATGCACTTTTTTCAGCTTGCTCCAAAACGAAGAGTGAGTAGACAGTGCCCAGTAGACGGTAAACGGTAGAATATATCAAAGGTCTTTAACGTTGGCAGAAACCTATTTTCCTTCGCACAGCTTAGAAATACATGTATAATCATAGTAGAGTTTAAAAAAAAAAAAGAAAAAAAAACCATCAAAGAAAAAGAAATGAAACTAGAAAAAAAATAAACAAAAGCAGTTAAAAGTCTACAGCACCCGGTATTCCCAGGCGGTCACCCATCCAAGTACTAACCGGGCTCGACGTTGCTTAACTTCGGTGATCGGACGAGAACCGGTGTTTTCAACGTGATATGGCCGTAGACAACAAAGTGCCGATTTTTAACATTTATAAAGTTTACATATTGGAAAACGCAAGTTCCATTCAGACAGATTTTCTAGTTCTGTTCATTTATTTATTTTTTCAAGCTCGAGACCACGACCAATTTTTAAAGATAGTCCATACTTTATAGTTTTTTTTTTCATCCGTCTATGAAACTTTTTCACAACATTCCTAACAGCTGATGCTCTCCTTTCTTCAATGATGTGAGACATGACAGACTAGCATCGACGTTATTGCAACGTCACTGCGACGTCATGTGTCCGCTGGGTAAGGACACCTATATGAACCTATATAAAGAGTGTGATTCTGTTCCTCCAGTTACCCCTTGTGATAGGATTCTGAACTAATTATATTACATTTTCAAGAAGCTTATACAAGACTCTTTTCAGTTTGCCGTAACAACCAGAATATTTATTCCTACCCAGCGGGCACATGACGTCGAAATGACGTCATAATGACGTCGATGCGACGTCACAACGTCTTATCGACGTCAGTACGACGTCGTTTCAACGTCATGTGCCTGCTGGGTAGTGGCAATCTTGGAGACCAGTTAACCAGGGAACTATTTGCGTGCAGTAAATCTTGAAGGTGTTCACCACCAATCGAGGAAACAACGTTGGAATGATTCGCATTTCAGAACGGAAAGCTCATACTACCCAGCAGGAACATGACGTCATGATTCCGTCGCATTGACGTTGCCAAAACCTGATGACGTCACACCGACGTTATTATGAGGTCATGTGACGCTCGGAAAATCTTTATTGCCCAGCAGGCACATGACGTCTAAATGACGTCGTATTGACGTCTGGATGACGTCTGGATGACGTCGTATTGGCGGCAATGCGGCATGGGTGTCTTGTAATGATGTTCAAACAAGTCGCATTGTTTTGATATACTACCCTCTGTAGTGGGACACCTTAAAATTATTGTAATTATTCTAAAATTTGTACAGGTACTATCCTACAAGTCTGGACACACGTGTTTTGTGTATGACATCATCTGGTAGATGGTGAACAAAGCTTGGCAGTCTAGCTAGAGAGAATAGCTGAAAAAATACCAGTTTTCGCGTGATAAATGCAACATTTCGGTGCGAAAAATTCCCACTGTTTGCAACAAGGTAGCTTTACACTAAATATTTATAAGGTGCGGGTCCGCCCCTTTGGGAGAGAAGGTTAGGTCGAGAGGAAAATTCATATGGAGCTTGTCATTGGTCAGATGGATTAAATTTATACTAAGGTTAGAAAAAAGGAGTCAAAATAAAATATTTGGAAGGGGTTTTTAAATTTTTCCATTCATCCATGAGATATTTGTGGTTATTTTAGTGTGGGACCCCCTCCACAGAAAATATCAGATTTTTTTTACTGCGAATCTGTTGGTAAACAAACACATGACAGAATCATGGCTTCCGGAGCAGGGAAGCATGTCTTCTTTTTCCACTGAAATTTAAAGTCCTAGAGTGGACTATATAAACAAAAGAGGTTTGGAAAAAAATGTATGTGTAGTTTATCAAGCAGGCCTTGAACTGTATGTAAAATATTTAGTGGTAAGCCACCACAAGGACTGTATGGACAATGGGAGATAACTCTATATCATAAATCATGGATAACGTGGAGCTCAGTAATACATTTTATGAAAACTATCTTCCCGGTAGGCACATGACATGGTGACGTCACATCGACGTCAGTACGGCGTCATTAGGATGCCATGTGCCAGTTGTTTTTGCCTTGTCAAGGCTGATGCAAATTTCTGCTGGCTTTATATAGTGTTGTTATCCAAAGTGTTGCTTACTACGCGAAAAAAACAAATTCCTTTTTTTCTAATATTCATGCGCATTCTTTAAGAGCCACACCCTCGGAAAAGGGCCTCATGCGACGAGAAGAATCAGCCCAGTCTGTGGTAACAATTACGCGTTCACTACATGCATAAACAATCTTGAGCATCATACACTGGAGCACCGTAAAGTGTGCGAAAAGAAATGACACTAATCGGACTGCTTTTCGCTTTTACCAATATGGTATGAAACACTTTTTTCCTTGCGCATACCTCGTGTCGTGATAAAACCAGTCTTATGTCATACGCAAAGCAGCGTGTCCAGAGACTAGACATGCACAATCAGAACAGGGTAGACTACACATGATCATAGACATATCTTAGTATCTCCTGATTGCGTTTACGTACATATTTCGCTGTAAACATTATTGGCTGAAACACATTTTTCCTTGCGCGGACCATTTGATTCGTGTCGTGATAAAATCAGACTTATAGTATATGCAAAACATCTATGTCCGGACCAGACTGTGCACTAGCACAATCAGGACAAGTCAGGCGCAATAAGTATTCCTTCTGGGAATCAAACGGTGAACTGCGCGAACTCTTACAGACTACGCAGTTGCATAGACTTCTCTTGGTACCCACTGTTTGCGTATAGTGTCAAATATATTTGCCCGGACAAGGCTCATAACGTTCGACACAAGAGATGAACATAAAATGCACGTGCAAATGATGTAACCTATGAGCTGCAAGATAATTAAAAATTTACCGCAGTGATCCTAAACTTTCGGATAGATGTATCTGAGAAACAACTTCAGACTCAGATCAAGATGTGCAATGCGTCATATCCTATCAGTATTTTTGACACATTGTCAGCTAATATAAGCATCTGTTCAAATTTTAGAATAATTACACAAATTTTATGGTGTCACAAATAGAAAGGGTAAATTAAAACGATGCAAATTGTTTGAACATCATTACAAGACACCCAGCAGGAGCATGACGTCACAATGACGTCGAATGGCGTCGATGCGACGTCGCCATGGCACACCGACGTCAATACGAGGTCATTCCGACGTCATGTGCCTGCTGGGCAGTAAAGTATTTCCCAGCTGGCACATGACGTCGGAATTACGTTGATGCGGCGTAATCAGGTTGCGTCGACGCCGACACGACGTCATTCCGACGTCATGTGTCTGCTGGGCAGGGAAGTATTTCCCAGCGGGCACATGACGTCGGAATAACGTTGATGCGGCGTCATCAGGTTGCGTCGAGGTCAATGCGACGTCATGATGACGTCGTCAATGTGACGTCATCATGACGTCGTGTGCCTGCTGGGTAGTATGTATCAATGTGAAGATCCGATCCGTCTCTTAGGGCTTTCTCTTTAATAGATAAATGTTTATCTGAATCATAAAAAAGCCATGGAATTTGAATGTCCACAGTCACAACTAAGTTTTCTAGGTCCACGTTTCATTTGCGTCGAGTTTCAGACGAAAGAAAAACTTCAATAGGTGAAAGAAATGATGCCAAAATCTGTACATATTGCAAAATTTGATAAATTCTGCATTTCGACCATACACAACTATAATTGACGAGTACAAATGTCATAACTGCCTTTTTATTTATTTATTTATTTTATTTGTTTTAACTATTGCAGAACTTTAATGTACAGAAACAAAGATGTCTCTGCGTGTTTGTTTTACTACCCAAATATAAGTATGTGCTACATAGAAATTTTTGCATTCCTTTATTATCCTAACGGGTCACCAGGGTTCAGCTCCCATAATGTGCAGCTACTATGATGCCTGTGTGGGTTTCATCTGTTTGTGCGACTCCACTTTGGTCGAATGCGCTTAAACAGGCGCACATTCTGCTACCTTGTACCCATGCCCTGTGCTTGCACAGACCGCAGTAAACCGTATCCAGGAGGCAGTAGGCAGGCAGCAACACTCACTGGACAGTAAATAGTATACAGAAAAACGCGAACAGTATGCACTTTTTTCAGCTTGCTCCAAAACGAAGAGTGAGTAGACAGTGCCCAGTAGACGGTAAACGGTAGAATATATCAAAGGTCTTTAACGTTGGCAGAAACCTATTTTCCTTCGCACAGCTTAGAAATACATGTATAATCATAGTAGAGTTTAAAAAAAAAAAAAAAAAAAAAAAACTATCAAAGAAAAAGAAATAAAACTAGAAAAAAAATAAACAAAAGCAGTTAAAAGTCTACAGCACCCGGTACTCCCAGGCGGTCACCCATCCAAGTACTAACCGGGCTCGACGTTGCTTAACTTCGGTGATCGGACGAGAACCGGTGTTTTCAACGTGATATGGCCGTAGACAACAAAGTGCCGATTTTTAACATTTATAAAGTTTACATATTGGAAAACGCAAGTTCCATTCCAGACAGATTTTCTAGTTCTGTTCATTTATTTATTTTTTCTGGCTCGAGACCACGACCAATTTTTAAAGATAGTCCATACTTTATAGTTTTTTTTTCATCCGTCTATGAAACTTTTTCACAACATTCCTAACAGCTGATGCTCTCCTTTCTTCAATGATGTGAGACATGACAGACTAGCATCGACGTTATTGCGACGTCACTGCGACGTCATGTGTCCGCTGGGTAAGGACACCTATATGAACCTATATAAAGAGTGTGATTCTGTTCCTCCAGTTACCCCTTGTGATAGGATTCTGAACTAATTATATTACATTTTCAAGAAGCTTATACAAGACTCTTTTCAGTTTGCCGTAACAACCAGAATATTTATTCCTACCCAGCGGGCACATGACGTCGAAATAACGTCATAATGACGTCGATGCGACGTCACAACGTCTTATCGACGTCAGTACGACGTCGTTTCAACGTCATGTGCCTGCTGGGTAGTGGCAATCTTGGAGACCAGTTAACCAGGGAACTATTTGCGTGCAGTAAATCTTGAAGGTGTTCACCACCAATCGAGGAAACAACGTTGGAATGATTCGCATTTCAGAACGGAAAGCTCATACTACCCAGCAGGAACATGACGTCATGATTCCGTCGCATTGACGTTGCCAAAACCTGATGACGTCACACCGACGTTATTATGAGGTCATGTGACGCTCGGAAAATCTTTATTGCCCAGCAGGCACATGACGTCTAAATGACGTCGTATTGACGTCTGGATGACGTCTGGATGACGTCGTATTGGCGGCAATGCGGCATGGGTGTCTTGTAATGATGTTCAAACAAGTCGCATTGTTTTGATATACTACCCTCTGTAGTGGGACACCTTAAAATTATTGTAATTATTCTAAAATTTGTACAGGTACTATCCGACAAGTCTGGACACACGTGTTTTGTGTATGACATCATCTGGTAGATGGTGAACAAAGCTTGGCAGTCTAGCTAGAGAGAATAGCTGAAAAAATACCAGTTTTCGCGTGATAAATGCAACATTTCGGTGCGAAAAATTCCCACTGTTTGCAACAAGGTAGCTTTACACTAAATATTGATAAGGTGTGGGTCCGCCCCTTTGGGGGAGAAGGTTAGGTCCAGAGGAAAATTCATATGGAGCTTGTCATTGGTCAGATGGATTAAATTTATACTAAGGTTAGAAAAAAGGAGTCAAAATAAAATATTTGGAAGGGGTTTATAAATTTTTCCATTCATCCATGAGATATTTGTGGTTATTTTAGTGTGGGACCCCCTCCACAGAAAATATCAGATTTTTTTTACTGCGAATCTGTTGGTAAACAAACACATGACAGAATCATGGCTTCCGGAGCAGGGAAGCATGTCTTCTTTTTCCACTGAAATTTAAAGTCCTAGAGTGGACTATATAAACAAAAGAGGTTTGGAAAAAAATGTATGTGTAGTTTATCAAGCAGGCCTTGAACTGTATGTAAAATATTTAGTGGTAAGCCACCACAAGGACTGTATGGACAATGGGAGATAACTCTATATCATAAATCATGGATAACGTGGAGCTCAGTAATACATTTTATGAAAACTATCTTCCCGGTAGGCACATGACATGGTGACGTCACATCGACGTCAGTACGGCGTCATTAGGATGCCATGTGCCAGTTGTTTTTTGCCTTGTCAAGGCTGATGCAAATTTCTGCTGGCTTTATATAGTGTTGTTAGCCAAAGTGTTGCTTACTACGCGAAAAAAACAAATTCCTTTTTTTCTAATATTCATGCGCATTCTTTAAGAGCCACACCCTCGGAAAAGGGCCTCATGCGACGAGAAGAATCAGCCCAGTCTGTGGTAACAATTACGCGTTCACTACATGCATAAACAATCTTGAGCATCATACACTGGAGCACCGTAAAGTGTGCGAAAAGAAATGACACTAATCGGACTGCTTTTCGCTTTTACCAATATGGTATGAAACACTTTTTTCCTTGCGCATACCTCGTGTCGTGATAAAACCAGTCTTATGTCATACGCAAAGCAGCGTGTCCAGAGACTAGACATGCACAATCAGAACAGGGTAGACTACACACGATCATAGACATATCTTAGTATCTCCTGATTGTGTTTACGTACATATTTCGCTGTAAACATTATTGGCTGAAACACATTTTTCCTTGCGCGGACCATTTGATTCGTGTCGTGATAAAATCAGACTTATGGTATATGCAAAACATCTATGTCCGGACCAGACTGTGCACTAGCACAATCAGGACAAGTCAAGCGCAATAAGTATTCCTTCTGGGAATCAAACGGTGAACTGCGCGAACTCTTACAGACTACGCAGTTGCATAGACTTCTCTTGGTACCCACTGTTTGCGTATAGTGTCAAACATATTTGCCCGGACAAGGCTCATAACGTTCGACACAAGAGATGAACATAAAATGCACGTGCAAATGATGTAACCTATGAGCTGCAAGATTATTAAAAATTTACCGCAGTGATCCTAAACTTTTGGATAGATGTATCTGAGAAACAACTTCAGACTCAGATCAAGATGTGCAATGCGTCATATCCTATCAGTATTTTTGACACATTGTCAGCTAATATAAGCATCTGTTCAAATTTTAGAATAATTACACAAATTTTATGGTGTCACAAATAGAAAGGGTAAATTAAAACGATGCAAATTGTTTGAACATCATTACAAGACACCCAGCAGGAGCATGACGTCACAATGACGTCGAATGGCGTCGATGCGACGTCGCCATGGCACACCGACGTCAATACGAGGTCATTCCGACGTCATGTGCCTGCTGGGCAGTAAAGTATTTCCCAGCTGGCACATGACGTCGGAATTACGTTGATGCGGCGTTATCAGGTTGTGTCGACGCCGACACGACGTCATTCCGACGTCATGTGTCTGCTGGGCAGGGAAGTATTTCCCAGCGGGCACATGACGTCGGAATAACGTTGATGCGGCGTCATCAGGTTGCGTCGAGGTCAATGCGACGTCATCATGACGTCGTCAATGTGACGTCATCATGACGTCGTGTGCCTGCTGGGTAGTATGTATCAATGTGAAGATCCGATCCGTCTCTTAGGGCTTTCTATTTAATAGATAAATGTTTATCTGAATCATAAAAAAGCCATGGAATTTGAATGTCCACAGTCACAACTAAGTTTTCTAGGTCCACGTTTCATTTGCGTCGAGTTTCGGACGAAGGAAAAACTTCAATAGGTGAAAGAAATGATGCCAAAATCTGTACATATTGCAAAACTTGATAAATTCTGCATTTCGACCATACACAACTATAATTGACGAGTACAAATGTCATAACTGCCTTTTTATTTATTTATTTATTTTATTTGTTTTAACTATTGCAGAACTTTAATGTACAGAAACAAAGATGTCTCTGCGTGTTTGTTTTACTACCCAAATATAAGTATGTGCTACATAGAAATTTTTGCATTCCTTTATTATCCTAACGGGTCACCAGGGTTCAGCTCCCATAATGTGCAGCTACTATGATGCCTGTGTGGGTTTCATCTGTTTGTGCGACTCCACTTTGGTCGAATGCGCTTAAACAGGCGCACATTCTGCTACCTTGTACCCATGCCCTGTGCTTGCACAGACCGCAGTAAACCGTATCCAGGAGGCAGTAGGCAGGCAGCAACTCACTGGACAGTAAATAGTATACAGAAAAACGCGAACAGTATGCACTTTTTTCAGCTTGCTCCAAAACGAAGAGTGAGTAGACAGTGCCCAGTAGACGGTAAACGGTAGAATATATCAAAGGTCTTTAACGTTGGCAGAAACCTATTTTCCTTCGCACAGCTTAGAAATACATGTATAATCATAGTAGAGTTTAAAAAAAAAAAGAAAAAAAAAACTATCAAAGAAAAAGAAATAAAACTAGAAAAAAAATAAACAAAAGCAGTTAAAAGTCTACAGCACCCGATATTCCCAGGCGGTCACCCATCCAAGTACTAACCGGGCTCGACGTTGCTTGACTTCGGTGATCGGACGAGAACCGGTGTTTTCAACGTGATATGGCCGTACACAACAAAGTGCCGATTTTTAACATTTATAAAGTTTACATATTGGAAAACGCAAGTTCCATTCAGACAGATTTTCTAGTTCTGTTCATTTATTTATTTTTTCTGGCTCGAGACCACGACCAATTTTTAAAGATAGTCCATACTTTATAGTTTTTTTTTCATCCGTCTATGAAACTTTTTCACAACATTCCTAACAGCTGATGCTCTCCTTTCTTCAATGATGTGAGACATGACAGACTAGCATCGACGTTATTGCGACGTCACTGCGACGTCATGTGTCCGCTGGGTAAGGACACCTATATGAACCTATATAAAGAGTGTGATTCTGTTCCTCCAGTTACCCCTTGTGATAGGATTCTGAACTAATTATATTACATTTTCAAGAAGCTTATACAAGACTCTTTTCAGTTTGCCGTAACAACCAGAATATTTATTCCTACCCAGCGGGCACATGACGTCGAAATGACGTCATAATGACGTCGATGCGACGTCACAACGTCTTATCGACGTCAGTACGACGTCGTTTCAACGTCATGTGCCTGCTGGGTAGTGGCAATCTTGGAGACCAGTTAACCAGGGAACTATTTGCGTGCAGTAAATCTTGAAGGTGTTCACCACCAATCGAGGAAACAACGTTGGAATGATTCGCATTTCAGAACGGAAAGCTCATACTACCCAGCAGGAACATGACGTCATGATTCCGTCGCATTGACGTTGCCAAAACCTGATGACGTCACACCGACGTTATTATGAGGTCATGTGACGCTCGGAAAATCTTTATTGCCCAGCAGGCACATGATGTCTAAATGACGTCGTATTGACGTCTGGATGACGTCGTATTGGCGGCAATGCGGCATGGGTGTCTTGTAATGATGTTCAAACAAGTCGCATTGTTTTGATATACTACCCTCTGTAGTGGGACACCTTAAAATTATTGTAATTATTCTAAAATTTGTACAGGTACTATCCGACAAGTCTGGACACACGTGTTTTGTGTATGACATCATCTGGTAGATGGTGAACAAAGCTTGGCAGTCTAGCTAGAGAGAATAGCTGAAAAAATACCAGTTTTCGCGTGATAAATGCAACATTTCGGTGCGAAAAATTCCCACTGTTTGCAACAAGGTAGCTTTACACTAAATATTTATAAGGTGTGGGTCCGCCCCTTTGGGAGAGAAGGTTAGGTCCAGAGGAAAATTCATATGGAGCTTGTCATTGGTCAGATGGATTAAATTTATACTAAGGTTAGAAAAAAGGAGTCAAAATAAAATATTTGGAAGGGGTTTTTAAATTTTTCCATTCATCCATGAGATATTTGTGGTTATTTTAGTGTGGGACCCCCTCCACAGAAAATATCAGATTTTTTTTACTGCGAATCTGTTGGTAAACAAACACATGACAGAATCATGGCTTCCGGAGCAGGGAAGCATGTCTTCTTTTTCCACTGAAATTTAAAGTCCTAGAGTGGACTATATAAACAAAAGAGGTTTGGAAAAAAATGTATGTGTAGTTTATCAAGCAGGCCTTGAACTGTATGTAAAATATTTAGTGGTAAGCCACCACAAGGACTGTATGGACAATGGGAGATAACTCTATATCATAAATCATGGATAACGTGGAGCTCAGTAATACATTTTATGAAAACTATCTTCCCGGTAGGCACATGACATGGTGACGTCACATCGACGTCAGTACGGCGTCATTAGGATGCCATGTGCCAGTTGTTTTTTGCCTTGTCAAGGCTGATGCAAATTTCTGCTGGCTTTATATAGTGTTGTTAGCCAAAGTGTTGCTTACTACGCGAAAAAAACAAATTCCTTTTTTTCTAATATTCATGCGCATTCTTTAAGAGCCACACCCTCGGAAAAGGGCCTCATGCGACGAGAAGAATCAGCCCAGTCTGTGGTAACAATTACGCGTTCACTACATGCATAAACAATCTTGAGCATCATACACTGGAGCACCGTAAAGTGTGCGAAAAGAAATGACACTAATCGGACTGCTTTTCGCTTTTACCAATATGGTATGAAACACTTTTTTCCTTGCGCATACCTCGTGTCGTGATAAAACCAGTCTTATGTCATACGCAAAGCAGCGTGTCCAGAGACTAGACATGCACAATCAGAACAGGGTAGACTACACATGATCATAGACATATCTTAGTATCTCCTGATTGCGTTTACGTACATATTTCGCTGTAAACATTATTGGCTGAAACACATTTTTCCTTGCGCGGACCATTTGATTCGTGTCGTGATAAAATCAGACTTATGGTATATGCAAAACATCTATGTCCGGACCAGACTGTGCACTAGCACAATCAGGACAAGTCAGGCGCAATAAGTATTCCTTCTGGGAATCAAACGGTGAACTGCGCGAACTCTTACAGACTACGCAGTTGCATAGACTTCTCTTGGTACCCACTGTTTGCGTATAGTGTCAAACATATTTGCCCGGACAAGGCTCATAACGTTCGACACAAGAGATGAACATAAAATGCACGTGCAAATGATGTAACCTATGAGCTGCAAGATTATTAAAAATTTACCGCAGTGATCCTAAACTTTTGGATAGATGTATCTTAGAAACAACTTCAGACTCAGATCAAGATGTGCAATGCGTCATATCCTATCAGTATTTTTGACACATTGTCAGCTAATATAAGCATCTGTTCAAATTTTAGAATAATTACACAAATTTTATGGTGTCACAAATAGAAAGGGTAAATTAAAACGATGCAAATTGTTTGAACATCATTACAAGACACCCAGCAGGAGCATGACGTCACAATGACGTCGAAATGGCGTCGATGCGACGTCGCCATGGCACACCGACGTCAATACGAGGTCATTCCGACGTCATGTGCCTGCTGGGCAGTAAAGTATTTCCCAGCTGGCACATGACGTCGGAATTACGTTGATGCGGCGTTATCAGGTTGCGTCGACGCCGACACGACGTCATTCCGACGTCATGTGTCTGCTGGGCAGGGAAGTATTTCCCAGCGGGCACATGACGTCGGAATAACGTTGATGCGGCGTCATCAGGTTGCGTCGAGGTCAATGCGACGTCATGATGACGTCGTCAATGTGACGTCATCATGACGTCGTGTGCCTGCTGGGTAGTATGTATCAATGTGAAGATCCGATCCGTCTCTTAGGGCTTTCTCTTTAATAGATAAATGTTTATCTGAATCATAAAAAGCCATGGAATTTGAATGTCCACAGTCACAACTAAGTTTTCTAGGTCCACGTTTCATTTGCGTCGAGTTTCAGACGAAGGAAAAACTTCAATAGGTGAAAGAAATGATGCCAAAATCTGTACATATTGCAAAACTTGATAAATTCTGCATTTCGACCATACACAACTATAATTGACGAGTACAAATGTCATAACTGCCTTTTTATTTATTTATTTATTTTATTTGTTTTAACTATTGCAGAACTTTAATGTACAGAAACAAAGATGTCTCTGCGTGTTTGTTTTACTACCCAAATATAAGTATGTGCTACATAGAAATTTTTGCATTCCTTTATTATCCTAACGGGTCACCAGGGTTCAGCTCCCATAATGTGCAGCTACTATGATGCCTGTGTGGGTTTCATCTGTTTGTGCGACTCCACTTTGGTCGAATGCGCTTAAACAGGCGCACATTCTGCTACCTTGTACCCATGCCCTGTGCTTGCACAGACCGCAGTAAACCGTATCCAGGAGGCAGTAGGCAGGCAGCAACACTCACTGGACAGTAAATAGTATACAGAAAAACGCGAACAGTATGCACTTTTTTCAGCTTGCTCCAAAACGAAGAGTGAGTAGACAGTGCCCAGTAGACGGTAAACGGTAGAATATATCAAAGGTCTTTAACGTTGGCAGAAACCTATTTTCCTTCGCACAGCTTAGAAATACATGTATAATCATAGTAGAGTTAAAAAAAAAAAAAAAACTATCAAAGAAAAAGAAATAAAACTAGAAAAAAAATAAACAAAAGCAGTTAAAAGTCTACAGCACCCGGTATTCCCAGGCGGTCACCCATCCAAGTACTAACCGGGCTCGACGTTGCTTATCTTCGGTGATCGGACGAGAACCGGTGTTTTCAACGTGATATGGCCGTAGACAACAAAGTGCCGATTTTTAACATTTATAAAGTTTACATATTGGAAAACGCAAGTTCCATTCAGACAGATTTTCTAGTTCTGTTCATTTATTTATTTTTTCTGGCTCGAGACCACGACCAATTTTTAAAGATAGTCCATACTTTATAGTTTTTTTTCATCCGTCTATGAAACTTTTTCACAACATTCCTAACAGCTGATGCTCTCCTTTCTTCAATGATGTGAGACATGACAGACTAGCATCGACGTTATTGCGACGTCACTGCGACGTCATGTGTCCGCTGGGTAAGGACACCTATATGAACCTATATAAAGAGTGTGATTCTGTTCCTCCAGTTACCCCTTGTGATAGGATTCTGAACTAATTATATTACATTTTCAAGAAGCTTATACAAGACTCTTTTCAGTTTGCCGTAACAACCAGAATATTCATTCCTACCCAGCGGGCACATGACGTCGAAATGACGTCATAATGACGCCGATGCGACGTCACAACGTCTTATCGACGTCAGTACGACGTCGTTTCAACGTCATGTGCCTGCTGGGTAGTGGCAATCTTGGAGACCAGTTAACCAGGGAACTATTTGCGTGCAGTAAATCTTGAAGGTGTTCACCACCAATCGAGGAAACAACGTTGGAATGATTCGCATTTCAGAACGGAAAGCTCATACTACCCAGCAGGAACATGACGTCATGATTCCGTCGCATTGACGTTGCCAAAACCTGATGACGTCACACCGACGTTATTATGAGGTCATGTGACGCTCGGAAAATCTTTATTGCCCAGCAGGCACATGACGTCTAAATGACGTCGTATTGACGTCTGGATGACGTCGTATTGGCGGCAATGCGGCATGGGTGTCTTGTAATGATGTTCAAACAAGTCGCATTGTTTTGATATACTACCCTCTGTAGTGGGACACCTTAAAATTATTGTAATTATTCTAAAATTTGTACAGGTACTATCCGACAAGTCTGGACACACGTGTTTTGTGTATGACATCATCTGGTAGATGGTGAACAAAGCTTGGCAGTCTAGCTAGAGAGAATAGCTGAAAAAATACGAGTTTTCGCGTGATAAATGCAACATTTCGGTGCGAAAAATTCCCACTGTTTGCAACAAGGTAGCTTTACACTAAATATTTATAAGGTGCGGGTCCGCCCCTTTGGGGGAGAAGGTTAGGTCCAGAGGAAAATTCATATGGAGCTTGTCATTGGTCAGATGGATTAAATTTATACTAAGGTTAGAAAAAAGGAGTCAAAATAAAATATTTTGAAGGGGTTTATAAATTTTTCCATTCATCCATGAGATATTTGTGGTTATTTTAGTGTGGGACCCCCTCCACAGAAAATATCAGATTTTTTTTACTGCGAATCTGTTGGTAAACAAACACATGACAGAATCATGGCTTCCGGAGCAGGGAAGCATGTCTTCTTTTTCCACTGAAATTTAAAGTCCTAGAGTGGACTATATAAACAAAAGAGGTTTGGAAAAAAATGTATGTGTAGTTTATCAAGCAGGCCTTGAACTGTATGTAAAATATTTAGTGGTAAGCCACCACAAGGACTGTATGGACAATGGGAGATAACTCTATATCATAAATCATGGATAACGTGGAGCTCAGTAATACATTTTATGAAAACTATCTTCCCGGTAGGCACATGACATGGTGACGTCACATCGACGTCAGTACGGCGTCATTAGGATGCCATGTGCCAGTTGTTTTTTGCCTTGTCAAGGCTGATGCAAATTTCTGCTGGCTTTATATAGTGTTGTTAGCCAAAGTGTTGCTTACTACGCGAAAAAAACAAATTCCTTTTTTTCTAATTTTCATGCGCATTCTTTAAGAGCCACACCCTCGGAAAAGGGCCTCATGCGACGAGAAGAATCAGCCCAGACTGTGGTAACAATTACGCGTTCACTACATGCATAAACAATCTTGAGCATCATACACTGGAGCACCGTAAAGTGTGCGAAAAGAAATGACACTAATCGGACTGCTTTTCGCTTTAACCAATATGGTATGAAACACTTTTTTCCTTGCGCATACCTCGTGTCGTGATAAAACCAGTCTTATGTCATACGCAAAGCAGCGTGTCCAGAGACTAGACATGCACAATCAGAACAGGGTAGACTACACATGATCATAGACATATCTTAGTATCTCCTGATTGCGTTTACGTACATATTTCGCTGTAAACATTATTGGCTGAAACACATTTTTCCTTGCGCGGACCATTTGATTCGTGTCGTGATAAAATCAGACTTATGGTATATGCAAAACATCTATGTCCGGACCAGACTGTGCACTAGCACAATCAGGACAAGTCAGGCGCAATAAGTATTCCTTCTGGGAATCAAACGGTGAACTGCGCGAACTCTTACAGACTACGCAGTTGCATAAACTTCTCTTGGTACCCACTGTTTGCGTATAGTGTCAAACATATTTGCCCGGACAAGGTTCATAACGTTCGACACAAGAGATGAACATAAAATGCACGTGCAAATGATGTAACCTATGAGCTGCAAGATTATTGAAAATTTACCGCAGTGATCCTAAACTTTTGGATAGATGTATCTGAGAAACAACTTCAGACTCAGATCAAGATGTGCAATGCGTCATATCCTATCAGTATTTTTGACACATTGTCAGCTAATATAAGCATCTGTTCAAATTTTAGAATAATTACACAAATTTTATGGTGTCACAAATAGGAAGGGTAAATTAAAACGATGCAAATTGTTTGAACATCATTACAAGACACCCAGCAGGAGCATGACGTCACAATGACGTCGAATGGCGTCGATGCGACGTCGCCATGGCACACCGACGTCAATACGAGGTCATTCCGACGTCATGTGCCTGCTGGGCAGTAAAGTATTTCCCAGCTGGCACATGACGTCGGAATTACGTTGATGCGGCGTTATCAGGTTGCGTCGACGCCGACACGACGTCATTCCGACGTCATGTGTCTGCTGGGCAGGGAAGTATTTCCCAGCGGGCACATGACGTCGGAATAACGTTGATGCGGCGTCATCAGGTTGCGTCGAGGTCAATGCGACGTCATGATGACGTCGTCAATGTGACGTCATCATGACGTCGTGTGCCTGCTGGGTAGTATGTATCAATGTGAAGATCCGATCCGTCTCTTAGGGCTTTCTATTTAATAGATAAATGTTTATCTGAATCATAAAAAAGCCATGGAATTTGAATGTCCACAGTCACAACTAAGTTTTCTAGGTCCACGTTTCATTTGCGTCGAGTTTCAGACGAAGGAAAAACTTCAATAGGTGAAAGAAATGATGCCAAAATCTGTACATATTGCAAAACTTGATAAATTCTGCATTTCGACCATACACAACTATAATTGACGAGTACAAATGTCATAACTGCCTTTTTATTTATTTATTTATTTTATTTGTTTTAACTATTGCAGAACTTTAATGTACAGAAACAAAGATGTCTCTGCGTGTTTGTTTTACTACCCAAATATAAGTATGTGCTACATAGAAATTTTTGCATTCCTTTATTATCCTAACGGGTCACCAGGGTTCAGCTCCCATAATGTGCAGCTACTATGATGCCTGTGTGGGTTTCATCTGTTTGTGCGACTCCACTTTGGTCGAATGCGCTTAAACAGGCGCACATTCTGCTACCTTGTACCCATGCCCTGTGCTTGCACAGACCGCAGTAAACCGTATCCAGGAGGCAGTAGGCAGGCAGCAACACTCACTGGACAGTAAATAGTATACAGAAAAACGCGAACAGTATGCACTTTTTTCAGCTTGCTCCAAAACGAAGAGTGAGTAGACAGTGCCCAGTAGACGGTAAACGGTAGAATATATCAAAGGTCTTTAACGTTGGCAGAAACCTATTTTCCTTCGCACAGCTTAGAAATACATGTATAATCATAGTAGAGTTTAAAAAAAAAAAAAAAAAACTATCAAAGAAAAAGAAATAAAACTAGAAAAAAAATAAACAAAAGCAGTTAAAAGTCTACAGCACCCGGTATTCCCAGGCGGTCACCCATCCAAGTACTAACCGGGCTCGACGTTGCTTAACTTCGGTGATCGGACGAGAACCGGTGTTTTCAACGTGATATGGCCGTAGACAACAAAGTGCCGATTTTTAACATTTATAAAGTTTACATATTGGAAAACGCAAGTTCCATTCCAGACAGATTTTCTAGTTCTGTTCATTTATTTATTTTTTCTGGCTCGAGACCACGACCAATTTTTAAAGATAGTCCATACTTTATAGTTTTTTTTTCATCCGTCTATGAAACTTTTTCACAACATTCCTAACAGCTGATGCTCTCCTTTCTTCAATGATGTGAGACATGACAGACTAGCATCGACGTTATTGCGACGTCACTGCGACGTCATGTGTCCGCTGGGTAAGGACACCTATATGAACCTATATAAAGAGTGTGATTCTGTTCCTCCAGTTACCCCTTGTGATAGGATTCTGAACTAATTATATTACATTTTCAAGAAGCTACTCTTTTCAGTTTGCCGTAACAACCAGAATATTCATTCCTACCCAGCGGGCACATGACGTCGAAATGACGTCATAATGACGCCGATGCGACGTCACAACGTCTTATCGACGTCAGTACGACGTCGTTTCAACGTCATGTGCCTGCTGGGTAGTGGCAATCTTGGAGACCAGTTAACCAGGGAACTATTTGCGTGCAGTAAATCTTGAAGGTGTTCACCACCAATCGAGGAAACAACGTTGGAATGATTCGCATTTCAGAACGGAAAGCTCATACTACCCAGCAGGAACATGACGTCATGATTCCGTCGCATTGACGTTGCCAAAACCTGATGACGTCACACCGACGTTATTATGAGGTCATGTGACGCTCGGAAAATCTTTATTGCCCAGCAGGCACATGATGTCTAAATGACGTCGTATTGACGTCTGGATGACGTCGTATTGGCGGCAATGCGGCATGGGTGTCTTGTAATGATGTTCAAACAAGTCGCATTGTTTTGATATACTACCCTCTGTAGTGGGACACCTTAAAATTATTGTAATTATTCTAAAATTTGTACAGGTACTATCCGACAAGTCTGGACACACGTGTTTTGTGTATGACATCATCTGGTAGATGGTGAACAAAGCTTGGCAGTCTAGCTAGAGAGAATAGCTGAAAAAATACGAGTTTTCGCGTGATAAATGCAACATTTCGGTGCGAAAAATTCCCACTGTTTGCAACAAGGTAGCTTTACACTAAATATTTATAAGGTGCGGGTCCGCCCCTTTGGGGGAGAAGGTTAGGTCCAGAGGAAAATTCATATGGAGCTTGTCATTGGTCTGATGGATTAAATTTATACTAAGGTTAGAAAAAAGGAGTCAAAATAAAATATTTGGAAGGGGTTTATAAATTTTTCCATTCATCCATGAGATATTTGTGGTTATTTTAGTGTGGGACCCCCTCCACAGAAAATATCAGATTTTTTTTACTGCGAATCTGTTGGTAAACAAACACATGACAGAATCATGGCTTCCGGAGCAGGGAAGCATGTCTTCTTTTTCCACTGAAATTTAAAGTCCTAGAGTGGACTATATAAACAAAAGAGGTTTGGAAAAAAAATGTATGTGTAGTTTATCAAGCAGGCCTTGAACTGTATGTAAAATATTTAGTGGTAAGCCACCACAAGGACTGTATGGACAATGGGAGATAACTCTATATCATAAATCATGGATAACGTGGAGCTCAGTAATACATTTTATGAGAACTATCTTCCCGGTAGGCACATGACATGGTGACGTCACATCGACGTCAGTACGGCGTCATTAGGATGCCATGTGCCAGTTGTTTTTTGCCTTGTCAAGGCTGATGCAAATTTCTGCTGGCTTTATATAGTGTTGTTAGCCAAAGTGTTGCTTACTACGCGAAGAAAACAAATTCCTTTTTTTCTAATATTCATGCGCATTCTTTAAGAGCCACACCCTCGTAAAAGGGCCTCATGCGACGAGAAGAATCAGCCCAGTCTGTGGTAACAATTACGCGTTCACTACATGCATAAACAATCTTGAGCATCATACACTGGAGCACCGTAAAGTGTGCGAAAAGAAATGACACTAATCGGACTGCTTTTCGCTTTTACCAATATAGTATGAAACACTTTTTTCCTTGCGCATACCTCGTGTCGTGATAAAACCAGTCTTATGTCATACGCAAAGCAGCGTGTCCAGAGACTAGACATGCACAATCAGAACAGGGTAGACTACACATGATCATAGACATATCTTAGTATCTCCTGATTGCGTTTACGTACATATTTCGCTGTAAACATTATTGGCTGAAACACATTTTTCCTTGCGCGGACCATTTGATTCGTGTCGTGATAAAATCAGACTTATGGTATATGCAAAACATCTATGTCCGGACCAGACTGTGCACTAGCACAATCAGGACAAGTCAGGCGCAATAAGTATTCCTTCTGGGAATCAAACGGTGAACTGCGCGAACTCTTACAGACTACGCAGTTGCATAGACTTCTCTTGGTACCCACTGTTTGCGTATAGTGTCAAACATATTTGCCCGGACAAGGCTCATAACGTTCGACACAAGAGATGAACATAAAATGCACGTGCAAATGATGTAACCTATGAGCTGCAAGATTATTAAAAATTTACCGCAGTGATCCTAAACTTTTGGATAGATGTATCTGAGAAACAACTTCAGACTCAGATCAAGATGTGCAATGCGTCATATCCTATCAGTATTTTTGACACATTGTCAGCTAATATAAGCATCTGTTCAAATTTTAGAATAATTACACAAATTTTATGGTGTCACAAATAGGAAGGGTAAATTAAAACGATGCAAATTGTTTGAACATCATTACAAGACACCCAGCAGGAGCATGACGTCACAATGACGTCGAAATGGCGTCGATGCGACGTCGCCATGGCACACCGACGTCAATACGAGGTCATTCCGACGTCATGTGCCTGCTGGGCAGTAAAGTATTTCCCAGCTGGCACATGACGTCGGAATTACGTTGATGCGGCGTTATCAGGTTGCGTCGACGCCGACACGACGTCATTCCGACGTCATGTGTCTGCTGGGCAGGGAAGTATTTCCCAGCGGGCACATGACGTCGGAATAACGTTGATGCGGCGTCATCAGGTTGCGTCGAGGTCAATGCGACGTCATGATGACGTCGTCAATGTGACGTCATCATGACGTCGTGTGCCTGCTGGGTAGTATGTATCAATGTGAAGATCCGATCCGTCTCTTAGGGCTTTCTATTTAATAGATAAATGTTTATCTGAATCATAAAAAAGCCATGGAATTTGAATGTCCACAGTCACAACTAAGTTTTCTAGGTCCACGTTTCATTTGCGTCGAGTTTCAGACGAAGGAAAAACTTCAATAGGTGAAAGAAATGATGCCAAAATCTGTACATATTGCAAAACTTGATAAATTCTGCATTTCGACCATACACAACTATAATTGACGAGTACAAATGTCATAACTGCCTTTTTATTTATTTATTTATTTTATTTGTTTTAACTATTGCAGAACTTTAATGTACAGAAACAAAGATGTCTCTGCGTGTTTGTTTTACTACCCAAATATAAGTATGTGCTACATAGAAATTTTTGCATTCCTTTATTATCCTAACGGGTCACCAGGGTTCAGCTCCCATAATGTGCAGCTACTATGATGCCTGTGTGGGTTTCATCTGTTTGTGCGACTCCACTTTGGTCGAATGCGCTTAAACAGGCGCACATTCTGCTACCTTGTACCCATGCCCTGTGCTTGCACAGACCGCAGTAAACCGTATCCAGGAGGCAGTAGGCAGGCAGCAACACTCACTGGACAGTAAATAGTATACAGAAAAACGCGAACAGTATGCACTTTTTTCAGCTTGCTCCAAAACGAAGAGTGAGTAGACAGTGCCCAGTAGACGGTAAACGGTAGAATATATCAAAGGTCTTTAACGTTGGCAGAAACCTATTTTCCTTCGCACAGCTTAGAAATACATGTATAATCATAGTAGAGTTTAAAAAAAAAAAAAAAAAACTATCAAAGAAAAAGAAATAAAACTAGAAAAAAAATAAACAAAAGCAGTTAAAAGTCTACAGCACCCGGTATTCCCAGGCGGTCACCCATCCAAGTACTAACCGGGCTCGACGTTGCTTAACTTCGGTGATCGGACGAGAACCGGTGTTTTCAACGTGATATGGCCGTAGACAACAAAGTGCCGATTTTTAACATTTATAAAGTTTACATATTGGAAAACGCAAGTTCCATTCAGACAGATTTTCTAGTTCTGTTCATTTATTCATTTTTTCTGGCTCGAGACCACGACCAATTTTTAAAGATAGTCCATACTTTATAGTTTTTTTTTCATCCGTCTATGAAACTTTTTCACAACATTCCTAACAGCTGATGCTCTCCTTTCTTCAATGATGTGAGACATGACAGACTAGCATCGACGTTATTGCGACGTCACTGCGACGTCATGTGTCCGCTGGGTAAGGACACCTATATGAACCTATATAAAGAGTGTGATTCTGTTCCTCCAGTTACCCCTTGTGATAGGATTCTGAACTAATTATATTACATTTTCAAGAAGCTTATACAAGACTCTTTTCAGTTTGCCGTAACAACCAGAATATTCATTCCTACCCAGTGGGCACATGACGTCGAAATGACGTCATAATGACGCCGATGCGACGTCACAACGTCTTATCGACGTCAGTACGACGTCGTTTCAACGTCATGTGCCTGCTGGGTAGTGGCAATCTTGGAGACCAGTTAACCAGGGAACTATTTGCGTGCAGTAAATCTTGATGGTGTTCACCACCAATCGAGGAAACAACGTTGGAATGATTCGCATTTCAGAACGGAAAGCTCATACTACCCAGCAGGAACATGACGTCATGATTCCGTCGCATTGACGTTGCCAAAACCTGATGACGTCACACCGACGTTATTATGAGGTCATGTGACGCTCGGAAAATCTTTATTGCCCAGCAGGCACATGACGTCTAAATGACGTCGTATTGACGTCTAGATGACGTCGTATTGGCGGCAATGCGGCATGGGTGTCTTGTAATGATGTTCAAACAAGTCGCATTGTTTTGATATACTACCCTCTGTAGTGGGACACCTTAAAATTATTGTAATTATTCTAAAATTTGTACAGGTACTATCCGACAAGTCTGGACACACGTGTTTTGTGTATGACATCATCTGGTAGATGGTGAACAAAGCTTGGCAGTCTAGCTAGAGAGAATAGCTGAAAAAATACGAGTTTTCGCGTGATAAATGCAACATTTCGGTGCGAAAAATTCCCACTGTTTGCAACAAGGTAGCTTTACACTAAATATTTATAAGGTGCGGGTCCGCCCCTTTGGGGGAGAAGGTTAGGTCCAGAGGAAAATTCATATGGAGCTTGTCATTGGTCAGATGGATTAAATTTATACTAAGGTTAGAAAAAGGGAGTCAAAATAAAATATTTGGAAGGGGTTTATAAATTTTTCCATTCATCCATGAGATATTTGTGGTTATTTTAGTGTGGGACCCCCTCCACAGAAAATATCAGATTTTTTTTACTGCGAATCTGTTGGTAAACAAACACATGACAGAATCATGGCTTCCGGACCAGGGAAGCATGTCTTCTTTTTCCACTGAAATTTAAAGTCCTAGAGTGGACTATATAAACAAAAGAGGTTTGGAAAAAAATGTATGTGTAGTTTATCAAGCAGGCCTTGAACTGTATGTAAAATATTTAGGCATCAGGGGACAGTTTCGTATTGGCAGTGGTCAGAAAAATCATACTTTTAGATAGAGGGTTAAAAACAGCATGGTTGCTCCAATTAAATGAGGTATTTGAATGTTTCTTTAATTTGTAAGCTGGTAGGAAGGTTAGTTATGTCAGCTGGAGAAGGATACGAAACTTTCTGATAGCTCCCATGGTCAGGGGAATCTCCAAATTGAAGAGCGGCTTGTCATTGTCACAATAGACGACTTCCTGTTGAAAACAGGCCTGCTTTTCTTTGTGAAATATTGAAAAACCTCCATGGTTGTTACCCCATTTGAGAACTGTTTTTCTGTAGGTATGTGTTTGAAGAACAAAAGGGGATATATGCCAACTGGCAGTGTCTTGCAGGTATTTCTCCAGAATGTGATGTGCTCCTGGTCAGAAGAGCACTTTTTAGCACTAGAAATAGGGTGGGTGGGGTAATGTAAACATTGCAAAGACAGTTCCTGAGCATGCTGATGCACATGTTTTATGCTTCATTTAGTTTTTATATACAGTGGAAACATATTCAACAAGTGAAATCTTGGCTTGGAGTGCATTTTATATGTCTTAGAGTCGCTCAAAAATTGTTTGCGGCAAGGGACAAGAAATGGCAGATTTTACTGTCCCCTGAGACCTTAAGAAAGATATGAGTAAATTTCAATTTCCTAAAAGCAGGCAATTTCATGTAAATTTTAGTAGGCTTATATGCTGCGATAGAAAATAACTCATATAGTGGACAGCGTGTAAGCTTGCGAAGGAAATAGAGCTTGGTATTTGTGCACGGGGTGCCGCGGACAGATTTTCTGTCCATATTCAGTTTTCTGTATAGTACCATAGCAGAAAGCAGATTTAACTGAAATTTTGCCTAGTAAGTTGTATTTCTCACTTGTTTTCCACCAAGCATAGTTTATATTGACAGTTGCTTTTAAATATGGGTCCAGAAATCTTAATATTTGGTGATTTTACTTAAAATGTTAACAAAGATACTTGCATATATCCAAAGAAAAGTAGGTAATTCACAATATTACAACATTTTCAGCTTAAACATAATGGCTGAAACATTCTAATACAATATGGCAAGTTCAACAGATGCAGATAAATACAGATTTAAAAATCAGTTTAAAAAGTATGGCTAATCTGAGGGTATTTATGATATATGGCAGGGGCATAGACATACCCGGTTATGGTGAAATCAGCATAATAGTCCCAGGAGGCCACTTATGTTCGAAAGCTCATCGAGCATCGTTTGCTCTGAGACGCCTTCAATTTAATATTGCTTCAGACATGCATGTTTCACATACAGTTGCATTTATTCATATTTTCCAGTTTTAAACCTGCATTTGTTATATTTTTCTACGGTTGAAACGGAGAGACAGAATGTTCCACTATCCGAATACTGACCGAAGGCTCGTCTATTGCGTGAAACAGAAATACATTGAAAATTTCTACTTGTTTCTGTAAACTTGCAATAATTTTCGAATTTTCACCATTAGATTGATATTTATTAATCCCTATACCCCCCCCCCCCCTTTCCCCCCTTTGTTTTGTCTAAAACCATTATTTTTCTCTTTGTCAGGTCTCACTTTACAAGGGAGAACCTCCAGCTAGCTCTCAGTGTTTGTGTACAAGCAGCCTGTAGAATCTGAATGTTCAGCTGACCTGATCCTGGATACAACAGGGAGTGGTGGCTCATTCTATGTTTGAAGATTTTAAAGTACCTTGTGGTGAACTGAACTTCAAAAGAGGTTTTGTCCAGCTGAAGAATGTGACTTAATGCTTTTCGAGTAAGCTTTTTGATAAAAGATGTTGATTTTTATCATTTCGATAATAATTATTATGTTCTACAAACTCCAAGAACAACAAATGAGCAGTTATGATGTTTGTAGTGCAGAAACATATTTAAACTGTCCAGATTCTGTGTTTGCACCATGGTAATCCACAAAAAGCATAACACTTAACACCTGCAGCTCCAACAAAAAATTCTATGGAACCTTGGGCTACATGTAACTGTCCTGATTGATTTGGAATGTTATACTGTTTGACAATTAGATGAGAGCTTGTGTTTGCTCTGTGTACCATAGCTACAGCTATATAATGCCATAATTACCCTTAGTATTGCGACAGAAGTACTTTGAGTTTGAGTGCAGACCCAGATCAGACTGCTTCTGTACAGACTAGTCTAATGTGGGGCTACACTGTTTTTGTAATGATGCACTTGTCTGACCGGTCGATGAATTTGCTCATTTTTTTGGATAATTACAAGTTTTGGGTGAAAATTTCCCAATGTGTAGGGTACTGATGGTCAACCTGCTTATTTATAAAGAAATAATTCTAATAGAAGTTGAAAAATAATGTTTTTGTTTCCTTTTCTTTGACTTTTTTCACTTTTAGAAAACCTGATAAAAGTTCTACCATTATAAATACCCTAACTAGTTGAACATTTAACAGCTATAGCAGTTAGTCTAAACTACTGTAAAGTGCTGATAAGTCAAAAAGTATTGCTTGAGTGGCAAACAGTGCAGACCCTGATCAGAGGAGCACTCATACCTGGGTCTGTAGTATTTACTCAGACACTTTTGATCCAGTACTTAGGGTATTTATGATGTTTTACATTAGTTGTATGGGAAACATATGAGCATATGGCTGTTTCAGCCATTTTTCTCCCAGAATAAGTCATTTTGAGCCAAATACTTGATGAAGATGAAAGTGCATGACAAGGTATGTCACATGCATACCATAACATCCAAACAAAGTCACTACAGCAAATTGATAGTAAGATAACAAAGAGAAGAGATACATTCTGGACTTCGCCATTTTCTGCGGCTGGCCGAGGCTTAGGGTGTAAAATTTTAAATTGTTAATATTAGTCACAATTTAGGTTTAAGTCATCATTGTTTGGTGGGGATTCATTGAGAATACCCTAAATTACTGGGTAAAAGTAAAATAAATGACATTTTGGACACTTCTGAAATCCTTAAGGCATCAGGGGACAGTTTCGTATTGGCAGTGGTCAGAAAAATCATACTTTTAGATAGAGGGTTAAAAACAGCATGGTTGCTCCAATTAAATGAGGTATTTGAATGTTTCTTTAATTTGTAAGCTGGTAGGAAGGTTAGTTATGTCAGCTGGAGAAGGATACGAAACTTTCTGATAGCTCCCATGGTCAGGGGAATCTCCAAATTGAAGAGCGGCTTGTCATTGTCACAATAGACGACTTCCTGTTGAAAACAGGCCTGCTTTTCTTTGTGAAATATTGAAAAACCTCCATGGTTGTTACCCCATTTGAGAACTGTTTTTCTGTAGGTATGTGTTTGAAGAACAAAAGGGGATATATGCCAACTGGCAGTGTCTTGCAGGTATTTCTCCAGAATGTGATGTGCTCCTGGTCAGAAGAGCACTTTTTAGCACTAGAAATAGGGTGGGTGGGGTAATGTAAACATTGCAAAGACAGTTCCTGAGCATGCTGATGCACATGTTTTATGCTTCATTTAGTTTTTATATACAGTGGAAACATATTCAACAAGTGAAATCTTGGCTTGGAGTGCATTTTATATGTCTTAGAGTCGCTCAAAAATTGTTTGCGGCAAGGGACAAGAAATGGCAGATTTTACTGTCCCCTGAGACCTTAGTGGTAAGCCACCACAAGGACTGTATGGACAATGGGAGATAACTCTATATCATAAATCATGGATAACGTGGAGCTCAGTAATACATTTTATGAAAACTATCTTCCCGGTAGGCACATGACATGGTGACGTCACATCGACGTCAGTACGGCGTCATTAGGATGCCATGTGCCAGTTGTTTTTTGCCTTGTCAAGGCTGATGCTGTTCTGTTCTGTTCTGTTCAATTCTCGTATCGACGTTACCCAAGTGGCTCAACGGTACGTAACCATAGTTGCACACACCTGGCGCCGGGTGTCCGTCCAACAAGGCTGATGCAAATTTCTGCTGGCTTTATATAGTGTTGTTAGCCAAAGTGTTGCTTACTACGCGAAAAAAACAAATTCCTTTTTTTTCTAATATTCATGCGCATTCTTTAAGAGCCACACCCTCGGAAAAGGGCCTCATGCGACGAGAAGAATCAGCCCAGTCTGTGGTAACAATTACGCGTTCACTACATGCATAAACAATCTTGAGCATCATACACTGGAGCACCGTAAAGTGTGCGAAAAGAAATGACACTAATCGGACTGCTTTTCGCTTTTACCAATATGGTATGAAACACTTTTTTCCTTGCGCATACCTCGTGTCGTGATAAAACCAGTCTTATGTCATACGCAAAGCAGCGTGTCCAGAGACTAGACATGCACAATCAGAACAGGGTAGACTACACATGATCATAGACATATCTTAGTATCTCCTGATTGCGTTTACGTACATATTTCGCTGTAAACATTATTGGCTGAAACACATTTTTCCTTGCGCGGACCATTTGATTCGTGTCGTGATAAAAGCTTTTTTAGCTAGTCACGTGATATTGGTGGTGAATGCCACGTTTTCTAGTGAACTTGAAGAAATATTTAATTCTAGTGTTTTTTCAAACGGACAGACGGGGTAATGGCATATATTTGGAGAGGAAGGGGTCCTAGAACAAGAGGCGGCTATTTAGGGAATAAAATTTCGGACAGTGTTGGCACTAGGTATGAACGTTCTGACTGTAATATGTTTTCGTGCCTACGTGGCACCGTCCAAGACGGCGAGGGATCGCAGTGTTCTGATATTGACGATGCTTTATCGGACAAATCTGATAAGTCTGATTCTGAATCACCCTTTCAAGTGGTCAGGCATATGAAAAAACGCAAATTGAATAGTTCGAGTGGCGGCGGGTCTAAGTTATTACATGAAGCCGAGGCCGAAGTTGAAGTGTCGATTGACTATGAAACTCTTTCATCTGAGGAAAAATTGAATCTCATCTTAAGCAAAGTTAGTGTAAACGAAAATCGTTTCAAGCGTTTGGAGTCTATTTTTGACACGGTATCCAACCACGAAAGGCGAATATCGAAAATTGAAACAGTGGTGAAATCCTATGATGATAGGATTAGATTACTAGAATATAAGTCCATTGATCTGGAGGCAAGAAGTCGACGAAACAACGTATTATTTTATGGCCTGAAAGAAAACAGGAACGAAGACTGTAAGGACATAATTTGTCAGTTTGTGAGTGACCAGTTACAAATATCAATATCTGATCTTGACATTAGCAGAGCCCACCGAATTGGACGCTTTGATCCACGAAAAGTTAGACCAATGATAGTTGCATTTCAGGCCTATCCTACAGCCGAGAAAATAATAAAGCAAGGTTACTTACTGAAAGATAGTAACTTTAGTATATCAAGAGACTTTCCATTGGAGATAATACGTGCTAGAAAAACTCTCTGGCCTGAGTATAAGCAAATCAAACTACAGAATCCTTCTGCTAAAGTGGCATTAGTATATCCTGCTAAGTTGATAGTTAATCAGCGTGTGGTTAAAGATTTGTTCCCCGAATGGGATTCTCTCATAAACGGTAGCAGGATAGATATTACACATCCTAGTCAGCAATCGTCTGGTCGATTATCCCGCCCGTTGCACCCTGATACGTTACAGTCTACCCCAGCACCAAATTTAAGCAGTGACACTGAGATTGAACGTATGGAAGTCGTTGCTTCAGGGGATGTTGTGACGCCAAGCGGCGGGGAACAATCGGAAAGGGGGAGTATTAGTCAGAAGGAGCCTGTTGCAGCCATAAAATCTCATGCCCAGCCTGTTACTGAATCACAAGTAGAAGTCGAAGTGCATGCACTAGAGAGTGCAAGTAACGACAATAAAAATGCAGATGATAGTGGAAATGCTTTCAAGACTCCAGTTTCCACTCAGCGAGATTCTAGACCAACTATAAGAACCGCCAGTCAAACCCGATCAATGTCAAGGCCGCGATCTAGAGGCCAGTCAGAACCTAGATTTAAAGGGCCTAACAAGAAGTCAGAAACTCAAAGCTTACAGCGGACTGACAGTACAAATTAGGACAGTAGGGGAGCAGATGAAAACTATGAATGTGACACTGTGCTGCCAACGAGTTCTGATAATAGTTCCTTTTCGAATAGTTGTGATAAGACTCAATTTAGAATAGGAAGTTTAAATGTTTGCGGTTTAAGGAAAAGGGCTGAATACCCGGACTTTATAGAAATGGTAGAATCGTTTGACTTAATCTGTTTTTCTGAATCCAAAATTGACGATACAGACGTTATCTCTTTCCCAGGCTATTGTAATTTTGCTCAACCGAGAAAACAGAAGTTTCTGCGCAAATCGGGGGGAATTTCGGTATATTTTAAAAACAAATGGGAAAAATACATACGTCAAATAGACACTGAGTCTGACTACGTATTATGGTTTGAGATAGATAAATCTCTGTTTCATACCGATGAGAATTTATTTTTTGGTGCTATTTATGTTCCACCTGAAAGCTCAAAATTTTTCAGTGAGGATGAGTATATGATTTTAGAAACCGAGATAACATCCTTTTGTAGCAACCATAAATACCTTGTTTTAACTGGCGACTTTAATGGCAGGACTTCAGTACTTAGAGATTATACAGAGAGAGATGATTTTTTGATTGATATGTATGATTTTGACGATGAAACCTCGGAATTTTTCTATCCTGCTAGTAAATTAGAATTATATGACATACCACTCACTCGCAAGTCACAAGACAAAAATACGAATAATAATGGCTACAAAATGATTGAAATATGCAAAAACAACAACTTGTTTATTTTGAACGGCCGATTAGACAAAGATAGGAATATAGGTGCATTTACTTTCAGGCATCAGTCCGTCATTGACTACATGTTATCTTCTGTCGATAGCCTAAAAGTTATGGAAGGATTTGAAATTCTTGAAACCGACCCGTTATTTAGTGATGGGCATTGTATTCTGAGTTGTACATTTACCTGTCCAGAACCAAGACTTAACCAGCGGATAACTGGAAATAATAATCGAAAGCCTTTATGGAATGAAAAGTTTGCACATAATTTTTGTGGTAATATTGACATAGGTCAGATCAACTCACTTTCAAATGTTTTGGATTCACCAATACATAATAAACGCCATATTAACGAAATTACAGAGCGTATCTCACATATATTTCAGGATGCGAGTTCTAGAACCTTTCCTCCAAAGTGTAAGAATAATATTAATCGTGTTAAACCTTGGTTCGGGCCGCGCTGCAAACTGGCTCGTAAAAAATACCACATCGCTCGTAAGTTATTTAACTTGAATAAAAATGACCGTAATCGAGCTTATCTCAAAGACTGTAGCAAACAATATAAAAGAACAATGAATAAATATATAGCAGTACATAATAAAGCTACACAGAAAAAAATACGTACTCTCCAGGCAAAAAGTCCCAAGCAATACTGGAAATTTATAAATAGCCTTAAACGAAGTAATTGTTCAACAACTCCTACATTACAAGAATTTTATGACCATTTCAAACTATTAAATTTAGGTAATGATGGCGATAGTAACTCGTTCAGCTTCGATGACACCCAAAATAATGACTTATTAAATGCAGAAATTACATCAGATGAAATTCTCAGATGCATTAGGAATTTGAATAATGGTAAAGCATCTGGACTAGATATGATTTTGAATGAATATATCAAATCTTCGAGTCATATTTTTTTACCAATATACGAAAAGTTTTTCAATCTGATCCTTGAGACTGGGCATTTCCCTGAACAGTGGTCGACTGGGTGTATCTTTCCAATTTATAAGAATAAGGGGCCCCGTGAAAATGTGCAGAACTATAGACCTATAACTATTTTAAGTTGCCTTGGCAAGTTATTCACATCAATTTTGAATTCCAGATTAAACGAATACCTAGAAGAAACCATGCTGTTGGAAGAAAACCAGGCTGGCTTTAGAAAGCACTACTCGACTTTAGACCATATATTTTCACTCCATGCGCTTACAGAAATTCTTAAATCGCAAAAACAGAAACTATTTTGCTGTTTTATTGATTTTTCTTCGGCTTTTGATTCAGTTTGGAGGGTAGGACTTTGGCATAAATTGTTACAATCAAAGGTCAACGGTAAAATATTTAAAGTTATCTATAACATGTATCAGGATATAAAATCATGTGTTTCTCTTCTTGGTGAAGAATCGGCATTCTTTAGCAGTTTCTCTGGGGTCAGGCAGGGAGAAAATTTATCCCCAGTTCTGTTCTCATTGTACTTAAATGACCTCGAAAGTTTTTTGTTGCATAACTCTACTGCAGGAATAACTATTGATTTTGACACCAATGATTTCTCCGTCTTCATAAAACTAATAGTATTATTATATGCAGATGATACCGTGCTTTTTGCTACTAATGAAGCAGACCTCCAATTTTCTCTTAATAGATTTAACGATTATTGCCAAACTTGGAAGTTGAAGGTAAATATTCAAAAAACAAAAATTATTGTATTTGGAGCAAGAAAAACAGATTCGTATAGCTTTAATCTGGGGGGTAATATTATTGAAATTACTGATAAATATAAATACCTTGGAGTTTATTTTTCTCAGTCACGCAGTTTTCTAAATGCTCGGAAACATATCGTAGAGCAGGCTAAAAAGGCTATGTATTTATTATTTTGCCGTATAAATAACCTTAAACTACCAGTTGATCTGCAGTTAAAACTTTTTGACCATACAGTTGTGCCCATTTTAACTTACGCATGTGAAATCTGGGGGTTCGAAAATTTGGATATGCTGGAAAAAATACATACAGAGTTTCTAAGAAAGATTACGAAGTGTAGAAAGAGTACGCCATTATATATGCTGTATGCAGAACTCGGACGCTTACCACTAGAAATAATCATAAAAGCGCGAATAATTGGTTTTTGGAATAGGCTAATTCTTGATAAACCTACGAAAATCGCTTATATTCTATACCAATTATTACGATCTGATGACGACTCAAATTATAAATGGATTTCGAATATTAAAAAGATTTGTGCTGATGTTGGCCGTTATGATATATGGATAAAACAAGATGAAGTAAATGTATACTCAATCAAAATGCTTATAAAACAAATTTTGTATGACCAGTTCCTGCAGAGTTGGAGATCGAACTTAAATAATTCATCGAAGGGAAAAAATTATGGAATTTATAAAGATACCATTGAATTAGAAACTTATTTTAAACTGCTTCCTCAAAATCTCTATATTAATATGGTGCGTTTCAGAACAGGAAATCATAAAATGCCAATTGAAACCGGCCGATGGTATAACATTGAACTTATTGAAAGAAAATGTAATCTCTGCGATAAAAATACTTTGGGCGACGAATTTCATTATTTGTTGGAATGTTCTTACTTCAGACGCGACAGGGCACGACTAATACCCTTCTTGTACTATCATAGACCAAATATACTGAAATATCAAGACCTGCTTTCAATAAAAGACGAAACTTGCCTTGCCAATTTAAGCAAATTCATGGGCATAATTATTAAGCATTTTTCTAACTAACTACCTACCAACCTCCCTCCCTCCACCCCCCCCCCCCCACAACCCCCCCTCCCACCCTGCCCTCACTCTCTCTCTGAATACATATAGATTGTTCAGCTTCCTTTTACTTTTTTTTTATAAGCGTGTACAACAAACAGGTGAGGTTCATCGGTAGAGTACTTAATTTTATGAATGAAGTCACGTGAGAACTCAATGGTCCAATTGTAGAGTGAATTTGGTCTCGCCCCGAACGGCTGATTAACTTCTCCGTATTGCCTCGCTAGAAAGTTTTTGTTCCTTTTATTTTTCCGAGTTCATGTAGAGCGTTGAGTGGTCATTGAATCGATTTTTCCGAGTTTACTAATATCAAATATGTAGAGCGTTGAGTGGTCATTGAATCGCCGTTGATCCGACGTCGTAGCGTTGAATCAACGTTGATTCAAAGTTAAATCAACGTTGATTCAACGTCGCGGCGTTGACTCAGCGTTGATTAATGGGTGATTCAACGTTGTGTTTTTAGTGGGATTTTACTTACACGTATCTATGCAGACAGTTGGGACGCTGCTTGGGCTGCCCTACGGGGCAGCCTGAGCAGGATTCGCACAGTTTGGGATCATGATAGCTTATAGTTCAGGTATAAATGGGGTGCCTGAATAGTTCTCAGCGGGCATGCAGTGTGGGGGCAGCGTTGAATCAACGTTGATTCCGCACCATAACGTTGGTGCGGGTTCGACGGTGAATCCACGCTGGACTGGGATGGTTCTGCCGCCATCATTAATGATATTGTTATTACTGTTGCAGCTTTTGAATCGGATATCATTTTATGGACGAATATCGGATATTTATGTGCCAGCTGTGAGTGCCCGAATTAGTCTGTGTGCTTGCGCAGTCTAGTCTTGATATTTCCTGGTTGCTGTAAGAAAATTAGTTCCAACCGTATTTCGCATGCCCTGGCCCGTATAAGTAGGCAGATTCGTGCTAATGGAATCTACGGACAAACGCCCATAACATTAGACTTAGACATGCATTATCTTACCTTATATTCTTTAATTAATTATCCTTCTTTGGTATGTTGTTTATAAATAGCCGAATGTTTTTCACTATTATTTCCTTTTAACACATATTCCTATCCCTTTAAGAATCATTCACCATACATTGAAATATGCACATGAGCCTCAGATTTGGAACGTGTTTATGCATTTGTCGTATATGAGAGCATATGTTGTGACCCCTCATTGGAAAGGGCCAAAGAGGGGACTCAACAATGCTCTCTTTTTTCTCCCTCTACATTATAGTTATCTTTATTTATTTATTATTTTTATTATTATTATTATTTTTTTATTTTATTGAGTTACGGTTGTTGACTCTTCCTGATCTGGGGCTCAGCTCAAGATGCACGTGTACAACTAGAGTGAGTAAAGTAGGCCGTTACATATATTAGAAGCTATACCTGTAACTAAGTAGACCGTGTCATTTTATTGTTGTAAAACACCCAACACATCCGAAGGTTGTCGTGCCTTCTCCTTGTTGGTTTTGCTGCTATCAGCCTGCTTTGGGACAGATCCTCATGCGCTCGCTGACACTTGGACTGTCACCGACCGTATGCGGGGCTGCCCTAGGAGCAGGCGAGAACTGATCCTATCGTGGTTCTGTCAACATTCGAGTGTGTGGGGTGTTCATGTACTATTTCTGCATTATTAAATTTTGTATGAAATCGGACAGTTTGTAGAAAGTTTGTATTAATTTGTATCTACATTCTTTATTCGACGTATATATCAGCGGTAGTGGTAAATTAGGGGAGGTAATTACGGTATCGGCAGGTGTAGAAGTCTGAAGGTTATGCCCTCTACTTGTGTATCTGCCTATATTGTGATTATATCTTACCAGTCTGCTCCCCATAGGCTTGAACATAATGCCGAATTAGCACTGCCGTCGTTTTATTTTGCTTTAACTGTTACTCCCTATTCCGTTATCTCTATTTTTAGTCTCTTCCTCGTCATATTTCCTATTATATCATCCCAGTGAGTACCAAGGGTTGAAACGACGTTGAACCAGCGTTGATTCGGCGTCATGACGCAGAATCAGCGTTGGTTGAAGGTTGTTTCTTAGATGTGTGCTCGATGGGTTAATATTGGATGAACCACCTCTGTATTATTTTAGTAGTTACCTCATATGTCATGTTTATATGACCTGAGAGAAATAAAAGTTTCTGTCTGTCTGTCTGTCTGATAAAATCAGACTTATGGTATATGCAAAACATCTATGTCCGGACCAGACTGTGCACTAGCACAATCAGGACAAGTCAGGCGCAATAAGTATTCATTCTGGGAATCAAACGGTGAACTGCGCGAACTCTTACAGACTACGCAGTTGCATAGACTTCTCTTGGTACCCACTGTTTGCGTATAGTGTCAAACATATTTGCCCGGACAAGGCTCATAACGTTCGACACAAGAGATGAACATAAAATGCACGTGCAAATGATGTAACCTATGAGCTGCAAGATTATTAAAAATTTACCGCAGTGATCCTAAACTTTTGGATAGATGTATCTGAGAAACAACTTCAGACTCAGATCAACATGTGCAATGCGTCATATCCTATCAGTATTTTTGACACATTGTCAGCTAATATAAGCATCTGTTCAAATTTTAGAATAATTACACAAATTTTATGGTGTCACAAATAGAAAGGGTAAATTAAAACGATGCAAATTGTTTGAACATCATTACAAGACACCCAGCAGGAGCATGACGTCACAATGACGTCGAAATGGCGTCGATGCGACGTCGCCATGGCACACCGACGTCAATACGAGGTCATTCCGACGTCATGTGCCTGCTGGGCAGTAAAGTATTTCCCAGCTGGCACATGACGTCGGAATTACGTTGATGCGGCGTTATCAGGTTGCGTCGACGCTAACACGACGTCATTCCGACGTCATGTGTCTGCTGGGTAGGGAAGTATTTCCCAGCGGGCACATGACGTCGGAATAACGTTGTTGCGGCGTCATCAGGTTGCGTCGAGGTCAATGCGACGTCATGATGACGTCGTCAATGTGACGTCATCATGACGTCGTGTGCCTGCTGGGTAGTATGTATCAATGTGAAGATCCGATCCGTCTCTTAGGGCTTTCTCTTTAATAGATAAATGTTTATCTGAATCATAAAAAGCCATGGAATTTGAATGTCCACAGTCACAACTAAGTTTTCTAGGTCCACGTTTCATTTGCGTCGAGTTTCAGACGAAGGAAAAACTTCAATAGGTGAAAGAAATGATGCCAAAATCTGTACATATTGCAAAACTTGATAAATTCTGCATTTCGACCATACACAACTATAATTGACGAGTACAAATGTCATAACTGCCTTTTTATTTATTTATTTATTTTATTTGTTTTAACTATTGCAGAACTTTAATGTACAGAAACAAAGATGTCTCTGCGTGTTTGTTTTACTACCCAAATATAAGTATGTGCTACATAGAAATTTTTGCATTCCTTTATTATCCTAACGGGTCACCAGGGTTCAGCTCCCATAATGTGCAGCTACTATGATGCCTGTGTGGGTTTCATCTGTTTGTGCGACTCCACTTTGGTCGAATGCGCTTAAACAGGCGCACATTCTGCTACCTTGTACCCATGCCCTGTGCTTGCACAGACCGCAGTAAACCGTATCCAGGAGGCAGTAGGCAGGCAGCAACACTCACTGGACAGTAAATAGTATACAGAAAAACGCGAACAGTATGCACTTTTTTCAGCTTGCTCCAAAACGAAGAGTGAGTAGACAGTGCCCAGTAGACGGTAAACGGTAGAATATATCAAAGGTCTTTAACGTTGGCAGAAACCTATTTTCCTTCGCACAGCTTAGAAATACATGTATAATCATAGTAGAGTTTAAAAAAAAAACTATCAAAGAAAAAGAAATAAAACTAGAAAAAAAATAAACAAAAGCAGTTAAAAGTCTACAGCACCCGGTATTCCCAGGCGGTCACCCATCCAAGTACTAACCGGGCTCGACGTTGCTTAACTTCGGTGATCGGACGAGAACCGGTGTTTTCAACGTGATATGGCCGTAGACAACAAAGTGCCGATTTTTAACATTTATAAAGTTTACATATTGGAAAACGCAAGTTCCATTCAGACAGATTTTCTAGTTCTGTTCATTTATTTATTTTTTCTGGCTCGAGACCACGACCAATTTTTAAAGATAGTCCATACTTTATAGTTTTTTTTTTCATCCGTCTATGAAACTTTTTCACAACATTCCTAACAGCTGATGCTCTCCTTTCTTCAATGATGTGAGACATGACAGACTAGCATCGACGTTATTGCGACGTCACTGCGACGTCATGTGTCCGCTGGGTAAGGACACCTATATGAACCTATATAAAGAGTGTGATTCTGTTCCTCCAGTTACCCCTTGTGATAGGATTCTGAACTAATTATATTACATTTTCAAGAAGCTTATACAAGACTCTTTTCAGTTTGCCGTAACAACCAGAATATTCATTCCTACCCAGCGGGCACATGACGTCGAAATGACGTCATAATGACGTCGATGCGACGTCACAACGTCTTATCGACGTCAGTACCACGTCGTTTCAACGTCATGTGCCTGCTGGGTAGTGGCAATCTTGGAGACCAGTTAACCAGGGAACTATTTGCGTGCAGTAAATCTTGAAGGTGTTCACCACCAATCGAGTAAACAACGTTGGAATGATTCGCATTTCAGAACGGAAAGCTCATACTACCCAGCAGGAACATGACGTCATGATTCCGTCGCATTGACGTTGCCAAAACCTGATAACGTCACACCGACGTTATTATGAGGTCATGTGACGCTCGGAAAATCTTTATTGCCCAGCAGGCACATGACGTCTAAATGACGTCGTATTGACGTCTGGATGACGTCGTATTGGCGGCAATGCGGCATGGGTGTCTTGTAATGATGTTCAAACAAGTCGCATTGTTTTGATATACTACCCTCTGTAGTGGGACACCTTAAAATTATTGTAATTATTCTAAAATTTGTACAGGTACTATCCGACAAGTCTGGACACACGTGTTTTGTGTATGACATCATCTGGTAGATGGTGAACAAAGCTTGGCAGTCTAGCTAGAGAGAATAGCTGAAAAAATACCAGTTTTCGCGTGATAAATGCAACATTTCGGTGCGAAAAATTCCCACGTAGCTTTACACTAAATATTTATAAGGTGCGGGTCCGCCCCTTTGGGGGAGAAGGTTAGGTCCAGAGGAAAATTCATATGGAGCTTGTCATTGGTCAGATGGATTAAATTTATACTAAGATTAGAAAAAAGAAGTCAAAATAAAATATTTAGAAGGGGTTTATAAATTTTTCCATTCAGTCATGAGATATTTGTGGTTATTTTAGTGTGGGACCCCCTCCACAGAAAATATCAGATTTTTTTCCTGCGAATCTGTGGTAAACAAACAGATGACAGAATCATGGCTTCCGGAGCAGGGAAGCATGTCTTCTTTTTCCACTGAAATTTAAAGTACTAGAGTGGACTATATAAACAAAAGAGGTTTGGAAAAAAATGTATGTGTAGTTTATCAAGCAGGCCTTGAACTGTATGTAAAATATTTAGTGGTAAGCCACCACAAGGACTGTATGGACAATAGGAGATAACTCTATATCATAAATCATGGATAACGTGGAGCTCAGTAATACATTTTATGAGAACTATCTTCCCGGTAGGCACATGACATGGTGACGTCACATCGACGTCAGTACGGCGTCATTAGGATGCCATGTGCCAGTTGTTTTTTGCCTTGTCAAGGCTGATGCAAATTTCTGCTGGCTTTATATAGTGTTGTTAGCCAAAGTGTTGCTTACTACGCGAAAAAAACAAATTCCTTTTTTTCTAATATTCATGCGCATTCTTTAAGAGCCACACCCTCGGAAAAGGGCCTCATGCGACGAGAAGAATCAGCCCAGTCTGTGGTAACAATTACGCGTTCACTACATGCATAAACAATCTTGAGCATCATACACTGGAGCACCGTAAAGTGTGCGAAAAGAAATGACACTAATCGGACTGCTTTTCGCTTTTACCAATATGGTATGAAACACTTTTTTCCTTGCGCATACCTCGTGTCGTGATAAAACCAGTCTTATGTCATACGCAAAGCAGCGTGTCCAGAGACTAGACATGCACAATCAGAACAGGGTAGACTACACATGATCATAGACATATCTTAGTATCTCCTGATTGCGTTTACGTACATATTTCGCTGTAAACATTATTGGCTGAAACACATTTTTCCTTGCGCGGACCATTTGATTCGTGTCGTGATAAAATCAGACTTATGGTATATGCAAAGCATCTATGTCCGGACCAGACTGTGCACTAGCACAATCAGGACAAGTCAGGCGCAATAAGTATTCCTTCTGGGAATCAAACGGTGAACTGCGCGAACTCTTACAGACTACGCAGTTGCATAGACTTCTCTTGGTACCCACTGTTTGCGTATAGTGTCAAACATATTTGCCCGGACAAGGCTCATAACGTTCGACACAAGAGATGAACATAAAATGCACGTGCAAATGATGTAACCTATGAGCTGCAAGATTATTAAAAATTTACCGCAGTGATCCTTAACTTTTGGATAGATGTATCTGAGAAACAACTTCAGACTCAGATCAAGATGTGCAATGCGTCATATCCTATCAGTATTTTTGACACATTGTCAGCTAATATAAGCATCTGTTCAAATTTTAGAATAATTACACAAATTTTATGGTGTCACAAATAGAAAGGGTAAATTAAAACGATGCAAATTGTTTGAACATCATTACAAGACACCCAGCAGGAGCATGACGTCACAATGACGTCGAAATGGCGTCGATGCGACATCGCCATGGCACACCGACGTCAATACGAGGTCATTCCGACGTCATGTGCCTGCTGGGCAGTAAAGTATTTCCCAGCTGGCACATGACGTCGGAATTACGTTGATGCGGCGTTATCAGGTTGCGTCGACGCCGACACGACGTCATTCCGACGTCATGTGTCTGCTGGGCAGGGAAGTATTTCCCAGCGGGCACATGACGTCGGAATAACGTTGATGCGGCGTCATCAGGTTGCGTCGAGGTCCATGCGACGTCATGATGACGTCGTCACTGTGACGTCATCATGACTTCGTGTGCCTGCTGGGTAGTATGTATCAATGTGAAGATCCGATCCGTCTCTTAGGGCTTTCTATTTAATAGATAAATGTTTATCTGAATCATAAAAAAGCCATGGAATTTGAATGTCCACAGTCACAACTAAGTTTTCTAGGTCCACGTTTCATTTGCGTCGAGTTTCAGACGAAGGAAAAACTTCAATTGGTGAAAGAAATGATGCCAAAATCTGTACATATTGCAAAACTTGATAAATTCTGCATTTCGACCATACACAACTATAATTGACGAGTAAAAATGTCATAACTGCCTTTTTATTTATTTATTTATTTTATTTGTTTTAACTATTGCAGAACTTTAATGTACAGAAACAAAGATGTCTCTGCGTGTTTGTTTTACTACCCAAATATAAGTATGTGCTACATAGAAATTTTTGCATTCCTTTATTATCCTAACGGGTCACCAGGGTTCAGCTCCCATAATGTGCAGCTACTATGATGCCTGTGTGGGTTTCATCTGTTTGTGCGACTCCACTTTGGTCGAATGCGCTTAAACAGGCGCACATTCTGCTACCGTGTACCCATGCCCTGTGCTTGCACAGACCGCAGTAAACCGTATCCAGGAGGCAGTAGGCAGGCAGCAACACTCACTGGACAGTAAATAGTATACAGAAAAACGCGAACAGTATGCACTTTTTTCAGCTTGCTCCAAAACGAAGAGTGAGTAGACAGTGCCAAGTAGACGGTAAACGGTAGAATATATCAAAGGTCTTTAACGTTGGCAGAAACCTATTTTCCTTCGCACAGCTTAGAAATACATGTATAATCATAGTAGAGTTTAAAAAAAAAAAAAAAAAAAAAAATGTCAAAGAAAAAGAAATAAAACTAGAAAAAAAATAAACAAAAGCAGTTAAAAGTCTACAGCATCCGGTATTCCCAGGCGGTCACCCATCCAAGTACTAACCGGGCTCGACGTTGCTTAACTTCGGTGATCGGACGAGAACCGGTGTTTTCAACGTGATATGGCCGTAGACAACAAAGTGCCGATTTTTAACATTTATAAAGTTTACATATTGGAAAACGCAAGTTCCATTCAGACAGATTTTCTAGTTCTGTTCATTTATTCATTTTTTCTGGCTCGAGACCACGACCATTTTTAAAGATAGTCCATACTTTATAGTTTTTTTTACATCCGTCTATGAAACTTTTTCACAACATTCCTAACAGCTAATGCTCTCCTTTCTTCAATGATGTGAGACATGACAGACTAGCATCGACGTTATTGCGACGTCACTGCGACGTCATGTGTCCGCTGGGTAAGGACACCTATATGAACCTATATAAAGAATGTGATTCTGTTCCTCCAGTTACCCCTTGTGATAGGATTCTGAACTAATTATATTACATTTTCAAGAAGCTTATACAAGACTCTTTTCAGTTTGCCGTAACAACCAGAATATTCATTCCTACCAACCGGCACATGACGTCGAAATGACGTCATAATGACGTCGATGCGACGTCACAACGTCTTATCGACGTCAGTACGACGTCGTTTCAACGTCATGTGCCTGCTGGGTAGTGGCAATCTTGGAGACCAGTTAACCAGGGAACTATTTGCGTGCAGTAAATCTTGAAGGTGTTCACCACCAATCGAGGAAACAACGTTGGAATGATTCGCATTTCAGAACGGAAAGCTCATACTACCCAGCAGGAACATGACGTCATGATTCCGTCGCATTGACGTTGCCAAAACCTGATGACGTCACACCGACGTTATTATGAGGTCATGTGACGCTCGGAAAATCTTTATTGCCCAGCAGGCACATGACGTCTAAATGACGTCGTATTGACGTCTGGATGACGTCGTATTGGCGGCAATGCGGCATGGGTGTCTTGTAATGATGTTCAAACAAGTCGCATTGTTTTGATATACTACCCTCTGTAGTGGGACACCTTAAAATTATTGTAATTCTTCTAAAATTTGTACAGGTACTATCCGACAAGTCTGGACACACGTGTTTTGTGTATGACATCATCTGGTAGATGGTGAACAAAGCTTGACAGTCTAGCTAGAGAGAATAGCTGAAAAAATACCAGTTTTCGCGTGATAAATGCAACATTTCGGTGCGAAAAATTCCCACGTAGCTTTACACTAAATATTTATAAGGTGCGGGTCCGCCCCTTTGGGGGAGAAGGTTAGGTCCAGAGGAAAATTCATATGGAGCTTGTCATTGGTCAGATGGATTAAATTTATACTAAGATTAGAAAAAAGGAGTCAAAATAAAATATTTAGAAGGGGTTTATAAATTTTTCCATTCATCCATGAGATATTTGTGGTTATTTTAGTGTAGGACCCCCTCCACAGAAAATATCAGATTTTTTTCCTGCGAATCTGTTGGTAAACAAACACATGACAGAATCATGGCTTCCGGAGCAGGGAAGCATGTCTTCTTTTTCCACTGAAATTTAAAGTACTAGAGTGGACTATATAAACAAAAGAGGTTTGGAAAAAAATGTATGTGTAGTTTATCAAGCAGGCCTTGAACTGTATGTAAAATATTTAGTGGTAAGCCACCACAAGGACTGTATGGACAATGGGAGATAACTCTATATCATAAATCATGGATAACGTGGAGCTCAGTAATACATTTTATGAGAACTATCTTCCCGGTAGGCACATGACATGGTGACGTCACATCGACGTCAGTACGGCGTCATTAGGATGCCATGTGCCAGTTGTTTTTTGCCTTGTCAAGGCTGATGCAAATTTCTGCTGGCTTTATATAGTGTTGTTAGCCAAAGTGTTGCTTACTACGCGAAAAAAACAAATTCCTTTTTTTCTAATATTCATGCGCATTCTTTAAGAGCCACACCCTCGGAAAAGGGCCTCATGCGACGAGAAGAATCAGCCCAGTCTGTGGTAACAATTACGCGTTCACTACATGCATAAACAATCTTGAGCATCATACACTGGAGCACCGTAAAGTGTGCGAAAAGAAATGACACTAATCGGACTGCTTTTCGCTTTTACCAATATGGTATGAAACACTTTTTTCCTTGCGCATACCTCGTGTCGTGATAAAACCAGTCTTATGTCATACGCAAAGCAGCGTGTCCAGAGACTAGACATGCACAATCAGAACAGGGTAGACTACACATATTCATAGACATATCTTAGTATCTCCTGATTGCGTTTACGTACATATTTCGCTGTAAACATTATTGGCTGAAACACATTTTTCCTTGCGCGGACCATTTGATTCGTGTCGTGATAAAATCAGACTTACGGTATATGCAAAACATCTATGTCCGGACCAGACTGTGCACTAGCACAATCAGGACAAGTCAGGCGCAAAAAGTATTCCTTCTGGGAATCAAACGGTGAACTGCGCGAACTCTTACAGACTACGCAGTTGCATAGACTTCTCTTGGTACCCACTGTTTGCGTATAGTGTCAAACATATTTGCCCGGACAAGGCTCATAACGTTCGACACAAGAGATGAACATAAAATGCACGTGCAAATGATGTAACCTATGAGCTGCAAGATTATTAAAAATTTACCGCAGTGATCCTAAACTTTTGGATAGATGTATCTGAGAAACAACTTCAGACTCAGATCAAGATGTGCAATGCGTCATATCCTATCAGTATTTTTGACACATTGTCAGCTAATATAAGCATCTGTTCAAATTTTAGAATAATTACACAAATTTTATGGTGTCACAAATAGAAAGGGTAAATTAAAACGATGCAAATTGTTTGAACATCATTACAAGACACCCAGCAGGAGCATGACGTCACAATGACGTCGAAATGGCGTCGATGCGACGTCGCCATGGCGCACCGACGTCAATACGAGGTCATTCCGACGTCATGTGCCTGCTGGGCAGTAAAGTATTTCCCAGCTGGCACATGACGTCGGAATTACGTTGATGCGGCGTTATCAGGTTGCGTCGACGCCGACACGACGTCATTCCAACGTCATGTGTCTGCTGGGCAGGGAAGTGTTTCCCAGCGGGCACATGACGTCGGAATAACGTTGATGCGGCGTCATCAGGTTGCGTCGAGGTCAATGTGACGTCGTGATGACGTCGTCAATGTGACGTCATCATGACGTCGTGTGCCTGCTGGGTAGTATGTATCAATGTGAAGATCCGATCCGTCTCTTAGGGCTTTCTATTTAATAGATAAATGTTTATCTGAATCATAAAAAAGCCACGGAAGTTGAATGTCCACAGTCACAACTAAGTTTTCTAGGTCCACGTTTCATTTGCGTCGAGTTTCAGACGAAGGAAAAACTTCAATAGGTGAAAGAAATGATGCCAAAATCTGTACATATTGCAAAACTTGATAAATTCTGCATTTCGACCATACACAACTATAATTGACGAGTACAAATGTCATAACTGCCTTTTTATTTATTTATTTATTTTATTTGTTTTAACTATTGCAGAACTTTAATGTACAGAAACAAAGATGTCTCTGCGTGTTTGTTTTACTACCCAAATATAAGTATGTGCTACATAGAAATTTTTGCATTCCTTTATTATCCTAACGGGTCACCAGGGTTCAGCTCCCATAATGTGCAGCTACTATGATGCCTGTGTGGGTTTCATCTGTTTGTGCGACTCCACTTTGGTCGAATGCGCTTAAACAGGCGCACATTCTGCTACCTTGTACCCATGCCCTGTGCTTGCACAGACTGCAGTAAACCGTATCCAGGAGGCAGTAGGCAGGCAGCAACACTCACTGGACAGTAAATAGTATACAGAAAAACGCGAACAGTATGCACTTTTTTTCAGCTTGCTCCAAAACGAAGAGTGAGTAGACAGTGCCCAGTAGACGGTAAACGGTAGAATATATCAAAGGTCTTTAACGTTGGCAGAAACCTATTTTCCTTCGCACAGCTTAGAAATACATGTATAATCATAGTAGAGTTTTTAAAAAAAAACTATCAAAGAAAAAGAAATAAAACTAGAAAAAAAATAAACAAAAGCAGTTAAAAGTCTACAGCACCCGGTATTCCCAGGCGGTCACCCATCCAAGTACTAACCGGGCTCGACGTTGCTTAACTTCGGTGATCGGACGAGAACCGGTGTTTTCAACGTGATATGGCCGTAGACAACAAAGTGCCGATTTTTAACATTTATAAAGTTTACATATTGGAAAACGCAAGTTCCATTCAGACAGATTTTCTAGTTCTGTTCATTTATTCATTTTTTCTGGCTCGAGACCACGACCAATTTTTAAAGATAGTCCATACTTTATAGTTTTTTTTTCATCCGTCTATGAAACTTTTTCACAACATTCCTAACAGCTGATGCTCTCCTTTCTTCAATGATGTGAGACATGACAGACTAGCATCGACGTTATTGCGACGTCACTGCGACGTCATGTGTCCGCTGGGTAAGGACACCTATATGAACCTATATAAAGAGTGTGATTCTGTTCCTCCAGTTACCCCTTGTGATAGGATTCTGAACTAATTATATTACATTTTCAAGAAGCTTATACAAGACTCTTTTCAGTTTGCCGTAACAACCAGAATATTCATTCCTACCCAGCGGGCACATGACGTCGAAATGACGTCATACTGACGTCGATGCGACGTCACAACGTCTTATCGACGTCAGTACCACGTCGTTTCAACGTCATGAGCCTGCTGGGTAGTGGCAATCTTGGAGACCAGTTAACCAGGGAACTATTTGCGTGCAGTAAATCTTGAAGGTATTCACCACCAATCGAGGAAACAACGTTGGAATGATTCGCATTTCAGAACGGAAAGCTCATACTACCCAGCAGGAACATGACGTCATGATTCCGTCGCATTGACGTTGCCAAAACCTGATGACGTCACACCGACGTCATTATGAGGTCATGTGACGCTCGGAAAATCCTTATTGCCCAGCAGGCACATGACGTCTAAATGACGTCGTATTGACGTCTGGATGACGTCGTATTGGCGGCAATGCGGCATGGGTGTCTTGTAATGATGTTCAAACAAGTCGCATTGTTTTGATATACTACCCTCTGTAGTGGGACACCTTAAAATTATTGTAATTCTTCTAAAATTTGTACAGGTACTATCCGACAAGTCTGGACACACGTGTTTTGTGTATGACATCATCTGGTAGATGGTGAACAAAGCTTGGCAGTCTAGCTAGAGAGAATAGCTGAAAAAATACCAGTTTTCGCGTGATAAATGCAACATTTCGGTGCGAAAAATTCCCACGTAGCTTTACACTAAATATTTATAAGGTGCGGGTCCGCCCCTTTGGGGGAGAAGGTTAGGTCCAGAGGAAAATTCATATGGAGCTTGTCATTGGTCAGATGGATTAAATTTATACTAAGATTAGAAAAAAGAAGTCAAAATAAAATATTTAGAAGGGGTTTATAAATTTTTCCATTCAGTCATGAGATATTTGTGGTTATTTTAGTGTGGGACCCCCTCCACAGAAAATATCAGATTTTTTTCCTGCGAATCTGTGGTAAACAAACAGATGACAGAATCATGGCTTCCGGAGCAGGGAAGCATGTCTTCTTTTTCCACTGAAATTTAAAGTACTAGAGTGGACTATATAAACAAAAGAGGTTTGGAAAAAAATGTATGTGTAGTTTATCAAGCAGGCCTTGAACTGTATGTAAAATATTTAGTGGTAAGCCACCACAAGGACTGTATGGACAATAGGAGATAACTCTATATCATAAATCATGGATAACGTGGAGCTCAGTAATACATTTTATGAGAACTATCTTCCCGGTAGGCACATGACATGGTGACGTCACATCGACGTCAGTACGGCGTCATTAGGATGCCATGTGCCAGTTGTTTTTTGCCTTGTCAAGGCTGATGCAAATTTCTGCTGGCTTTATATAGTGTTGTTAGCCAAAGTGTTGCTTACTACGCGAAAAAAACAAATTCCTTTTTTTCTAATATTCATGCGCATTCTTTAAGAGCCACACCCTCGGAAAAGGGCCTCATGCGACGAGAAGAATCAGCCCAGTCTGTGGTAACAATTACGCGTTCACTACATGCATAAACAATCTTGAGCATCATACACTGGAGCACCGTAAAGTGTGCGAAAAGAAATGACACTAATCGGACTGCTTTTCGCTTTTACCAATATGGTATGAAACACTTTTTTCCTTGCGCATACCTCGTGTCGTGATAAAACCAGTCTTATGTCATACGCAAAGCAGCGTGTCCAGAGACTAGACATGCACAATCAGAACAGGGTAGACTACACATGATCATAGACATATCTTAGTATCTCCTGATTGCGTTTACGTACATATTTCGCTGTAAACATTATTGGCTGAAACACATTTTTCCTTGCGCGGACCATTTGATTCGTGTCGTGATAAAATCAGACTTATGGTATATGCAAAGCATCTATGTCCGGACCAGACTGTGCACTAGCACAATCAGGACAAGTCAGGCGCAATAAGTATTCATTCTGGGAATCAAACGGTGAACTGCGCGAACTCTTACAGACTACGCAGTTGCATAGACTTCTCTTGGTACCCACTGTTTGCGTATAGTGTCAAACATATTTGCCCGGACAAGGCTCATAACGTTCGACACAAGAGATGAACATAAAATGCACGTGCAAATGATGTAACCTATGAGCTGCAAGATTATTAAAAATTTACCGCAGTGATCCTAAACTTTTGGATAGATGTATCTGAGAAACAACTTCAGACTCAGATCAAGATGTGCAATGCGTCATATCCTATCAGTATTTTTGACACATTGTCAGCTAATATAAGCATCTGTTCAAATTTTAGAATAATTACACAAATTTTATGGTGTCACAAATAGAAAGGGTAAATTAAAACGATGCAAATTGTTTGAACATCATTATAGTCCGTTTGCTCCCAAGTGCAAACGGGGTTTGGCTTATTTTCTCGAAAACGATGAAAGTTCCATCAAATGTTCTAATGTCCTAATGAATCCTATAACTATACATATTAGAATAAAGAAAGTCCAAATTTTTGGATGCTTTCGTAAAATATTTTCCATTGACAGTAATGCAAAAACTGAACAGTTTCACTAAAGGGCGTCGTATGCTTGTTAGAACAGCCAAAATATTGTTGATGGCCAATAGCGTAAACTCGTTGTGTACTACAGGTGTGAGCGTATATGAATGAAATAGTAAAATGTATTCACGTGTCCGCACGCGTAACGCATGGTATCACTAGTCAGGTGATACTATATTGTAAATAATCATTGAACTATTAAATTATTTTGCGAGTAAAAAATGTATGTGTTAAAATTTGATAATATATGGGTGAAACAAAAAGTAGAAAAAAATGGATTCAGAATAAAATTTCAATTAATTATGCAAATTTTGTTCTAGGGATAGCATACATTGGACACATGCTCTAACACGTAAAACTAAAAGGGAATTCCAACAGCCAACTTTTACTCCCTTGTAATTAAGAGGTGAAAATGACATATTTTAGGTCCTGTTTTTGTATAGAAACTTTTTTATGCAAAACCTCACATTTCAGCAAAATTATGATTTTGTTATGTATAGGATGAAAATTAAGAATGAGCAATTCGAAAATCTTCTACTTCTCACCAATTTTGAGAAAATATTGGGGATGCCGTTTGCATTTGGGAGCAAACGGACTATACAAGACACCCAGCAGGAGCATGACGTCACAATGACGTCGAAATGGCGTCGATGCGACGTCGCCATGGCACACCGACGTCAATACGAGGTCATTCCGACGTCATGTGCCTGCTGGGCAGTAAAGTATTTCCCAGCTGGCACATGACGTCGGAATTACGTTGATGCGGCGTTATCAGGTTGCGTCGACGCCGACACGACGTCATTCCGACGTCATGTGTCTGCTGGGCAGGGAAGTATTTCCCAGCGGGCACATGACGTCGGAAAAACGTTGATGCGGCGTCATCAGGTTGCGTCGAGGTCAATGCGACGTCATGATGACGTCGTCAATGTGACGTCATCATGGCGTCGTGTGCCTGCTGGGTAGTATGTATCAATGTGAAGATCCGATCCGTCTCTTAGGGCTTTCTATTTAATAGATAAATGTTTATCTGAATCATAAAAAAGCCATGGAATTTGAATGTCCACAGTCACAACTAAGTTTTCTAGGTCCACGTTTCATTTGCGTCGAGTTTCAGACGAAGGAAAAACTTCAATAGGTGAAAGAAATGATGCAAAATCTGTACATATTGCAAAACTTGATAAATTCTGCATTTCGACCATACACAACTATAATTGACGAGTACAAATGTCATAACTGCCTTTTTATTTATTTATTTATTTTATTTGTTTTAACTATTGCAGAACTTTAATGTACAGAAACAAAGATGTCTCTGCGTGTTTGTTTTACTACCCAAATATAAGTATGTGCTACATAGAAATTTTTGCATTCCTTTATTATCCTAACGGGTCACCAGGGTTCAGCTCCCATAATGTGCAGCTAATATGATGCCTGTGTGGGTTTCATCTGTTTGTGCGACTCCACTTTGGTCGAATGCGCTTAAACAGGCGCACATTCTGCTACCTTGTACCCATGCCCTGTGCTTGCACAGACCGCAGTAAACCGTATCCAGGAGGCAGTAGGCAGGCAGCAACACTCACTGGACAGTAAATAGTATACAGAAAAACGCGAACAGTATGCACTTTTTTCAGCTTGCTCCAAAACGAAGAGTGAGTAGACAGTGCCCAGTAGACGGTAAACGGTAGAATATATCAAAGGTCTTTAACGTTGGCAGAAACCTATTTTCCTTCGCACAGCTTAGAAATACATGTATAATCATAGTAGAGTTTAAAAAAAAAACTATCAAAGAAAAAGAAATAAAACTAGAAAAAAAATAAACAAAAGCAGTTAAAAGTCTACAGCACCCGGTATTCCCAGGCGGTCACCCATCCAAGTACTAACCGGGCTCGACGTTGCTTAACTTCGGTGATCGGACGAGAACCGGTGTTTTCAACGTGATATGGCCGTAGACAACAAAGTGCCGATTTTTAACATTTATAAAGTTTACATATTGGAAAACGCAAGTTCCATTCAGACAGATTTTCTAGTTCTGTTCATTTATTCATTTTTTCTGGCTCGAGACCACGACCAATTTTTAAAGATAGTCCATACTTTATAGTTTTTTTTTCATCCGTCTATGAAACTTTTTCACAACATTCCTAACAGCTGATGCTCTCCTTTCTTCAATGATGTGAGACATGACAGACTAGCATCGACGTTATTGCGACGTCACTGCGACGTCATGTGTCCGCTGGGTAAGGACACCTATATGAACCTATATAAAGAGTGTGATTCTGTTCCTCCAGTTACCCCTTGTGATAGGATTCTGAACTAATTATATTACATTTTCAAGAAGCTTATACAAGACTCTTTTCAGTTTGCCGTAACAACCAGAATATTCATTCCTACCCAGCGGGCACATGACGTCGAAATGACGTCATACTGACGTCGATGCGACGTCACAACGTCTTATCGACGTCAGTACCACGTCGTTTCAACGTCATGTGCCTGCTGGGTAGTGGCAATCTTGGAGACCAGTTAACCAGGGAACTATTTGCGTGCAGTAAATCTTGAAGGTATTCACCACCAATCGAGGAAACAACGTTGGAATGATATGCATTTCAGAACGGAAAGCTCATACTACCCAGCAGGAACATGACGTCATGATTCCGTCGCATTGACGTTGCCAAAACCTGATGACGTCACACCGACGTCATTATGAGGTCATGTGACGCTCGGAAAATCTTTATTGCCCAGCAGGCACATGACGTCTAAATGACGTCGTATTGACGTCTGGATGACGTCGTATTGGCGGCAATGCGGCATGGGTGTCTTGTAATGATGTTCAAACAAGTCGCATTGTTTTGATATACTACCCTCTGTAGTGGGACACCTTAAGATTATTGTAATTCTTCTAAAATTTGTACAGGTACTATCCGACAAGTCTGGACACACGTATTTTGTGTATGACATCATCTGATAGATGGTGAACAAAGCTTGGCAGTCTAGCTAGAGAGAATAGCTGAAAAAATACCAGTTTTCGCGTGATAAATGCAACATTTCGGTGCGAAAAATTCCCACGTAGCTTTACACTAAATATTTATAAGGTGCGGGTCCGCCCCTTTGGGGGAGAAGGTTAGGTCCAGAGGAAAATTCATATGGAGCTTGTCATTGGTCAGATGGATTAAATTTATACTAAGATTAGAAAAAAGGAGTCAAAATAAAATATTTAGAAGGGGTTTATAAATTTTTCCATTCATCCATGAGATATTTGTGGTTATTTTAGTGTGGGACCCCCTCCACAGAAAATATCAGATTTTTTTCCTGCGAATCTGTGGTAAACAAACACATGACAGAATCATGGCTTCCGGAGCAGGGAAGCATGTCTTCTTTTTCCACTGAAATTTAAAGTACTAGAGTGGACTATATAAACAAAAGAGGTTTGGAAAAAAATGTATGTGTAGTTTATCAAGCAGGCCTTGAACTGTATGTAAACTATTTAGTAGTAAGCCACCACAAGGACTGTGTGGACAATAGGAGATAACTCTATATCATAAATCATGGATAACGTGGAGCTCAGTAATACATTTTATGAGAACTATCTTCCCGGTAGGCACATGACATGGTGACGTCACATCGACGTCAGTACGGCGTCATTAGGATGCCATGTGCCAGTTGTTTTTTGCCTTGTCAAGGCTGATGCAAATTTCTGCTGGCTTTATATAGTGTTGTTAGCCAAAGTGTTGCTTACTACGCGAAAAAAACAAATTCCTTTTTTTCTAATATTCATGCGCATTCTTTAAGAGCCACACCCTCGGAAAAGGGCCTCATGCGACGAGAAGAATCAGCCCAGTCTGTGGTAACAATTACGCGTTCACTACATGCATAAACAATCTTGAGCATCATACACTGGAGCACCGTAAAGTGTGCGAAAAGAAATGACACTAATCGGACTGCTTTTCGCTTTTACCAATATGGTATGAAACACTTTTTTCCTTGCGCATACCTCGTGTCGTGATAAAACCAGTCTTATGTCATACGTAAAGCAGCGTGTCCAGAGACTAGACATGCACAATCAGAACAGGGTAGACTACACATATTCATAGACATATCTTAGTATCTCCTGATTGCGTTTAAGTACATATTTCGCTGTAAACATTATTGGCTGAAACACATTTTTCCTTGCGCGGACCATTTGATTCGTGTCGTGATAAAATCAGACTTATGGTATATGCAAAACATCTATGTCCGGACCAGACTGTGCACTAGCACACTCAGGACAAGTCAGGCGCAATAAGTATTCCTTCTGGGAATCAAACGGTGAACTGCGCGAACTCTTACAGACTACGCAGTTGCATAGACTTCTCTTGGTACCCACTGTTTGCGTATAGTGTCAAACATATTTGCCCGGACAAGGCTCATAACGTTCGACACAAGAGATGAACATAAAATGCACGTGCAAATGATGTAACCTATGAGCTGCAAGATTATTAAAAATTTACCGCAGTGATCCTAAACTTTTGGATAGATGTATCTGAGAAACAACTTCAGACTCAGATCAAGATGTGCAATGCGTCATATCCTATCAGTATTTTTGACACATTGTCAGCTAATATAAGCATCTGTTCAAATTTTAGAATAATTACACAAATTTTATGGTGTCACAAATAGAAAGGGTAAATTAAAACGATGCAAATTGTTTGAACATCATTACAAGACACCCAGCAGGAGCATGACGTCACAATGACGTCGAAATGGCGTCGATGCGACGTCACCATGGCACACCGACGTCAATACGAGGTCATTCCGACGTCATGTGCCTGCTGGGCAGTAAAGTATTTCCCAGCTGGCACATGACGTCGGAATTACGTTGATGCGGCGTTATCAGGTTGCGTCGACGCCGACACGACGTCATTCCGACGTCATGTGTCTGCTGGGCAGGGAAGTATTTCCCAGCGGGCACATGACGTCGGAAAAACGTTGATGCGGCGTCATCAGGTTGCGTCGAGGTCAATGCGACGTCATGATGACGTCGTCAATGTGACGTCATCATGGCGTCGTGTGCCTGCTGGGTAGTATGTATCAATGTGAAGATCCGATCCGTCTCTTAGGGCTTTCTATTTAATAGATAAATGTTTATCTGAATCATAAAAAAGCCATGGAATTTGAATGTCCACAGTCACAACTAAGTTTTCTAGGTCCACGTTTCATTTGCGTCGAGTTTCAGACGAAGGAAAAACTTCAATAGGTGAAAGAAATGATGCCAAAATCTGTACATATTGCAAAACTTGATAAATTCTGCATTTCGACCATACACAACTATAATTGACGAGTACAAATGTCATAACTGCCTTTTTATTTATTTATTTATTTTATTTGTTTTAACTATTGCAGAACTTTAATGTACAGAAACAAAGATGTCTCTGCGTGTTTGTTTTACTACCCAAATATAAGTATGTGCTACATAGAAATTTTTGCATTCCTTTATTATCCTAACGGGTCACCAGGGTTCAGCTCCCATAATGTGCAGCTACTATGATGCCTGTGTGGGTTTCATCTGTTTGTGCGACTCCACTTTGGTCGAATGCGCTTAAACAGGCGCACATTCTGCTACCTTGTACCCATGCCCTGTGCTTGCACAGACCGCAGTAAACCGTATCCAGGAGGCAGTAGGCAGGCAGCAACACTCACTGGACAGTAAATAGTATACAGAAAAACGCGAACAGTATGCACTTTTTTTCAGCTTGCTCCAAAACGAAGAGTGAGTAGACAGTGCCCAGTAGACGGTAAACGGTAGAATATATCAAAGGTCTTTAACGTTGGCAGAAACCTATTTTCCTTCGCACAGCTTAGAAATACATGTATAATCATAGTAGAGTTTAAAAAAAAAACTATCAAAGAAAAAGAAATAAAACTAGAAAAAAAATAAACAAAAGCAGTTAAAAGTCTACAGCACCCGGTATTCCCAGGCGGTCACCCATCCAAGTACTAACCGGGCTCGACGTTGCTTAACTTCGGTGATCGGACGAGAACCGGTGTTTTCAACGTGATATGGCCGTAGACAACAAAGTGCCGATTTTTAACATTTATAAAGTTTACATATTGGAAAACGCAAGTTCCATTCAGACAGATTTTCTAGTTCTGTTCATTTATTCATTTTTTTTCTGGCTCGAGACCACGACCAATTTTTAAAGATAGTCCATACTTTATAGTTTTTTTTCATCCGTCTATGAAACTTTTTCACAACATTCCTAACAGCTGATGCTCTCCTTTCTTCAATGATGTGAGACATGACAGACTAGCATCGACGTTATTGCGACGTCACTGCGACGTCATGTGTCCGCTGGGTAAGGACACCTATATGAACCTATATAAAGAGTGTGATTCTCTTCCTCCAGTTACCCCTTGTGATAGGATTCTGAACTAATTATATTACATTTTCAAGAAGCTTATACAAGACTCTTTTCAGTTTGCCGTAACAACCAGAATATTCATTCCTACCCAGCGGGCACATGACGTCGAAATGACGTCATACTGACGTCGATGCGACGTCACAACGTCTTATCGACGTCAGTACGACGTCGTTTCAACGTCATGTGCCTGCTGGGTAGTGGCAATCTTGGAGACCAGTTAACCAGGGAACTATTTGCGTGCAGTAAATCTTGAAGGTGTTCACCACCAATCGAGGAAACAACGTTGGAATGATTCGCATTTCAGAACGGAAAGCTCATACTACCCAGCAGGAACATGACGTCATGATTCCGTCGCATTGACGTTGCCAAAACCTGATGACGTCACACCGACGTCATTATGACGTCATGTGACGCTCGGAAAATCTTTATTGCCCAGCAGGCACATGACGTCTAAATGACGTCGTATTGACGTCTGGATGACGTCGTATTGGCGGCAATGCGGCATGGGTGTCTTGTAATGATGTTCAAACAATTCGCATTGTTTTGATATACTACCCTCTGTAGTGGGACACCTTAAAATTATTGTAATTACTCTAAAATTTGTACAGGTACTATCCGACAAGTCTGGACACACGTGTTTTGTGTATGACATCATCTGGTAGATGGTGAACAAAGCTTGGCGGTCTAGCTAGAGAGAATAGCTGAAAAAATACCAGTTTTCGCGTGATAAATGTAACATTTCGGTGCGAAAAATTCCCACTGTTTGCAACAAGGTAGCTTTACACTAAATATTCATAAGGTGCGGGTCCGCCCCTTTGGGGGAGAAGGTTAGGTCCAGAGGAAAATTCATATGGAGCTTGTCATTGTCAGATGGATTAAATTTATACTAAGATTAGAAAAAAGGAGTCAAAATAAAATATTTGGAAGGGGTTTATAAATTTTTCCATTCATCCATGAGATATTTGTGGTTATTTTAGTGTGGGACCCCCTCCACAGAAAATATCAGATTTTTTTACTGCGAATCTGTTGGTAAACAAACACATGACAGAATCATGGCTTCCGGAGCAGGGAAGCATGTCTTCTTTTTCCACTGAAATTTAAAGTACTAGAGTGGACTATATAAACAAAAGAGGTTTGGAAAAAAAATGTATGTGTAGTTTATCAAGCAGGCCTTGAACTGTATGTAAGATATTTAGTGGTAAGCCACCACAAGGACTGTATGGACAATGGGAGATAACTCTATATCATAAACCATGGATGACGTGGAGCCCAGTAATACATTTTATGAAAACTATCTTCCCGGTAGGCACATGACATGGTGACGTCACATCGACGTCAGTACGGCGTCATTAGGATGCCATGTGCCAGTTGTTTTTTGCCTTGTCAAGGCTGATGCAAATTTCTGCTGGCTTTATATAGTGTTGTTAGCCAAAGTGTTGCTTACTACGCGAAAAAAACAAATTCCTTTTTTTCTAATATTCATGCGCATTCTTTAAGAGCCACACCCTCGGAAAAGGGCCTCATGCGACGAGAAGAATCAGCCCAGTCTGTGGTAACAATTACGCGTTCACTACATGCATAAACAATCTTGAGCATCATACACTGGAGCACCGTAAAGTGTGCGAAAAGAAATGACACTAATCGGACTGCTTTTCGCTTTTACCAATATGGTATGAAACACTTTTTTCCTTGCGCATACCTCGTGTCGTGATAAAACCAGTCTTATGTCATACGCAAAGCAGCGTGTCCAGAGACTACACATGCACAATCAGAACAGGGTAGACTACACATGATCATAGACATATCTTAGTATCTCCTGATTGCGTTTACGTACATATTTCGCTGTAAACATTATTGGCTGAAACACATTTTTCCTTGCGCGGACCATTTGATTCGTGTCGTGATAAAATCAGACTTATGGTATATGCAAAACATCTATGTCCGGACCAGACTGTGCACTAGCACAATCAGGACAAGTCAGGCGCAATAAGTATTCCTTCTGGGAATCAAACGGTGAACTGCGCGAACTCTTACAGACTACGCAGTTGCATAGACTTCTCTTGGTACCCACTGTTTGCGTATAGTGTCAAACATATTTGCCCGGACAAGGCTCATAACGTTCGACACAAGAGATGAACATAAAATGCACGTGCAAATGATGTAACCTATGAGCTGCAAGATTATTAAAAATTTACCGCAGTGATCCTAAACTTTTGGATAGATGTATCTGAGAAACAACTTCAGACTCAGATCAAGATGTGCAATGCGTCATATCCTATCAGTATTTTTGACACATTGTCAGCTAATATAAGCATCTGTTCAAATTTTAGAATAATTACACAAATTTTATGGTGTCACAAATAGAAAGGGTAAATTAAAACGATGCAAATTGTTTGAACATCATTACAAGACACCCAGCAGAACATGACGTCACAATGACGTCGAAATGGCGTCGATGCGACGTCGCCATGGCGCACCGACGTCAATACGAGGTCATTCCGACGTCATGTGCCTGCTGGGCAGTAAAGTATTTCCCAGCTGGCACATGACGTCGGAATTACGTTGATGCGGCGTTATCAGGTTGCGTCGACGCCGACACGACGTCATTCCGACGTCATGTGTCTGCTGGGCAGGGAAGTATTTCCCAGCGGGCACATGACGTCGGAATAACGTTGATGCGGCGTCATCATGTTGCGTCGACGTCAATGCGACGTCATAATGACGTCGTCAATGTGACGTCATCATGACGTCGTGTGCCTGCTGGGTAGTATGTATCACTGTGAAGATCCGATCCGTCTCTTAGGGCTTTCTATTTAATAGATAAATGTTTATCTGAATCATAAAAAAGCCATGGAATTTGAATGTCCACAGTCTCAACTAAGTTTTCTAGGTCCACGTTTCATTTGCGTCGAGTTTCAGACGAAGGAAAAAATTCAATAGGTGAAAGAAATGATGCCAAAATCTGTACATATTGCAAAACTTGATAAATTCTGCATTTCGACCATACACAACTATAATTGACGAGTACAAATGTCATAACTGCCTTTTTATTTATTTATTTATTTATTTTATTTGTTTTAACTATTGCAGAACTTTAATGTACAGAAACAAAGATGTCTCTGCGTGTTTGTTTTACTACCCAAATATAAGTATGTGCTACATAGAAATTTTTGCATTCCTTTATTATCCTAACGGGTCACCAGGGTTCAGCTCCCATAATGTGCAGCTACTATGGTGCCTGTGTGGGTTTCATCTGTTTGTGCGACTCAACTTTGGTCGAATGCGCTTAAACAGGCGCACATTCTGCTACCTTGTACCCATGCCCCGTGCTTGCACAGACCGCAGTGAACCGTATCCAGGAGGCAGTAGGCAGGCAGCAACACTCACTGGACAGTAAATAGTATACAGAAAAACGCGAACAGTATGCACTTCTTTTCAGCTTGCTCCAAAACGAAGAGTGAGTAGACAGTGCCCAGTAGACGGTAAACGGTAGAATATATCAAAGGTCTTTAACGTTGGCAGAAACCTATTTTCCTTCGCACAGCTTAGAAATACATGTATAATCATAGTAGAGTTTTGAAAAAAAAAAACTATCAAAGAAAAAGCAATAAAACTAGAAAAAAAAATAAACAAAAGCAGATAAAAGTCTACAGCACCCGGTATTCCCAGGCGGTCACCCATCCAAGTACTAACCGGGCTCGACGTTGCTTAACTTCGGTGATCGGACGAGAACCGGTGTTTTCAACGTGATATGGCCGTAGACATCAAAGTGCCGATTTTTAACATTTATAAAGTTTACATATTGGAAAACGCAAGTTCCATTCAGACAGATTTTCTAGTTCTGTTCATTTATTCATTTTTTCTGGCTCGAGACCACGACCAATTTTTAAAGATAGTCCGTACTTTATAGTTGTTTTTTTCATCCGTCTATGAAACTTTTTCACAACATTCCTAACAGCTGATGCTCTCCTTTCTTCAATGATGTGAGACATGACAGACTAGCATCGACGTTATTGCGACGTCACTGCGACGTCATGTGTCCGCTGGGTAAGGACACCTATATGAACCTATATAAAGAGTGTGATTCTGTTCCTCCAGTTACCCCTTGTGATAGGATTCTGAACTAATTATATTACATTTTCAAGAAGCTTATACAAGACTCTTTTCAGTTTGCCGTAACAACCAGAATATTCATTCCTACCCAGCGGGCACATGACGTCGAAACGACGTCATACTGACGTCGATGCGACGTCACAACGTCTTATCGACGTCAGTACGACGTCGTTTCAACGTCATGTGCCTGCTGGGTATTGGCAATCTTGGAGACCAGTTAACCAGGGAACTATTTGCGTGCAGTAAATCTTGAAGGTGTTCACCACCAATCGAGGAAACAACGTTGGAATGATTCGCATTCAGAACGGAAAGCTCATACTACCCAGCAGGAACACGACGTCATGATTCCGTCGCATTGACGTTGCCAAAACCTGATGACGTCACACCGACGTCATTATGACGTCATGTGACGCTCGGAAAATCTTTATTGCCCAGCAGGCACATGACGTCTAAATGACGTCGTATTGACGTCTGGATGACGTCGTATTGGCGGCAATGCGGCATGGGTGTCTTGTAATGATGTTCAAACAATTCGCATTGTTTTGATATACTACCCTCTGTAGTGGGACACCTTAAAATTATTGTAATTACTCTAAAATTTGTACAGGTACTATCCGACAAGTCTGGACACACGTGTTTTGTGTATGACATCATCTGGTAGATGGTGAACAAAGCTTGGCGGTCTAGCTAGAGAGAATAGCTGAAAAAATACCAGTTTTCGCGTGATAAATGTAACATTTCGGTGCGAAAAATTCCCACTGTTTGCAACAAGGTAGCTTTACACTAAATATTCATAAGGTGCGGGTCCGCCCCTTTGGGGGAGAAGGTTAGGTCCAGAGGAAAATTCATATGGAGCTTGTCATTGTCAGATGGATTAAATTTATACTAAGATTAGAAAAAAGGAGTCAAAATAAAATATTTGGAAGGGGTTTATAAATTTTTCCATTCATCCATGAGATATTTGTGGTTATTTTAGTGTGGGACCCCCTCCACAGAAAATATCAGATTTTTTTACTGCGGATCTGTTGGTAAACAAACACATGACAGAATCATGGCTTCCGGAGCAGGGAAGCATGTCTTCTTTTTCCACTGAAATTTAAAGTACTAGAGTGGACTATATAAACAAAAGAGGTTTGGAAAAAAAATGTATGTGTAGTTTATCAAGCAGGCCTTGAACTGTATGTAAGATATTTAGTGGTAAGCCACCACAAGGACTGTATGGACAATGGGAGATAACTCTATATCATAAACCATGGATAACGTGGAGCCCAGTAATACATTTTATGAAAACTATCTTCCCGGTAGGCACATGACATGGTGACGTCACATCGACGTCAGTACGGCGTCATTAGGATGCCATGTGCCAGTTGTTTTTGCCTTGTCAAGGCTGATGCAAATTTCTGCTGGCTTTATATAGTGTTGTTAGCCAAAGTGTTGCTTACTACGCGAAAAAAAAACAATTCCTTTTTTTCTAATATTCATGCGCATTCTTTAAGAGCCACACCCTCGGAAAAGGGCCTCATGCGACGAGAAGAATCAGCCCAGTCTGTGGTAACAATTACGCGTTCACTACATGCATAAACAATCTTGAGCCGATCCGTCTCTTAGGGCTTTCTATTTAATAGATAAATGTTTATCTGAATCATAAAAAAGCCATGGAATTTGAATGTCCACAGTCTCAACTAAGTTTTCTAGGTCCACGTTTCATTCGCGTCGAGTTTCAGACGAAGGAAAAAATTCAATAGGTGAAAGAAATGATGCCAAAATCTGTACATATTGCAAAACTTGATAAATTCTGCATTTCGACCATACACAACTATAATTGACGAGTACAAATGTCATAACTGCCTTTTTATTTATTTATTTATTTATTTTATTTGTTTTAACTATTGCAGAACTTTAATGTACAGAAACAAAGATGTCTCTGCGTGTTTGTTTTACTACCCAAATATAAGTATTTGCTACATAGAAATTTTTGCATTCCTTTATTATCCTAACGGGTCACCAGGGTTCAGCTCCCATAATGTGCAGCTACTATGGTGCCTGTGTGGGTTTCATCTGTTTGTGCGACTCAACTTTGGTCGAATGCGCTTAAACAGGCGCACATTCTGCTACCTTGTACCCATGCCCTGTGCTTGCACAGACCGCAGTGAACCGTATCCAGGAGGCAGTAGGCAGGCAGCAACACTCACTGGACAGTAAATAGTATACAGAAAAACGCGAACAGTATGCACTTCTTTTCAGCTTGCTCCAAAACGAAGAGTGAGTAGACAGTGCCCAGTAGACGGTAAACGGTAGAGTATATCAAAGGTCTTTAACGTTGGCAGAAACCTATTTTCCTTCGCACAGCTTAGAAATACATGTATAATCATAGTAGAGTTTTGAAAAAAAAAACTATCAAAGAAAAAGCAATAAAACTAGAAAAAAAAAATAAACAAAAGCAGATAAAAGTCTACAGCACCCGGTATTCCCAGGCGGTCACCCATCCAAGTACTAACCGGGCTCGACGTTGCTTAACTTCGGTGATCGGACGAGAACCGGTGTTTTCAACGTGATATGGCCGTAGACATCAAAGTGCCGATTTTTAACATTTATAAAGTTTACATATTGGAAAACGCAAGTTCCATTCAGACAGATTTTCTAGTTCTGTTCATTTATTCATTTTTTCTGGCTCGAGACCACGACCAATTTTTAAAGATAGTCCGTACTTTATAGTTGTTTTTTTCATCCGTCTATGAAACTTTTTCACAACATTCCTAACAGCTGATGCTCTCCTTTCTTCAATGATGTGAGACATGACAGACTAGCATCGACGTTATTGCGACGTCACTGCGACGTCATGTGTCCGCTGGGTAAGGACACCTATATGAACCTATATAAAGAGTGTGATTCTGTTCCTCCAGTTACCCCTTGTGATAGGATTCTGAACTAATTATATTACATTTTCAAGAAGCTTATACAAGACTCTTTTCAGTTTGCCGTAACAACCAGAATATTCATTCCTACCCAGCGGGCACATGACGTCGAAATGACGTCATACTGACGTCGATGCGACGTCACAACGTCGCATCGACGTCAGTACGACGTCGTTTCAACGTCATGTGCCTGCTGGGTAGTGGCAATCTTGGAGACCAGTTAACCAGGGAACTATTTGCGTGCAGTAAATCTTGAAGGTGTTCACCACCAATCGAGGAAACAACGTTGGAATGATTCGCATTCAGAACGGAAAGCTCATACTACCCAGCAGGAACACGACGTCATGATTCCGTCGCATTGACGTTGCCAAAACCTGATGACGTCACACCGACGTCATTATGACGTCATGTGACGCTCGGAAAATCTTTATTGCCCAGCAGGCACATGACGTCTAAATGACGTCGTATTGAGAGAATAGCTAGAGAGAATAGCTGAAAAAATACCAGTTTTCACGTGATAAATGTAACATTTCGGTGCGAAAAATTCCCACTGTTTGCAACAAGGTAGCTTTACACTAAATATTCATAAGGTGCGGGTCCGCCCCTTTGGGGGAGAAGGTTAGGTCCAGAGGAAAATTCATATGGAGCTTGTCATTGTCAGATGGATTAAATTTATACTAAGATTAGAAAAAAGGAGTCAAAATAAAATATTTGGAAGGGGTTTATAAATTTTTCCATTCATCCATGAGATATTTGTGGTTATTTTAGTGTGGGACCCCCTCCACAGAAAATATCAGATTTTTTTACTGCGAATCTGTTGGTAAACAAACACATGACAGAATCATGGCTTCCGGAGCAGGGAAGCATGTCTTCTTTTTCCACTGAAATTTAAAGTACTAGAGTGGACTATATAAACAAAAGAGGTTTGGAAAAAAATGTATGTGTAGTTTATCAAGCAGGCCTTGAACTGTATGTAAGATATTTAGTGGTAAGCCACCACAAGGACTGTATGGACAATGGGAGATAACTCTATATCATAAACCATGGATAACGTGGAGCCCAGTAATACATTTTATGAAAACTATCTTCCCGGTAGGCACATGACATGGTGACGTCACATCGACGTCAGTACGGCGTCATTAGGATGCCATGTGCCAGTTGTTTTTGCCTTGTCAAGGCTGATGCAAAGGAGGGGTGTCTATAAGGCTGTTTTCATGGCCACTACCGATTTTCTTTAAACTTTGCAAACTCAGACTACTATGTGTTGGCTGTAATGTCATGCAATATTAAATCGTTTGGTGAAGGTTTATTTGGTGTGTACGAGATGAAAGTGGGTGGGGTAATTCTGACCCGATGAGGGTTCTGTTAAGAAAATGCTAATATTTTTATTGCTACGCAGAACTGGAAGTCTACCATTTTATGACTCCTTATGCAATACCAGATATAACAAATGATTTTAATACTTTTGTGAAATTTCTACGTGCAGTGCGTTTATACTCACTTGTATGACATACCTAAATTTTAGCTTTTTTTATTCTCCAACTTTACGCGAAACCACAACAGCTTTTTACACTAAAAGCTATTCCAATGATATTTTGCAGTTATACAGTATATTAAATGGTTGTTCCAAAATTATGCCGATAATTTTCTACAATGAATATTTTCTGAGTTATCTCCCCTTAAAACCGCTTCTTTTATTTTTTTTTCTTCAAAATTATTACTCAGATTTTATATCCCCCGCCACATGTTAGTGGCGGGATATTTATACCCCGACATGCGAAGTATGTCAGGGGGTATATAGTTATTGCCATTCCGTCTGTTTGTCCGTCCGTCCGTCCGTTCGTCAACTTTACGTCAAAGTTTTGCGTTAAACCTTTTGTGGATGCTCATTTCTTTAACCTTATATCAGATTCTCTTCAGATTTACTTTGTTATATCTCTATAGCTTTACTTTTGATCTGAAATATCAAGGCACCTGGGTCAGGCTCCTGGGAGGAGGTCACGGGTCAATAATTATGACTTAGGCATTTTCATAATGTCAAAGTTTTGTGTTAAACCTTTTGTAATTGTTCATATTTCTGTAACCACAGGTCAGATTCTTTTCATATTTGGTTCGTGATATCTCATGAACATTACCTTTGATGTGAAGAGTCTTTGCTCCTGGGTCAGGCCCCTGGGTGGGATCAAGGGTCAATAATTAGGACTTTTGCCTTTTCATTATGTCAAAGTTTTGGGTTAAACCTTTTTTAATTGGTTATATCTCTGCAAATGCATTGCAAATATCTTCCATATTGTATTCATGATATCGCTATAGCATTGCTTTTGATAGGGACTTCAGGGTCAGCCTCATGGGTGGGGCCAGGGGTCAATAACTAGGACTCAGCCATTTGTTTTATTTTTTGCTTGTTCTGAAATATTTAAATGAAGTCTAGTGATGCATGACTAATTCTATTATATACTAGTTTACCATTTACATGGATGCTGCTGCTGACTCAAGGTCAAGGTCAGAGACTTAGAATTTGTTCCATTAACATTTGCATTTAACTTTCGGTTAAAATGTTGCTTTCATTTGACGGCGGCACTGGTCGGGTATACGTGAGCCCCTGCTTACATGCTCTAGTTTGTTTTCTGCTGTATGTATTTCTGTTCATCTGTTGTACGTACATTTGTCTGCCTGTCTGTTTGTCCGTATGTCAGTCTGTCTATCCGTGAGTCTTCGTAATATTTAAAATAAAATAAAACTAATGCCCTCTGTCAAATGTCTTTGCTTATTTTCTCAGAATTGTTACATGTTCTTTCCAGTGTCTCTTCTTATTACACATACTCTAAGTAACGTATTTTGCAGCTTTAAAGACCCAAGACAAGTGCACATGCCATGTTTGAAGAAAATCCATCAAAAATACTCAAGGTATCGAAAGGAAACGAAGTCTCACGAATAGACAGACTGACATACGGATACTCAGACAGGCAGACAAATGTACGTACAACAGATGAACAGAAATACAAACAGCAGAAAACAAACTAGAGCAAGTGAGCAGGTGCTCACGTATACCCCCAACCAGTGCCACCGCCTAATGAAAGCAAACTTTTAACACAAAAAATAAATTGAAATGTAAATGGAACAAATTCAAAGTCTGTGACTTGACCTTAGGGCAGCAGCAGCATCCATGTAAAGTAGACTAGTATAAAATAAAATTAGTCATACATCACTAGACTCCATTAAAATATATCAGAACAAGCAAAAAATACAAATGGCTGAGTCCTAGTTATTGACCTCTGGCCCCACCCATGAGGCTGACCCTAAAGTCCCTAACAAAGCAATGCTATAGAGATACAGTGAATACAATATGGAAGATATTTGCAATGCATTTACAGAGATATATGCAATCAAAATGGTTTACCCAAAACTTAACATAATGAAGAGTTGTAAGTCGTAATTATTGACACTTGGCCCCACCCAGGGGCCTGAACCAGGGGCAAAGACTCTTCACATCAAAGGTAATGCTCAAGAGATATCATGAACCAAATATGAAAAGAATCTGACCTGTGGTTACAGAAATATGAACAATTAGAAAAGGGATAACACAAAACTTTGACATAATGAAAATGCCTGAGTCATGATTATTGACCCCTGACCTCCTCCCAGGGGCCTGACCCAGGTGCCTTGATATTTCAGATCAAAGGTAAAGCTACAGAGATATAACAAAGTAAATCTGAAGAGAATCTGATATAAGGTTAAAGAAATATGAGCATTCACAAAAGGTTTAACGCAAAACTTTGACGAAAAGGTGACGGACGGACGGACGGACAAACAGACGGAATGACAAAAACTATATACCCCCTGACATACTTCGCATGACGAGGGTATAAATATCCCGCCACTAACATGTGGCGGGGGATATAAAATCTGAGTAATAATTTTGAAAAAAAAATGGAAAAAAAAGCGGTTTTAAGGGCAGATAACTCAGAAAATATTCATTGTAGAAAATTATCGGCATAATTTTGGAACAACAATCTAATATACTGTATAACTGCAAAATATCGTTGGAATAGCTTTGAGTGTAAAAAGCTGTTGTGGTTTTGCGTAAAGTTGGAGAATAAAAAAGGCTAAAATTTAGGTATGTCATACAAGTGAGTATAAACGCACTGCATGCAGAAATTTCACAAAAGTATTCTAATCATTTGTTATATCTGGCATTACATAAGGAGTCATGAAATGGTAGATTTCCAGTTCTAAGTAGCAATAAAATTATTAGCATTTTCGTAACAGAACCCTCTTCAAGTCAGAATTACCCCACCCACTTTCATCTCGTACACATCAAAGAAACCTTCACCAAATGATTTGATATTGCATGACATTACAGCCAACACATAGTAGTCTGAGTTTACAAAGTTTAAAGAAAATCGGTAGTGGCCATGAAAACAGCCTTATAGACACCCCTCCTTTCTGCTGGCTTTATATAGTGTTGTTAGCCAAAGTGTTGCTTACTACGCGAAAAAAAACAATTCCTTTTTTTCTAATATTCATGCGCATTCGTTAAGGGCCACACCCTCGGAAAAGGGCCTCATGCGACGAGAAGAATCAGCCCAGTCTGTGGTAACAATTACGCGTTCACTACATGCATAAACAATCTTGAGCATCATACACTGGAGCACCGTAAAGTGTGCGAAAAGAGATGACACTAATCGGACTGCTTTTCGCTTTTACCAATATGGTATGAAACACTTTTTTCCTTGCGCATACCTCGTGTCGTGATAAAACCAGTCTTATGTCATACGCAAAGCAGCGTGTCCAGAGACTACACATGCACAATCAGAACAGGGTAGACTACACATGATCATAGACATATCTTAGTATCTCCTGATTGCGTTTACGTACATATTTCGCTGTAAACATTATTGGCTGAAACACTTTTTCCTTGCGCGGACCATTTGATTCGTGTCGTGATAAAATCAGACTTATGGTATATGCAAAACATCTATGTCCGGACCAGACTGTGCACTAGCACAATCAGGACAAGTCAGGCGCAATAAGTATTCCTTCTGGGAATCAAACGGTGAACTGCGCGAACTCTTACAGACTACGCAGTTGCATAGACTTCTCTTGGTACCCACTGTTTGCGTATAGTGTCAAACATATTTGCCCGGACAAGGCTCATAACGTTCGACACAAGAGATGAACATAAAATGCACGTGCAAATGATGTAACCTATGAGCTGCAAGATTATTAAAAATTTACCGCAGTGATCCTAAACTTTTGGATAGAGAACAGCTTTTGGATAGAGAAACAACTTCAGACTCAGATCAAGATGTGCAATGCGTCATATCCTATCAGTATTTTTGACACATTGTCAGCTAATATAAGCATCTGTTCAAATTTTAGAATAATTACACAAATTTTATGGTGTCACAAATAGAAAGGGTAAATTAAAACGATGCAAATTGTTTGAACATCATAACAAGACACCCAGCAGAACATGACGTCACAATGACGTCGAAATGGCGTCGATGCGACGTCGCCATGGCGCACCGACGTCAATACGAGGTCATTACGACGTCATGTGCCTGCTGGGTAGTAAAGTATTTCCCAGCTGGCACATGACGTCGGAATTACGTTGACGCGGCGTTATCAGGTTGCGTCGACGCCGACACGACGTCATTCCGACGTCATGTGTCTGCTGGGCAGGGAAGTATTTCCCATCGGGCACATTACGTCGGAATAACGTTGATGCGGCGTCATCATGTTGCGTCGACGTCAATGCGACGTCATGATGACGTCGTCAATGTGACGTCATCATGACGTCGTGTGCCTGCTGGGTAGTATGTATCAATGTGAAGATCCGATCCGTCTCTTAGGGCTTTCTATTTAAAGGTAGGTTCCTGTACTTTGGAATGCATCATAATTTTGATGATCGTTCATCCAAGTTGTTGGAAAGCTCTTATAAAAGGGAATGAATAAGTTTCACTAAACAGTGTTAATCAAAAAAATATTAGAAAAGTTATTTTGCAAGGGATTTCCTAACTCTGCTTCGCACACCAGTTAGCGCCATTTTTAGTTCGTGCCAAAAATAGATAACATGTCTGACGTCATGCTGCATTGCCTTTTGGGATAGTTTTAACCCATCCACCATGTCAGGACCTCTAGGAGAGCTCACGGCAAGGGAAAATTGACCTTTGGAGAATGGCATCAGAAATCGCCCACTTGTAGACATAATAAACATAGTTATTTTTTGAACTGGAATTCCAACGAAAGAAAATGAACCAAAAGGGAAAACGACTATTTTCTTCAACATCTGACGAGTTTCTCAGTAGGAACAAGTTCAGAAAAATATGAGAATTCAATACTGCTCAGAAAAAGACGAAATTATTTTGTGGACATAATTGTTATCGCTAGTCCAGGAACCTACCTTTAATAGATATCTGTTTATCTGAATCATAAAAAAGCCATGGAATTTGAATGTCCACAGTCACAACTAAGTTTTCTAGGTCCACGTTTCATTTGCGTCGAGTTTTAGACGAAGGAAAAACTTCAATAGGTGAAAGAAATGATGCCAAAATCTGTACATATTGCAAAAATTGATAAATTCTGCATTTCGACCATACACAACTATAATTGACGAGTACAAATGTCATAACTGCCTTTTTATTTATTTATTTATTTTATTTGTTTTAACTATTGCAGAACTTTAATGTACAGAAACAAAGATGTCTCTGCGTGTTTGTTTTACTACCCAAATATAAGTATGTGCTACATAGAAATTTTTGCATTCCTTTATTATCCTAACGGGTCACCAGGGTTCAGCTCCCATAATGTGCAGCTACTATGATGTCTGTGTGGGTTTCATCTGTTTGTGCGACTCCACTTTGGTCGAATGCGCTTAAACAGGCGCACATTCTGCTACCTTGTACCCATGCCCTGTGCTTGCACAGACCGCAGTAAACCGTATCCAGGAGGCAGTAGGCAGGCAGCAACACTCACTGGACAGTAAATAGTATACAGAAAAACGCGAACAGTATGCACTTCTTTTCAGCTTGCTCCAAAACGAAGAGCGAGTAGACAGTGCCCAGTAGACGGTAAATGGTAGAATATATCAAAGGTCTTTAACGTTGACAGAAACCTATTTTCCTTCGCACAGCTTAGAAATACATGTATAATCATAGTAGAGTTTTGAGAAAAAAAACTATCAAAGAAAAAAAATAAAACTAGAAAAAAATAAATAAACAAAAGCAGATAAAAGTCTACAGCACCCGGTATTCCCAGGCGGTCACCCATCCAAGTACTAACCGGGCTCGACGTTGCTTAACTTCGGTGATCGGACGAGAACCGGTGTTTTCAACGTGATATGGCCGTAGACATTTTAACATTTATAAAGTTTACATATTGGAAAACGCAAGTTCCATTCAGACAGATTTTCTAGTTCTGTTCATTTATTCATTTTTTCTGGCTCGAGACCACGACCAATTCTTAAGGATAGTCCATACTTTATAGTTTTTTTTTCATCCGTCAATGAAACTTTTTCACAACATTCCTAACAGCTGATGCTCTCCTTTCTTCAATGATGTGAGACATGACAGACTAGCATCGACGTTATTGCGACGTCATGTGTCCGCTGGGTAAGGACACCTATTTGAACCTATATGAAGAGTGTGATTTTGTTCCTCCAGTTACCCCTTGTGATAGGATTCTGAACTTATTATATTACATTTTCAAGAAGCTTATACAAGACTCTTTTCAGTTTGCCGTAACAACCAGAATACTCATTCCTAGTGGCAATCTTGGAGACCAGTTAACCAGGGAACTATTTGCGTGCAGTAAATCTTGAAGGTGAGGAAACAACGGTGGAATGATTCGCATTTCAGAACGGAAAGCTCAAAGAGACGGATCAGATCTTCACATTGTTACATACTACCCAGCATGAACACGAAGTCATAATTACGTCGCATTGACATCGTCGAAACCTGATGACGTCGCATCGACGTCATTCTGACTTCATGTACCTGCTGGGAAATATTCACTGCCAAGCAGGCACATGACTTCGGAATGACGTCGTATTGACGGCAATGCGGCATGGTAACGTCATTACGACGTCATTACGACTCTGCTGGGGTCTTGCATGTGCCTGCTGGGTGTCTTGTCGGTTTGGTCAGGGTCTCCACTGTTCGCCAGCAGTTTAGAAAGCACATCCCCGGAGAGAACACTTGCGCCAAGAAAGGTCTGTGTTTCAATGTTTGACATGAATACGGTATTATTAAAAGTGCGCAATTGTTACAGGTGACTAAACTAGGTAATTGCTTCTACGGCACGTGGAAAAATCAGCTCCGCCTAATATGCCTAAGACTCAAATATTTTGTTAACTTACCACACTTTTATATGTATATTTCCAATAATCCATACAGAATTGACAATATCCATTTTTTTCAAAATACCACAAGAACTATGTTTTTACCATTATCATTATCACTATTTGTGATTTATTTTATTTACCTATTTAATCTATCCTTTCAACCAGTTTACTTTTCACTCAGACTTATCCTTTCAGAACCAAAACTGCACGAGAATAACGCCTTTCTATTCAGGTTTATCAGAGCATATCGTTTACGTTTTCCCTTAAATCCTTAAGAGACAAAATAGTGGTTATATGTAATTCTAACACAGTGCGCCTATAGAAGCAATGGAAAACTTCTGTGTTTTATTCCGCAACAATTCACTGTTGCGGAGCGCGTGAGTATAATTGCTGACGTCACTGGCAGTACTGACGTAATTTTGTGACGTTTTGAGACGTTAGACGGTGTAACGTCTCTTTTTCTTTCTAAATTCGCTATAAAACATACATCTATCTTAGATACAGTTAAGAATATTGGCGGGAGCATGAACGCGCTGGCAGGAAGGTTGGGAGAATTTGAAGGCAAGGAATACTTTTTCAGCGTTTCTGAGTGTTAGAATCGAAATAGTTCAGCTCTGGCATTGAATTGTTGAGTAATAATTCACTGTTTGTCGGTCAGTTGTAAGTAGATATATCACTCGCGCTCCGCGCTCGTGATATGATCTACTTTACAACTGACCTCCAAACAGTGAATTATTACTCAACAATTCACTGCTAGAGCTGATCTATTTCTTAAATAGTTGGATAGTGTAAAGAATCAATGATATAATATATCATATATTATATGACCGTCTTTACATCTTTCGCCTATGCGTCTGTCTCTGCATTGGTGTCTTGACTGTCCGTCTTTCCACCAGTCTGAACGACTGATGGAGTGACTGATGGGTGGCTGTGGCGTAGACGGATATTCATATCGATCGATTGATGGGTTGATCTATCGATTGATCGACCGACCGATTGGTCGGTCGATTGATCGATCGATCGACCTCACCTTTTTAGTATATTAAGGTAATTTCGAAGTATATCAAGGAAAATTGGTAGTTTTTTTATAGGATGCCGTTTGCTTTGACAATCATTTTGTCAACATTACAAATTTGTAATTATAAAATGCCTATGTAAAGTATTACGTCGTAGTACGATCGCTACAATAGTTATATATATACTTTGGCTCGTCAAAAGTTTGTAGATGACCAATGAAACAAGGTGTGTTGATATAATATCTGTCCCCTAGATTTCTCAAACTATAGGTCCGAATGCGGTTCACGGATCCTATCAGCGTCGAACGTGGTGCGACCCGCGCCAGTCAATCCCGGGAGTTTGGGACGGGCTGCCGTGGGTCGTACCTTGGCTGGTAGGAAGTCGATCTGCTAGCATTCGAAACTATAGATTGGTTCAGCGTGCAAAAAACTTGAAAAGAATGTATTAGCTATAGTTATTTGTTTCTACTCCTCTGTGCTCGGCCTCTGCTCTCCGGGCTTTCTATAAATGAGAATTACATGTATTTTAATTGATAACTTGCCTATCACCCGAAATGTATATTTGTCAGTACCACATATGTCATATTGTATGACCTGAGAGAATAAAGGATATGTTCTTTTCTTTTCTGTTCTGTAACGATGTTCAAACAAAATCGCATTGTTTTAATATAGTGGACTCGACAGTATCGTATCATCGACAGTATCGGATCACTCATAAGCTGTCACTCATTTTTCTCACAAATGAAGCAAATATTGTTTACCATTATATTACAATCATCAAGTTAGATCAATGACAAAGTGCAGGGTGAAAAATTCAATTGAAATGTGCTGCTGTGAAACAAATCACGAGTTGTTGAAAAGTTTGGCCCCTCTTCAGCGGTTCTTGCATTTTGTCTGTTGCTCGTTACTCCCAAAATAGATTTCGGTTGTTTACACCATTTTATCATTAGGCGATTAAAATCTATTCAGCTTTGTAATTTGTCCTGGCATCCCTTAAATTGCAGGCAGTCATTATTTTTGTGACATCCCAGTATTTGATGATATGTGCGACAGTAACAGATCATTATATAATCTGAGCTGAAATACAGGCATTAGTGGAAAACTTAATAAGGATGCATGGTCTGATGTTGAAAGCAAGTCATAAATCAACTACCTGAGTAGTTGCTGTGTCTTTTTTCAAAGATTGGTAAAGAAAATAACTCAACATCTTATTTGTAAAATATTCCCCATCCCACGCCCCACATACTAGCGTCTGATAATGAAGGTTATGCGCAGCACAACTAAGTTTCCGCTAAACAGTCTGAAGAAACATTCTGGATCAGTTCGCATGTGTGTGAACCCATTAATGACTGGCGTTCATCAGAGAGACACTGTGTAGACTCAGATTAATGCAGAACTCGCTGAATGACTATGTAGTGTTTATACACTGTTTGCATTGGAATATCAATGTTAAGGCGAAAAATAACATTAATTTTTTTTATCCTGATCGGACACTACGGTCTTATCAGGGTGAATTCCTTGCAAAGTCAGATTATGGTTTTTACTGTTTGAGTAGTTCCGTGCTAAAGGGGTGCATGGGGATTACTGAGTTAAGAATTAATGACATGCTTATACATTTGTTATTCAACGGTTATTTCGCAGACATAATCGTTGTTGGTGAAGGACCATGTGAAAAATAACGTTGGAAGGCCGGAAAAGTTTCCTCTAAAAGTTTAGTCGGTCCAGTTGTTTATGTTGCCAAATCATTAAAGCTTAGAAGGTTGGCAGAACGCCTCGGAGGAACTCTCCTATAAAGTAATATCGTATGATCCGATACTGTCGCACCTGATTCGTTATTGCCGTAAGACCCTCCTGTAAGTCTGGATAAGTTATCTGCCCTAAAAGGAATAAATTTCGTAAATATTTTGACATGGCTAGATAGAAGGGATACTTTGCAATTGTTATGTGTAATGACATACATAATTTTAGCATTCATATTCAACAAAACAGGAGTTTTATTGAACTTGATCCGATACTGTCGAGTCCACTGTATACCCTCTGTATTGGGACATCTTAAAATTGCAAGGAATAGTCCTCGATTCAACAAGATACCAAAAGCGGCCATTAATAAATCACGGGAGTTCAAACGCAAAAATAGTAAGGGTTGCAGTATAACAGAAATTTTGAAGAAAGTTTCTCTGGAAGCAAGGAACTTATCGAAGGGACGAAAACCGCAAAGTAATTGAGTACTAGTGAAATGATATGACGTCATTTCACTAGTGACTGATATCCCTAATATGCATTGATTTCACTGCTTAGTATCAAATAAAAGAAAACACTTAAGCCAAGAAACGCAAAAACGTGACAGAGAAATCTGCAAGACAAATTGCAGTCCAACTAAAGCTGGAGATTCCTAAGGGTCAATACATGCTGTGTGCGAATGGCAATGGCTCTGATCAGACTGCGCGGATGCTCGGGCTGATCTGAGCTTTTTCAACCAAGTTCGCACATGCCTAAAAGTTAAGTCTCCTCTTTGCATGCAGCAACTGATATCGCATAAGGGCCATAACATCTACTCCAAAAACGTCTGTTGTGTCCCGTATCATCTACTGTGCTACATTTCTGGTACAGAAACATATGAGCCACGACGTGAGAAAACCAACAATGTGGTTGTGCGCCCAGCGCAGACTCAGATCAGCCTGGGCATCCGCCCAGTCTGATCAGAGTCTTCGCTGTCCGCATGGAGGTAGCTTAGACCCTTAGCTATCCTTTAAGCGCTTAGCGAAGGGTCTGATCAGGCTGGGTAGATGTCCAGGCTGATCTGAGTCTGAGCTGGGCGGACAACCACTTTGTTGGTTTTCTCGTGTCGCGGCTCATATAATATTGAAACATAAACCAGAAATATCTTCAGATGGCTTACCCGAAGTGACAGTTACAAGCTCAGAGATAAATTAGGAAAATGAAGTCTGATGAACTGGTGTATTACTAATTTTCAAAATCAACAAGGGTTTCAGCAAGTTCAAAGTTAAATTTTCTTCAGGCTGTAAACAACAAACTCTGGGTGACAGGTCTTTCAGTAACTGAGAAATGAGACTGCAAATTTTAATACATTTAATAATGTAAAACAATAACTGCCCGTCACAGGTTCACAAAGCCTACCCACTGGATGAACCTATATTCCTATTATAGATCAAAAGCCTACCCCTTATACCATATGCATCACTATATGAGACGCGCAACATGACAAAACCAACAAAGTGGTTGTGCGCCCAGTGCAGACTCAGATCAGCCTGGACATCCGCCCAGTCTGATCAGAGTCTTCACGGTCCGCATAGAGGTAGCTTAGACCCTTAACTACCCTTTAAGCGCTTCGGAAAGAGTCTGATCAGACTGGGCGTTCGGCCGGTCTGATCTGAGTCTGTGCTCGGTGCACAACCATTTTGTTGGTTTTCTCGTGTCGCGGCTCATTTAGGCTGTTGACCTCAATCGCCATCTCCTGGCAATTATGCACTGTAAGTTTATATGTTGGCCAATGGGAATAGAGGCTTTGGCACAGTAGGCCAAATGGGAGTAGACGTTTTGACTAAGTATACCAAATGTGGGTGAACGTTTTGGGAGTAGATTTTCTGAAAGTAGATATTATGGCATTACCCCCTAGCGTCACACCAGGGAATATCTCTGTGACAAATTGGAAAAATAAACAACATCAAGCACCATGGTTTTTTTATCATTATTCTTTCTTTGTTCAAAGTAGCACTTATATTTATCTCAGAGGTAATATATATTATGACAAAAACAAGCATGTAAAATATAACAACAATACTTATTTTAGCGTTGGGAAGAGGAAAAAGACTGTCTAACTGTATCTCAGTCTTTTACAAAATGACATTAATCATTAGTCTAACAATCGGATACCCACTGTTCAGAGTACTTTTGTCCATAAATGGAATCATGAAAGGCTATCCATAAAGGATTTACCTATATCCATGAGTCGATTTATGATCATCCAATATTCAGTATGATCAGTTGTAGTAGGTAGCAGCAAACAGGAACATAGTCAAATCAATATTTTAAACAACAAAATAACAATACCCATGTAAAGCTTATAGTTACAATTTGCAGTCAAAAAGCAGATTGTACAAAGAAGAAATAAGCACAGTACTAAGTCTAAACACAGTACTACTAGTCTGTCAGTATAGAATACATACTGTCCTCGCAGCACAAAGCCTCATAATGTAAAAATTAAATGTTTGAAGGGATGTGTTTGTTTCACTGAAGGGAACATATGCATGAACAATAATTAGACATCACATGATTAGGAGGTACCACATAAAGCAATAAAGCTGAAACAAAAACTAACACCCAACTGACTTAGATAAATAAGGTAGAGTCGGGTAACTTCGGACAGCGAGTAAATTCGGATTTTCCATTGCAAACAGTGAAAATCCAGATGAGACGGCTCATAATCAGCCGTCTCATCAGGATTTTCACTGTTTGCCCAGTTAATTTTGCTTTAATTCCAAACAAATGACATATAAAGGAAACAATGTCACTGTCCGAATTTACAGGCTATCCGGATTTACTCGACTTTACCCTAGTGATATTATTAAAGCTGCAAAATGAGAATGTTTAAGAATATATGCAAAATGACATATATTAACAAATACATATGAGCGGTGATAATAAAACCTGCCCTATGCCACGCGCAAACAGTTTAAACTCAGGTCAGCCCACAAACTGATTAGAGTCATTAGTCAGTTTGCCAGTCAAATACTGTAACCGCCAATTAGAGGAGCTCAATCACTGGAGACAGTGTGATCCTGGTAGATAGAGGATCTTACATGAGTGCTAATGTATTATTGAATTTATAAAATGAGTTGGGGAAAAAGATAAGATGCGAGGCTGTGCCGAGCATCTTATCGTTTCACCAACGAGTTTAATAAATTCAATAATACAGGGGCACGAATGCAAGATTCTTTTTATCATATGACACTTAAATCGCATTTTATCAGCAAATTTTGCCCAAAAACGTCATGATTTCCCCATTAGAAAACGCGACGTTTTAAATTATGGACGTCAATGCATAACGTTACGACGTAATTTGCATATTTAATCCACTAGTGGATTATCGCATTTAATGCATGGCTTTATTACACTCTCATATGATAAATTATATAATGTTATGTTATCCACTGTCCTGTTCAACAAAGATGAAATATTAAAGAGATACATAAAGTAAGCCATAGAGTGGTATCACTCTATAATGGTTTTATGACCCTGTTATGTCATTACCTATGTGAGATTGGGTATTTCCTTTGATGAAATAGCAATGTCACCGGACTGTTACATAACAGGATTATGAACCGACTAAACACCCACTAAAGAAGAATAAATGTCTTTAAGTGGTCAATAAGGAAAATCAAACGCAAGTCCAAGGTGAAAATATAGTGTATGTGTGGCGCGGCTTGCTGACCTGAGTATTGATTCAAGAAACGTTTTCATGTGACACAGTTTATATATACTAAAAGGCAGTCAGAAATATTGGCACATGTTCAGAAGAATACTTGTAATAAGGCAATGAGTACACTTTTAGAAGAAACGACTCAACCAGTTTTCCTTTTGCCTCTCTTTTAAATGGGAGTCAACCCTTTCAAAAACGATTTTACTCCTTTAGAGGAAAATTCTTTTCTCTATTAGCAGACCCCTTTTGTAGTTTATCATGCAGGGAAGCAAACAGAAAATATGGCAAAAAAGCATGGTGTACCCATTTGTCTTAATGAAACAGAATGATATCGGATCAGCGAACTGATGTTGGAGAATGCTCTACCGTTTTACAATATCGGAGGACACAAGCTTTAAGCTTTACCATGTCTTTCGATGTCCCAAAAAGCGAGACAATATCCCCACCCCCATGTTATGTCACTATCACGAGCTCTACTTAGGCAATGATGCTTCACATTTACTATCAAATACAATAACTTAGCAATAATTATTGATTGTGCAACTTTATATGTTGATTTGATCAATTATTTTGCAATAGAGAACAAAAGTTCAGTCTATCTGGTTCAAGAAATACTTACCCTCTCATGAAAATGTTTTTGTGTGTTTTTATTCATTAAATGACATTATTCTGATGTATTTAAACTGTAACTATGTCATAAGATAAATCAAAACCACAAGAAAGTATTTGAACTGTTTATTATGCATTTTTATGCGTAAGCTTAGGTCAGAAATAAAAAGACTGGAAGCAAAACATTGCTAAAGTAGCTTTGCTGACCTACATATGATCAGTTTCTGTATATCGCTCATAAAATATGGCAAGAATCATCATGGTATAGGGTAGAGTCGGGTAACATCAGACAGTGGGAAAATTCGGGCATACCATTGCAAACAGTGAAAATATAGATGACAGGCTCATAGTGAGCCCTCTCATCAGGATTTTCACTGTTTGCCCAGTTATTTTTGTTATAATTGCAAACAACTGACATATACAGGAAACAATGTCACTGTCCGAATTTACCCGCTGTCCAAAGTTACCGGACTCTACCCTACGCAGCGGTTACATGACACAGCCTATGGCAAGCCAATTAACTATTTATCTTGCATAGTGAACATCTTTTGTACTATATTAGATAGCTTATATGCCAATTATGGTATCTAATATAACATATAAGGTATCTTATATCCTATATAAGATTTCTGATATCGGGTATTATAAGATATCTTATATAGGATATAACATATCTTATATTGGATATAAGATATCTTATTTAATTTTTCATATAAGATATCTTATATATCAGATATCTTATACAATATATTAGATATCTTATATAGCATATAAGACATCTTATATATCAGATATCTGATATATATTAAATAAGATAAATTATATGTAAAATTAAATAAGATATCTCAAATCCTATGTAGGATATCTTATATCCGATATAAGATATCTGATATAATAAATTAACTTATATGATATATAAGATATCTAATATGCTATATCAGCTGTCTAATATATTGTATAGTGTCTTACGTAAAAATCAAATAAGATATCTTATAAACCTATATGAGATATCTTATATAGTAAATTAGATATCTTATATGGCAAATAAGATATCTTATATAGGATATAAGAAACCTTATGTAGGATATAAGATATCTTAAATAGGACATGAGATATTTCATTTAATTTTACATAAAATATATCTGATATAATATAACAGCTATCTCATATATATTATATAAGAAATATTTTCATATATTTACTAGAAAATACGCTCTTTCTACATATGGGATAAGGCAAGACTTTCATGCTTGTATGAGGACTGCATATCTCTAAGGCCCTATCACTACAAAAGTAGCCAAAACCCATATCACTCCCTATATCATCCGTACCACACCCCATGTGACCCATGTCATCCCTTTGGCGAAAAAGCCATATCACCACATGCATTTATCAAACAGGAAAAAATTGGTCACAAGTAAATTATATGATAAATAGATTATGATACAGCAATTTTCATTTCATATCCCGTATCAACCCTCGACTCCCATATCAGCCCTCGACTCCCATATCAGCCCTTGAGCCTCTTATGTTCTATTAGATATCTTATATCCTATATCAGATATCGCATATATTATATAAGATATCCTATTTATTATATAAGATATCTTATATATATGATATCTTATATAATAAATAAGATACCCGGTATCTTATATAATTTATTTGATATAATAAATGAGATATCTATATTCCATAATAAATATTAAAATGGCTTGCCATACGGCCTCCATTTCGCACTGAATATTATAAACCCATAATTCAGCAAATGGAATGCCAAAATACAACAATGCTATTTGAATCATATGTTGTTGTTTTGGCCAAGTGCACATTAATACAAATTTCAGCGTTGTAAAAGATAAACTGGTAGGGGTATCACAAAATTCCTGAAAGTTGCCAAACCCTAACTGTTATCTGAAAACTCCTGAAACAGCTCCAGCCGGAATTTCCACTTGGCCACTTCCATGTTTTTTTTTTGTTTTTTTCTCATTTGTAACACCATCAGTTATTTTATTTAAAAGCACAAAGTGGTCACATTTTTTTTCAAATTCCCGAATATCAGTAGCATACTCTGGCTATCTTATTTGCAGCATCTTAATTCGCAAGGAATGGAAGTGCTCGTGTATCAGGCGTGAAGAGTATTATTTAAAAATATAGCCACAAACAGTACGAACAAATATATATCTATATAAAAAAATCCACATTAAAACGAAGAAACCATGTTCACATGTTGTTTCAACATGATTTTATGCTTTGCTTATCTACTTTGTGGGTCAAAGTTTGTATTTTTCACAGTGAGACTGAAATTCAGCTATCTAAGAACAGTACGAAATACAAACAATTCATCTTTGTTAAATGTTGGCGTCTGTTCGCATATACCTAGAGACACCGTTTCATATGGAGGCTAAAATTCAGGTTATCTCACTTACTGTATGTACACTCAACTCATAATTATGTGGGGTCGAGTCGAGTAACTTCGAACAGCGGGTAAATTCGGACATACCATTGCAAACAGTGAAAATTCTGATGAGCCGTCTCATCAGGATTTTCACTGTTTGCCTAGTTATTTTTGTTATAATTCCAAACAACTGGCACATAAAGGAAACAATGTCACTGTCCGAATTTACCAGCTGTCCGAATTTACCCGACTTGACCCTAATAGGTTGACTTAGTTCACACGTTTGATGCCACTGATTCTCCTCATATGGCTGACATAATTCCAATTTATACATATGACTAGCAAATATACATAACGTTTCATGCCCGCTGGTCATTGCTGTTCCCTTTCCTTAGAAAATAATTCCGGTAGTGCGTGCGTAGTATATCACCAAAACAAAAAATATATAATGGCCGAAACCACCAATTCCCAAGCCGGTAATATTATCAAAATAAATATAGTATATCACAAGGTTCGCAACAATTCATATAACTGTACATGTTTTCGCACGAGTTTTATCACAATCAGGCATTATTTATATATGTAATGTTCAGGTTGTGAAACCAACACTACCTTTCTCTCGTGAGATCTCTATTGGCATCCTGTATGTCTTTTGACTCGTTTGATTTACCTGAAAGAACAAAAACTATTTTCAATTACTTCTTGCTGTGTTCAGTCTCTTCTGTCAGCTGTATATGACAAAACAAGAAATTTGACACACTACTTGTTGGGTGGATCCATTTCGAAGGCACCCTGACAGTGAAATTGATTTCATAAAATAAAATGACCCCTACCAAAGTCACCATGAAAGACGTACCAACGTTCAATCGTATTGAAAGTTTTTTCAGACACATGTTCCTTCTTTTAAATGTGTACTGCTCTTGAAGGAACTCTTTAAGATTTTTAATTTAAGCTGATTTAAAAAATCTTTGTTTTGCTTTTTTGAAATCAATTTTGCTTCATTTCTTGGAATGGAAGAAGACACGGATAGACTCGACGCCAGGGGGCGCATCTTAGTGATTCGTTCCGCTTGTCCCCTGGAGAACATCATTATGAGAACTGAAACAAAAAAATCAAAACGGACTGTCTACTACTAAATAAGTTATCAAAATATAAAAATTCTGGCAAAATTGCATTCAAACGCAAACGTAAATCTTACTATTCTTCCTTCAAAGTAATAATGTTTGCTTTTATCGAAATTATATAAGCATTTTTTCAAACCTTAAGGCTTTTACGTTCATAAAGCTAGAAATAATTAATCCTTGGTTCAGTGTACTGTACAAAATGTACATACTGTAAGAAACGTTTTCATTATTTGTTTCAAATACCTATTTGATAATATGTCTATAACGTTTTAACTTAGCTATAACATCTTGAATAATTTGAAACATATAGAATCTAGTTTATTCGTGGCATGAGCAGATATAATATGGGTGTCCATTTGAAAGGTGGGGTCTGGTGAAGGGATTAATAAGTTGACAACTTGCATCTTTTGTCAGAAAAGAAAAGTAAAAGTACGACTTTAAAATCACACTGACAAATTTCTCCTTACAAACAGTTTCCTGAAAAAATAAGATTCTACTGATTTAACACTTAAGCAATCAAGCAGTGAACATTTTAAGTACCTGGCAGTACAGGGGCCGTAATTATAAAACGACTTAAGTGGTTGCTATGCTGTTGCTAAGGCTGAATTTCTATCAAGGAGATTCCCTACAACTATGAAATTTGCTCTGGAGGAACAGTCTTTTCAGACTGTTCCTCAAGAGCAAACTAAAAATGTTTTTCAGAGAAAAACTGATGTCCCCCACCATCCCATTTCCAATGCCTCCTTATGAATAAAAAACCTGAACAATCAAAATACTAGGCAAATTTAGAGAAAATCCATCCACTGGTTCTAAAGATATCCATCATTGATGACTGTTTCCTTGCAAATGAGGTCAAAATCTAATCAGCTCTTAAAGTTGACCCAATGATGTATCCATGCAAGTTTTGGTGAAATTCCATCCATTGGTTCAAGAGATATAGTGGGTGACCTTGAAAATGAGGTCAAGGTCACCAAAATCTAATCAGCTCTTAAACTTGTCCCAATGATGTATCCATGCAAGTTTGGTGAAATTCCATCCATTGGTTCAAGAGATATAGTGGGTACAAGAAACTGTCATCTAAGCCCTCCAGTGACCTTGCAAATGAGGTCAATGTCACCAAACTCTAAAAAGGCTCTTAAACCTGTCCCAATTATGTATCCATGCAAGTTTGGTGAAATTCTATCAATTGTTTCAAGAAATATCATGGGTACAAGAAACTGTCATCTAAGTCCCCCAGTGACCTTAAAATGAGGTCAAGGTCACCAACATCTTATCAGCTCTTAAACTTGTCCCAATGATGTATCTATGCAAGTTTGGTGGAATTCCATCCATTGGTTCAGGAGATATAGTGGTTACAAGAAATAGTCATCCAAGTCCTCCAGTGACCTTGGAAATGAGGTCAAGGTCACCAAAATCTTCTCAGCTCTTAAACCTGTCCCAATGATGTATCCATGCAAGGTTGGTGAAATTCCATCCATTGGTTCAAGAGATATCGTGGGTACAAGAAATTGTCATCTAATTCCTGCAGTGACCTTGAAAATAAGGTCAAGGTCACCAAAATCTACTAAGCTCTTAAACTTGTCCCAATGATATAGCCATGCAAGTTTGGTTAAATTCCACCGATTGGTTCAGGAGATATTGTGCATACAAGAACTTTTCATGCCATTTATGTCCTTCTGTGACCTTGAAAATGAGGTCAAGGTCACCAAAATCTAATCAGCTCTTAAGCTTGTCCCAATGATATATCCATGCAAGATCGGTGAAGTTCCATCGATTGGTTCAGGAGATATTGTGCATACAAGAAATTTTCATGCCATTTAAGTCCTCCTGTGACCTTGAAAATGAGGTCAAGGTCATTAAAATCTAATCAGCTCTTAAGCTTGTCCCAATGATATATCCATGCAAGTTTGGTGAAATTCCATCATTTGGTTAAAGCGATATCGTGCATACAAGAGTGTGACGCCGACGTTGACGCCGACGCACCGGGAACCGCACTGAAAACAATATGCCCCCCCCCCTCACCTTTGGTGGGGGGGGGGATATAATTTCATAGTTGTAGGGACTGTTCCTCCACAGCAAATTTCATAGTTGTAGGGAATGTCTAACATAGAAATTCAGCCTTAGCAACAGCATAGCAACCACTTAAGTGGGTTTAAAAATACGACCCCAGAATCCCACATCAGTTGAGAGCAGAGATTCAGAAAGCAAGATAAAGCCAGGCAGAAAAAAAACAACTAAGCATCTGCTAGTAGCCTCACGTCTGCAATGCCAATATCTAACACTATTGCACTTCAATCAGTTCAGTTCTTGCCGATGCCGTACACAGTATGGTGGTATTGGGCTTATTTAATACACAATCTTAGCAAACTGAGCACACTGTCAATCTGAGTTTTCCTTCAGTGGTTAATCTTAAACGAAACTTCGCCTCATTACATTGTTTATTACAGTCCGAATCTTTTTTTAAAATTTCCAAAAAGGCATTCTCATCAATCACCAACACTAACCCACACCTGCGATTTCATGCATAACAACCAAATCTTAACTGAAAAGCAGAAATAGATGGTACAGATATGTAAAGAAAATAATACTTTGCGAATACCTTCCAGCCAAATTCTGAAAGAATGTATGCACAATGCCTCTGCTTTCGTTTAAGCAATATTTCATTTTATAAATTCGCATGCAGAATAAATAAAACAAAATATCAGAATTTGTCCAATTCCACTCGAAACAATGACTCACTTGCTCCATAACAGTTTTGTCAAACCTGTTAAGTGTCACCTGCCTTTAACAGCCACTTTTCTGGGATCTCTTGAACCAAAATATATTGAAAATTAGCCTGTATTACGGGCCACCTGTCTTTGTTGTCCCCTTAGGTGACCCCTTACTACAGGTTTAACCTCATTTTATGATTAAATAAAAAAATGATTTGCAATTGTTGCAGCTAGTGATATGACGTATGGCGGCCGTAAAACGTCTCCCCATAAATCAACCGTTGTGCAGTTTATATTTTGCTTTTGATCTTTTTACACCTGAGGAAATATTCTAAGAAAACGGAATTAAAACTTGGTTTAGAATCATACTTTAGACAGATTATTTTTTTAATCTGGTTGGTATAAACTAGTCTTTGAATCGATTGTATGTTTGAAATTGTCAAAATCACTTTTTTTCCTCTGGCTTTTGATGCATGGCCATTACAGGGTTACTGATTTTTATTAGCAATTGCTGAACGGCTCCCCGTAAATGACAGTGGAATTAAAGTTTTGTTTAGAATCATATTCTAGACAGATTCTTTTTATCAAACTGGATAGCGTTTTTGATATAAATCAGTCTTTGAATCGACTGCGGATTTGAAATTTTCAAAATAACAGTACGCTTTCCTCTGGTTTTTTATGCGTGGCCACCTCAGTGGCTACTGATGAGGCTTTATTAGCCGAAAGCAAAGTAGTCTGACCAAACTGCTAACTTATGAATGTTTTCATCGCTCTAAAAGGAGATCGCTTAAGATTCTCTTGATTATTCTAACTCAAGTTTCGAGTTTGGATTATTTTGTTGTTTATTTTCAGAAAGAAACATATCTACATTTAAAAAGCACGATGATATATGAAATATTTGAATATTTCCCCACACTTTCTGAGATCAAACAGGTAATCTGCACCTAGTGGGTGGACCATATTTCCTTGAACTTTTGGGGTAAAATGTTTCATCCCAGTAGGCGAACAAGTCTAAAATAAACGTTTTAAATATTGAAAAGTTCAGCAAAGAAACTAAATTTCTTTGAAATTATTTCCGTTTTTAAGTCTTTAAAATAATACAGTATGTCAGTGACCTATTTATTAATCAGTCTGACAAAATACTGGACAATAAACGATAAAATAGAAAATTGAACCAAATAATCATTTCTAGATGTTTTTGAAATTTAGACATTTTGAGCACTTATATCAAATCTAAATGAAATCCTTTCGGAGAAATTACATTTAGACCATTTAATAAAGCGGGAGTGAGCAGAAGTTTACAAATATTTTTAACAAACAAGATGCTAAAGACACATATGTCGAGTTTCAGCTGTAGATCCATGGCGGACCATATTACCCAAAATAAAATTGCATCATTTAAATTATTAGTTTTTCTTTCTGTCTATGTGATTTTTTTTCATTCCGGATTTCATAAAAACGGATTTATGTTGAATATTGAATATTTGGTACACATGCTGACATTAAGTTCTCTCTCTCTCTCTCTTTATGCTCTATATTACGAAAATGGCACCATTTTACTTAAGCCATTAAGTGGACGAATGGTCGGATTCTTCGACACTATTATTTCATTTCTGATCAGCGAGTTATATATAAAAAAATCGCCACTGTGTGCAGCGATTTATGCTCTTTCAAAGACTGTTTCTCCTACTCTTTGCCAAGAATTGGACAAAAAATATGCATATCAAACGGTTTATCATCAAACGTGAAGGGCAATCACTATACATGCTTAGACGTTTAAGTTACAGGTACAGGAAATGGACCATTAGTGCTTATTTACAAACCTTAAAGCGAATGCACAATGATGCTTACTTACCAAACTTAAAGCGAAAGCACAATGACGGCTTTCGGGGTATCTGTATACATGTAAATATTTATTCAAATAGTGAACGAATGCAAAAGCACTGTAATATACTGGCTGTCTCTCTATGCCTACTTATTCAACTGAAAGCAAAAGCACCATAAAATACTAACTCCCATAGCATGTCATGCAAAGAGGATTCCTTTTAGCTGTTTATTGAGCTCTTGCCTGAACGTAAAAGCGGTTCTCTTTCGTCGGAGCTCTCATACGTTGATCCCTGGACATGACCATCTGGGGCACTGCCATTAGGTAACTGTTCCAACATAGTCACTGTAAGTAAATGCATATTACGGTGAATGAAATATTACTTCAGAGGAAGCAACGCTAATGATTCATTTCTGCCCACCATCTCAATGGGGATCAACTCCTACAGGAAAAAAAAGTTCCCAAAATTATTTTCTGAAAAAACTAGTAACAGACTTTTTAAATAACAAGTGTTGCCTTTTCTAAATAAATGTCTTTTTCGATGGGCAAAGGAAATCAGTCCTTCATACAAACAATTAGGTTGTAGCAGAACGGAAATGAAAAGCAGGGGAATACATATAATGTAAGTATCCGGTCTTATAACAAAAAAATGTGCTGCCTTAATTGTTTTCTGAGACATATCAAAACCAAATTTATCCAAAACATGTTATTTTCATTCTTGCATGGTCACAATGGTCACAAAAAGCTGTCAGCTTTTTATTTTAGTTAATGTTTTTTAATAGACGTACAGGTTCCGAAGCAAGTTGAAAATTTAGTGTTTTTTTTTTTTCTTTAAACGAAATTTCTACATGCTTAAAAATCCCAATTCCAATACTTTGCAATCAATTTCTTTATATAATGGATGAATATTGCATGCTACTCTAGTTGAAAATTATTGCCTGCATCCTTTTTCCAGCATACCGAACAAATATTTTTTTTTCTTCATAAAAAAATATCGAATGCTCTTAAAACGTTGACCCCTTTTAAATGGAGTTCTTCTGACAGAAGAGCCAAGTCTACTACCCGGCAGCTGTCTCGGTTTGGAACAAAGGAGAGAAAAAATAGATCCGTCCACATAAACCTTCAACAAATGCAAAGTCTTTGGAGTACTCTTTAAAATTTATTCCCTATATTGTGATATATCCACAAGTTACCATTATTGATAGCTATCCTTTAGAGTGCTTTTTTTTGTATTCATGAATAAAAATTATGGATATGCATAAACAAAATAAAGAATATGAAAGATGTATTCTTGATGGCAATATTTCATATTAAAACTAAGTTAAATTTAAAGATAGCAAACAACAATTATCTTTATCTGTAAAACTATTGAATATGGATATCCAAATAAAGTATATCCGAAATTCGAACTACCAATAACCTTACTAATAATGCAAAAGAACAGGTAAGAAATTATAAAAGGGCTTAACATAAAATCTAAACGTCAGTTTTAGTCAACGATATATTTAGTAAAATTCTGATCTGTATTTTATTATTGCTTATCACCATCGTTCTAAGATACAAATATGGTGTGTTTTAAATGCAGCTGCAAACAAATCCTACTTAAAACTTTACTGTTTTTTCTTGATTTATGTATGTGATCTATCGTGTCTCTACTTGGTAAAGGAGGGGTTATATACGTGTAAAACGAGCTAGATGCACTGCGATGCAGATCTAAACATATGGAAGCAGTATAGAAAATTTCATTTTCTTTTCACCATACAAATTGACCCTTCACAAATCCATTATCAAAAAGACTCAGAAAGTATAACAATAACATACAACTCGGCAAAATATATCAGTCTAAGATGACTGGACCACCCTTGATCGGATGTTACCACATCATAGTAATACATTAACATGAAATTTGACAGAAACTATTTTCAATTACACGCGGAATCTAAGGAAGGTTTAAAGGGGAAAATCTCAGTATACCTTAAGTAGAATATTCAAATCTGAAAGGAAATGGATACTGTCTACAAAAGGTATTACGCAAGCTTTCAAATCCGGTGAAACTACTTATGTTATCTGAAGGGGCAGAATTAAGGTTGTTTTAATATCGAAGCTGAATTACGTCAGGGAAAAATGATTTAGAATGATAGTTTCAACTATAAAGTATTGGATTAAAAACTGTATACTCAATATCAGTCTTAAATAATAATTGTAATTCTAAGCCATAATAAACACATTTTACTGGGCACACAACTCAACACTTATCATCCACAACTTTCAACGCCTCTTAAAGAGACGTGTGAATTGGTGAAATGAAGCGCTAATGAATATGTATTTGCATTCGGCATAATGCATTCATGCTAATCCTCCCTATTTGAATAAGAATTATATCATCAGAATTATGAATAATTTGTATTTTTCGAAGTGAACAAAAAATGGACATTTCCTGAATACCAGAGAAATATTAGTGAAAAGACCATTGATAAACGTAGTACAAACGTCATGATTTATTTTATATTCTGAAAATTTAGAGGGAAGTCAACTTAGACTAAAAATTAGCCGCAGTTTTTCTTGTACGACCCTTTCAAAAATATATCAGGCTGTTCAAAACAAAATAAGCTTTTCGAAATAAATATGAAAAAAAAAGACTGTGAAGAAATATAAATTTATCCATTCCAACGTCCTTACAATGATAAGTGCCAGATGGGGTGCATCATAACTATCTGCAACATTTACTCTTTGTTGTCATCTCAGCCATGATTGTCAGGCCGGTACAGAGAGTCAATCATGGAGCTACATTTGCCAAGTAAGTCTGGTCCGCGATAACGTAAAGCTAAATTTGCTGTTTTCGAGATTATGTGTGTGTTCATGGTTCCCGAGGTTCTTATCCATTCTTGAAACTCGTTTCAGTTGTAGTAGCGCAGATGTTAGCATGCCAGTGGTTTCATCACAGTTCCACAGTTCATTGCCATGCTGTTTTATCGACAACAAGCTCAAAACGCAGCCAATACATTGTTTAGTTTGTTGTATACTATTAAACTGTGGGAATAATTTAATCAAAGCTGTTATTTTTCATTGGCATGAATCGTAGATTATCAGTTCAGCGTCGAACATGCAGTCGAATTGAAAACTAAAATGAATGAGTTTTACAACAGAGTATGATACTTAAATACATACAAAAATGTATAATTATAGTTGAGGCATTACAGAATCTTATGATAATATGTATTTCAAGTTATAAGGATATATTCTCACTTACCCTTTTTCCGTCTGGTCCCTAGAGTTTGTGGTATAAGTGTGCACAATGCTACTAAAGCAACCAATGCGAACCCCCCTGGCACAAAGACTATAATCTTCCTGTAATACTCTACACATTTTGGACAACAATTCCTGAAAATCAATCAATAGGAATATATGGCAAACGTACGAATATACCTCCATGTTTAGCCAGTTTCACAAAAACAAACAAATATCTGCAAGTTCCTATTCGCTTCCTTGGATGACAAAGCCTTCCCTCTTAAAGATAAGAATTTATTTGCCCCACGCAGTAGCAAATGCTTACCTTTAAGAATTAAAGCCCACTAAAAGAAGCAAATCGTGAAACTGGCAGTGGTGTTTCCCTTGAAACTGAATCCATTTATCTTAGTTTTTTTAAAATCTGAAAGAAGTGTTATTCTGCGAAAGGAAAAAGATAAAGAAATACTATGAAACTTTAATGGAAAAATACATGTGACTATACTCTTCTCAAAATAATTAAAGGACTATATTGGATGTAATTTCCAGTGGTCTCTATGATTTAACCAAAAGATGGATGAAATAGTGGGATAGAAAGAATACACTTCCCCTGCGGACGATTTGTTATGAATAAATAAGTGTGGATATCGATAAGACTCCATAAATCCCTATGGCCTGTTTTTCCTAAAACATCGTGTTTATCACCACAGGATAAAAACAAAGATAGTCCAAACGAAATCTGCACATGCATTATCTCTGCAGGATAGTTAATGTCTTTTCATGTAATCAGCATCAAAACAGTCTTAATAATCCATCTCCTGTGATTCTATAGACTTTGAAAAAAAGCCTAATTTTCCAGAAAAGCGGAATTATATTAGTTTTTCAACGCGTAGAAAGGTTATTAAAGGCACTGCTGATGCAGCATTTAGGCGAAAACTGGATCTGCAAGTTTTAATCGTTTTTATCCGATCAGAAATTTTGATATAATAAAATCACCGCTTAATCATATGCCTTGTCTATGCAGCGTTGCAATATTACATCACTTCACATAAACAGACTCAATTAAAGGTCTACTATTTTCGTTTCTTTGATGTGTTCCTGGCTTCCAGAGGGCCTTACTTCAGTACTTACTCTATATGATCAATGTCTGATCACGCAAACTCAACAATATCCAACTACTGTCCGGGCGCAAATAAAATAGCATGTTCTGGACATGCCCAATTCATGGTTCCGAGATGCCACTCAAAGCTAATTAGCACCTACTTAACAACCATTCACTGGCCAGTTAGTAAGTACCACTGATTGAGCATGCTGTGAGAGATAAGATCAAATTCAGCTGCTTGGGGACTAGTCCCAAATTTAACACTGAAAATGATTATATAGTAAATTCTTACCTCAATAAATCATCAACTATATAAGATAACTTTTTGAAATTTGTAGAGTAAGTTTTATATGTTTAACATTAGAAAAATATCTCCAAAATTTCACAAAAATTGGTTTTAAAATAAAAATGTTCATATGCAAATGAGGGTAGGCAGAGCTTAAGGGATCTCACGGAACAATGAATTTGCATATGCCAGAAGACACATGTTCTACCTCATAACCCCATAAACAGGTATTTATATATGGTAAATTACTTGAGGCATTTCATGTGTCATGCAAATGCCTAAAATCACGGGTATGTGCATGTCAAAGCCAGGTATATAAGGGTGTCTGGTTGGAATTCAAGCACTACATCTTAAATATACAGAGGCAGGGCTGTTGCAAATGTACTGTTTTCTAGTCGTTATGTTAAAATTCAGGGGTTACTACATCTGTTAGCTTTCTACTTTTGTATGCCTACACAGGAATAAACTAAAAGTTAAAACGTGTAAAAAGAAGCATTATTGTATAGGAGCAATCTTTATCTGGCCAAATGGCAAAATATATCTGTAACTCTGTCCAGCAAAAAGTCTAAACTAGAATGGCCACGATCCAAAACATTGCTCTTCGAACATACGAAAAGAAGAAATGTGAAACACCATCGTCAAATAGGGACAACCGGCACACTTGGTCTGACAAAGAGGAAGAACATCAGTAACATGAACATTAAGAACACGTGTTTTATTGCGTCCTTTTCTAACGTCATTCTGAACGAGGAACACAAAGAATTCTTCACGTTTCATTTAACAATTTCGTTGTTTCTGTATGCAATCTTTCAAAATGCAATGCATGGAGTGTGTAGTCATGGCCACTTTCAGACGACATTTGCGGTTTTATAGTGGGTATTATAATTTTTCTATTAAATCGTCCTCCAATATCCGAAATCGAAAGAAGGCTGTGGTACCTGAATGTTGTTGTTACTCCAAATTTTGGGGAGGCTTAAACGTAAAAACCCGTAAACTCTCGGTAAAACAAAAATATCAGTTTAAATCATTTATGAGCACATATTCTCTGCGCTTTATTCTGTAAAAGTAAAACGTATGCAAAGACCAGGAACTGAAACAATCAAAATCCAAATCCAGCCCTCAAACCATAGTTGGAAACAACTAAGATTACAAATAATCAAGATACAGAGAACATATGGCCAACCGAGTGAGCAGCTTGTTCCCAAAAGGTGGCCACTCAGCAACCCAAACCGAACCAAAAATAATAATAACATACATAAGGTAAAACATCACAGAAACTCTGACAACAAAAACAGGCAACAAAGAACCACAACAGAACTACCGCCTTGGAACGGTCAGTAATGAATTACTGGGGGGCTTAAATCGATTTTACAGGCCCAACCTCACCCTCAGTTTCTGAAGTGGTACAAAACATTTAGTTGGTTGTTCGGTTCGCATGATAACCCTCTAACTCGTCAATGAATCATCACGGTAAACACATAAATCAAATTTCAACACCATGAAGAAGCAAAGACGAGGACTCAACAGATACAACGGGCCGTCTGACAGGTGGAGATCCCTGTCCTGCCAAACAACCCCACTGGAAATCTGAAGCAAAAGAAGGTCACCAGTTGAGCCCCGGTGGACCAAGCAACAGACAAAAAGACTGTATTCGGCAATTAACAGATTATCTTGGCAAAACAAACCACGAAGCAGACTGTTGTACTGGAATTCCCGTTATTTCCTGTTGCGTGAACACCACGTGATCAATCAACTTTATGCAACAGCAAGCCAACTTTAAAATCTGATGCAGCTCATAGCTCGTAAGTCCTTACGTAAGACAAAGCGGTGAATGTTTTGATATTTCGACAATCAATGTCTTTTTAAAAATGACCATCCCAAAACGATTCTTTTTCAACATTTCCTCTTTAGAAGACTGAATGTTGGCTTCTTATTTTTCTTCTTTTGGTGTATTTGGCAATTTGGGCGTGATTTGTGATTGAAGTCTTTCCTTAATACCTTCAATTATACATTTTTTACAAACGCTTAGAGCAGTGACCTATAAATGCAAATCCATATATAGGTCACTGCTTAGAGTGGTTCCGGAAAAAAAGCAAAAAAAAAAAAAACAGTTTTTTTACATTTTTTTTTGGCTATATGTTCTCTGTATCTTGATTATTTGTAATCTTAGTTGTTTCCAACTATGGTTTGAGGGCTGGATTTGGATTTTGATTGTTTCAGCTCCTGGTCTTTGCATACTTTTTACTTTTACAATCCTTCTCGATTTGGTAACTAAGCTTACAAACACACACAAGAACACATACACAGGTCCCATAAGCCTTGTCGGAGACCGGTGATATTTCAACATCAGTTCTAATAGTCGAAGATAAAACTTAGATAATGGTTTACAGAGTAAAGGTATATATAGTTCTGCTTAAAACGTTAAAATGTTGAAAGCTTATTCCGATTACTCAAGTCAAAAACTTGACTCAAATCACAAGCAAAACGTATAAGCTGAAAAAATTTACATCGCACGACGTAGCAAACATGAAATGAGCCATGACATGCGAAAACCAAAAATACGTGGTTGTGCCACGAGAAAACCAACAAATTGGCTGTGCGCCCAGAGCAGACTCAGATCAGTCTGGGCATCCGCGCAGTCTGATCAGAGTCTCCACTGTCCGCACGAAGGTAGCTTAGACCCTTAGCTACCCTTTAAGCGCTAAGGAAAGACTCTGATCAGACTGGGCGGGTGCCCAGGCTGATCTGTCTGCGCTGGGCGCACAGCCAATTTGTTGGTTTTCTCGTGTCGCGGCTCAAGTCTTTCGAACAGCAGAAAACTAGCAATAATGAAATCAAACCCATGCCCTTGTCATCTTCTTGTTATGAAATACAGCCATTCACTATCAATAAATGTAAATCCATGAACTGGACCTTTTGTAGCAGAAACATTAAGTATGTTCGGAACCATCTGGCATAGGCACAATCGCATTCCAAAATCTTAATTAACTAACACCCATCACCTTTATAAAATAGTCCATCAAGTCATGCAACCATACAGAATCTGGAATATATCGATTACCCTGACAACATGTATGAGGTACCAAGACCTACAAATGTGCTATATTCATTTAAGCTGCAAGTCGTCGCATCAAGATGAGCCACGTTTTCGCTTGAATCTCATACACATATATTTTATTTACAAAATTATGTGTCAGAAAATGTTTTAGAACCAATGCTTCCCTAAATTTACTTATTTTACGTATGCAACGAGGCAGACAGATTATGAAAGACGTCTAGTTATGAATTTTATTTACTTCTCCAAAATCTTAATCACACCATGCCCATTACCGAGGCGAAGCTAAAGGCATATGATCATGCAATTATATATAACAGTGAAAGTCATTATTACCCTGACAACATACAACTTGTGCTCCAAGAAGGCCTGCAAATATATCAGTTACTGCTATATCAGTCTCTGAACAACTTATGACAGTACCTACTGAGTAGGTAACCCTGAAACAGCTCTATTACAATATTATCATGGTTAAACCAACTATACTCGTGCGCTTGTATATAAAATGCCAACGTTACGTAACAAGACACTTCCAAATACTGTATGCAGTATTTTGACAAAAAATTGCTATACTTATTTTGGGGAAGTAAATATACATAAAAGAGTTTAAACATTCAAACGAAGAAAATCCCACCAAATACTGAAATCTTTTTGTCCCGAAATAAAAACAAAATGTATATATCTGTTTCACGAGGATAAAAATTCCGCATAAATTTGTATAACTCATAATGCAATCATTATTGAAATACAACATTTTTGTAGTTTAAAATTATCATGAAAACAAATGCCAAACGAACATAGAAAAAACTCTGTGGAATGCTGTATTTTGCATTTTGCGTATTGACAGAAACAGAGTTGAACTAGAAAACTCAACAAAATATCGCCGCCGGAAAAGTAACCTCATTCTTCTAATCACTGACGGGGCTAAAAAGAAACGTAGAAATGTATCAAGATGATAACATTATGAAGTATAGTAGGCTGATGTCTTAAAATATTAAGGTATCATATATACGAAAATCCATGGAAGTTTATGGGCCAAGACACAGTATGTGACAGGAAATGGGGACTATCACAAACCAAAACAGATTTTAGATTCGAGTGTCTTTGTGAAAACTATATGAACATTTAGTCCGAGTTACTGCGTAAGAAACTATATTGTAATGTGTGTTGAAAACTTAAATTATGACAGTAAACCATCGTCGCTGTTACTATATGAAGACAGGTAGGTTATGTGAAACTGCGGAAAAAACAGAGAGAGAGATAGAGTGATATATAAGTGTGATTGAGACGTCTGTATGATAGAGAAAGAGGTTATGTGCTCTACTAGCCGTGAGAAAACCATGAAGGTTTAAATATATTTCTTGAAAAAATTAGTGCCGTGTTTGTAGGTGCTGAGGCAGCTGTAGGAATCATGAAAAATGTAAAATGCACTGTGGATAAATCTCTGAAACTGTGTTACCAAAGGAGAGGTGATGATAAACAATATGGACAAATTTGAGGACCGGACACGGCCAGAAAACTCCCATGAAGCAATATTTGATCGCCATAGGAACCTTTTAGTACTTTCATTATCGGCTGTGCGTTTCAGAAAAATCCCTTTCAATCCAGATTTAAAATTGTTTTTCATGACTTTATACATGTATACAGACTCGGTAAGGATCGAAAAATCCCATGTTGCAAAAGTTTGACAATAACAGGAAGTTATTATTACTTCCAGCATCTATTTGAGTTTCCGCAAACACCTCTCAACTCTGTATATATGGATTTTTTATTAACTTTATAGATGTATAATGCCCTGAGGCAGTGCCAGATGATCTCGGGGTACAAACTTCTGGCAGGAACGGGAAGTTCCTGTTACTTAGGTCATTTCTATTAAGTTTCACTAATCTATTCCCAATAGAAGAGGGAAAACTGCATTTTAAACACTAATAAGGGTCTTATCTGTCAAAAATTATCGAAATTGTCCATTAACAATCCAGGCAAAATATTCCCAAGAAAAACTGCACACACGAAGTTTGAAGAAAATCAATTAATAAATACTGACGTTATTGGCCGAAAATGAACTGCTCACGGACGTACATATGACTGACGGATGAACTCATGGACGGCCAGCAAGAAAACACAATATCTAGCAACTAATGTATGGCATAGTATAGAAAAAATAAATGCAAAACTTTGATGTAAATGTTGACGAATGGAGAGAAAGACAGAAACACAATCATAAGGAACAGCCCACCCAAGGACCCGAAAGGAAAATTTATTGATTGATTGATTGATTTGATGTTTAACGTCCACGGTAAACAGCTTTGGTCATGTCGGGGCGGTCAGTTAACCTAACCACACTATTCCTGGGCAGGCTTAGACCTCCTAAGCGGTTAACCAGTACTAAGTGCACATACTTTCGCCAGTAACTGACAACTGCCCTTCTTGAATCAGCGGAAGGAGAAACGAAAGTATGTGGTTAGACCGTGTTTCGAACCCAGGACCTCTGACTTATGAGTCAGGTGCCCTACCGATTGCGCTACGCGGCCCGGCCGAAAAGAAAAGCAGGTATGAGCAGGTATAAGATGAAACCCATAAAGACAAAACAAAACTGCACAAATTCGAAAAATATGCAATGACCTGCCAGGCCCAGAGGTTATAGAACTTTTTGTCTGCTGTTGTTGTTGCTTTATTGTTTTACGTCCACGGTAAACAGCTATGGTCATGTCGGGACGGTCAGTTACCCTAACCACACTATTCTTGGGCAAGCTTAGACCTCCAAACCGGCTAACCAGTACTAAGTGCACATACATTCGCCAGTAACTGACAACAGCTCTTCTTGAATCAGCGGAAGGGACCTCTAGCTCTTGAGTCAGACGCGCTACCGACTGCGCTACGCGGCCTAGCAGCTGAGATTGTGCTCAAATTTCAATACTGACTACATTTCAAACAGCTAAACAAGGCTTGTTTTAAATGTTCAAGTGACAGAAGTCATGTGAAAAGCAAACAATAGAAAGAATAAAAATCTCTGCAAAATGCATATTACATGTATGTATTTAGTATGAGCAAGAATGTTCATGCGCAGCTGAGTTGAGCATGATATAAAAATTATAACCCTGGACCAGGAATGGCAACAATTATGTATTTATAGGGGATATTTCGTACATGTGTATGGCTTTTGATGGACCTGTTATAATATAGTTATGTTGCTTCCAGAGAGAGGTGGTTGGGTCTGCGTATGCAAAACAAAACAAAAATATCACTGAATTATCATTAAAACCCATGTTTAGCTGGAGATTTCTTATTCCATAGCTGTATCTTTTATTATTTCACTTACGTGCAAGGATGGAAATCTTGAATGAGTGCTATGGCAGCACCATTTGACAGTTTATCTGTAAAACTCATAGCACCATAAACAAAGGCACCACTTTCCTGAAAGAAAAAACAGGGTTCGAGGTTATAAAACTTGAGAATAATCTCAAACTCAAAATAAAGCACACTGATTGGCTGCCAATCAGAGTGCTTTATTTTGAGTTTGAGAATGTACTCAAGTTTATACCCTCTGGGCCTGATTTCAGAGCAAAGCTTCAGAGATTTCCAGTCTTATTAAAAGGAAAATACCCCGGAAACGTTTTTCAAATATTCTGAACCAGCATATAAAGTGTTGAACGCAGATGTAAGAATTAGAACTATAAGTTTTATTAAGAATGGGACTAAAATCAAAACAGCAACTAACTACGGTTCCAGATAAATTGATCCCAATTATAATTTGCAGTGACTGATATTTGATAATATGTTGTGAAGAATGTAAATCACGGAACGTCTGAACAATTCAATCCATGTTTATAGAAAAATTACATTTCTGTAACTGTTTCTTTTTTCATAATTATCTTCTAATTTGATCTCAAAAAACGGTAAGCGCACTATGGCAAAGCAAACTGCAAAAGCTTCATTCGAGAAACTTAACAGGTTAAAGCTCAGGCGATTGGTATTTTCAGTCAGATTGGTATACATCCAACTCAGTTTTTCCATTTAAACCAAGCTATTTAACAGCAACCAGACTATGTAAAATGTGCGTATCTCGCCGTAAATTGACAATTTTGTAGCCCATACTACCAAGACACTTTACTCAGAAAATTTCTTCTTCAAATCATCCTGGAAAAACTTTATTTGAGCCGCGACACGAGAAAACCAACAAAGTGGTTGTGCGCCCAGCGCAGACTCAGATCAGCCTGGGCATCCGCCCAGTCTGATCAGAGCCTTCGCTGTCCGCATGGAGGTAGCTTAGATCCGTAGCTACCCTTTGGGCACTTTACGAAGAGTCTAGTCAAACTGGGCAGATGCCCAGGCTGATCTGAGTCTGCGCTGGGCGCACGAACACATTGTTGGTTTTCTCGCGTCGCGGCTCATTTCATAAAACGATGACATTTATTACAGCCAAAGGACATTATTTCGGGTCACTTGCACTTTTGTATACCTGTGTGTTTGTAACATTAAAATTGTATATGCAAGGCCTGAGATATAACTACAAGTAGTTTTCTAACCCGTACCATGATTTTATTCTTTTCAAGTGTCTGTTATTACGTTAAAACTACGTGTCCGTGTCGTAAGGGGGCCACAGTGACGAATATTCACTGTATATCTTGCATATCCTAAATTGTAACACTTACAGTATTTTGTTTAATCAGATCTGCACACATGGCCAGCGAGGTGACTAACATAGTAGAACCCCCAATACCACTCAATACTGCAGCACCATACACTTGCTTATTGCCACTTCCTGACCCCAAAAACCAGAACCAGGCGCAGGAACCCAGAGCAAACAATATCCCTATAAAATATGTTATCTGCAAGAAGAATACCACATGGAATAATTATTTCAGCTTCTGTTAAAAATCATTTTATATGAATAAGTAATCTACACATGGTCAAGCAGCCTGTGACACATGGGTTAGCATACGAACGTTTCGCTTTTTTCAATGACAAGTATCATTGTGCAAGTTCTGACCAGATACTGAGTAACATACAGTCTTTTACCAGACATTTGTTACAAAAATGAACAATGCCAAAGTAAAGTACATGTAATCATGAAAGTTACGCAATTCATGGTGTCCTCGTTTCTGTACGGGTTCTGAATAGAGATAATAAAACACGGAAGCTAAGAGCCTTTATAAAACATTCAAGTACACTTAAATAGGCCGTTGACCCTTTCTTTGAAGTGCATGTTGTTAGCTGAATCATTTTTATAGCCTTTCAACAAAACACATTGACATATGAGCCGCGACACGACAAAACCAACAATGTGGTTGTGCGCCCAGCGCAGACTCAGATCAGCCTGGGCATCCGCCCAGTCTGATCAGAGTCTTCGCCGTCCGTATGGAGGTAGCTTAGACCCTCAGCTACCCTTTAAGCGCTTAGCAAAGATTCTGATCAGACTTGTCAGATGCCCAGGCTGATCTGAGTCTGCGCTGGGCGCACAACCACATTGTTGGTTTTGTCGTGTCGCGGCTCATATATCAGTTTAGATGGTAATTACAATAGCACATAGTACTTAGAATGTTTGCTCGAAGCCACGTTACCCATTAGGTATGATATAATAATAATATTGTTATATATTGAAGCATGATGTAAACTAATGTATTGTAGCGTATATGGCACTAAGGTTATGGTAAACATTCTAAAATCGGGACACCTGAAGTACCCTAATATGGAACAGATTGGCTTTACAATGTAGTGCTGTGTCCAAAAGAAGCAGATGGAATAGCCAACAGTGAAGACCCTGATCTTGATCACATACTAGTTCTGCAATGTCTGCTCAGACCTATGTGTCCCAATACTAAGAATTCGTATGGTTAAACAATCATAAATTAATTCCTTTAAAAGCAATGAAAATATAAGAAATAAGAGCTGTAGCAAGACAGTGAAGCTCACCTCAGCTCCTCGTCAGGAAAAAATAACTAAAACATCAAAATCATTAAATACCCCAAGGGTAACAACAACAACGCATATTTACATACAAGCAAGCTAAACATTCAAATTCGAAAAATATTGAAAATAATACATACTTACTTTTCGACCAGCTGCTTTATTTACATATCTCATCAACAATGACGTCACAAAACCACTAACATACACAACCAATGGAATGATTGCAATAGAATCCTGCAAAATGATACATTGTAATTATTAAAATGATAATGAATGTTTTCTCCATTGTTAGTGCATTATGTTCACAGCAGAGATAATCTATATACACCTACAGCAGCATATATGCATATACGCTTTTGAATTTTTTATAAAGATTATCTCAGCTATGACCGTATGATAGTGTACTATATACTGTTATTTTCACATGGCAGCCTGCATTAACTGACTTCTCTTCCAGTTGGATTAGCTAATTTTTCGGTTGGTCTTTATGCCCAGGAGACCCGGTAAATACTCACTCCACTCCTACTTTTGAAATAAACAAAACATCTTAGGCAAAGGCGAAGAATACAGTGTATAATTTTCTCTACTTTCTGCTTCCAATACGGAAACCATGACGATAGTCTATTAGTCGCATATGAGCCGCGACGTGAGAAAACCAACAAAGTGGTTGTGCGCCCAGCGCAAACTCAGATCAGCCTGGGCATCCGCCCTCTGATCAGAGTTTTCGCTGTCCGCATGGAGGTAGCTTATACCCTAAGCTACCCTTTACGCTCTTAGGAAAGAGGCGGAAGCCCAGGTCGATCTGAGTCTGCGCAATGCGTACAACCACTTTATTGGTTTTCTCGCGTCGTGGGAACTGCGAGGACTCAGTTCAGTTTGTGCATCCATGTAGTCTAAATTGCGCCTGTTGCAGCTCATATAAAGTATATTTTGGGAGGACTTGCAATAATAGTTTGGGATTTTGTTTTTAAAAAAATGATGTAAACTCTAACACATAATATGCCTGTGCGTTATCTAAAATCACACACTATGACAATATAAAGATTGACAAAAAGAGAATAAGCCACTGTGAAGATTAAATAACACTGAACCGGGAAGAAATATACAGTCAAGTACCTTGTCTAATTTGACGGTTTCTGTAATGAACATGGGTAAATAAACCTGAGATACATTGACGACTAGTCTTGTAGACATGTATATCACAGCTACCTGAAACAAAAATTGAGAGAAATACATAGGCCATGCTTAAAACATACATGGGCGATAACTATACAATCATGAAGGATGCCATATTAAAAGCCTGCATAATTAGTATATAAAGACTAAAACACGCTGGACTCTACAAACAAGGTGGCTAAGCGTTGATTCGTTGATAATTTAGCATAACTTTCACCTGCCCTCGTCAATTTAGAGCACGTACAGCTTAACGCCATCGGCATATATCAGATTCAAAAATGGTCAGAACTGTTCAGCTTCGTGTGTGTGTGAGAGAATTTTTGACAAGATATGGAAACACGATGTATTTATTGACTGGCTTTAAAATCAGGTACGACTAGTGAAATGTTAAAATGTTTCGTGTCTAAATAACGTTGATGAATAACAGCTCGGTGCCGTAGCTGCTACGATGCCAGACATGATACATGACGAATTTCCTAAGAGGAGGCTGTCATCTTGTTGAATACGTATCAAATAAAACAAAAATAAACAAATAAACTTACTTGGTAGAACTGATGTTCCTTTAGCCAACACTTCCAAGACATTTTTAATTTATTTAAAGTTGACTGTTCTATAGTATTAAGAGCAGATGATTCCCCTAGGAATTTCTCTCTGTCTGATGAATCATCTTTGTCACTGTGTTCCCTCACACCAAGGTGAAATATAATGGAGAAAAGTACTCCAACCCCAACAACTATAAATACCAATAACTGTAAAACAGAATATGAAATTTTAGCCGCGACACGACAAAACCAACAATGTGGTTGTGCGCCCAGCGCAGACTCGGATCAGCCTGGGCATCCGCCCAGTCTGATCAGAGTCTTCGCTGTCCGCATGAAGGTAGCTTAGACCCTCAGCTACCCTTTCAGCTCTTAACGAAGAGTCTGATCAAACTGGAAAGATGCCCAGGCTGATGAGTCTGCGCTAGGCGCACAACCACATTGTTGGTTTTCTCGAGTCGCGGCTCAATTTTGCAGAAGGAGCTCAGTTGTTCAAAGCATTTTTCAAAGTTCAAAACATTGTTTTCTTGTTTTATGTTGTGGCTTGGTCAAAAGGTGAATAATGTAAATAAAGCCTGTGATGACGCCTTCAATTTATTTACTTAATTTCGTTGAATTCTAATGTTAGCAAGTATGCGAAGTACATTAAATGTATACTTATACAATGTGACTAGTGTTAACCTAGAAACAAAAGAAGAAAACTGTCTTTGAATCAAACAAAAACTATGCCCGGCCAAGACAGCAAGGAATTATAAAATTAGAAAATCATTCAAGCCAGCACACTAAAATTACTCTATTATCGGCTTGGAATAATCGCTAGAGCATATTTATAGTCAAAAATTTGACAGCACTCAAGCGGCATAGTCACGCCTACCAATCGCTCTCATGCGAAACCACGGTTCAGAACGCCAATCCATGAGAGGAGTTTCCGGTTTTGCAGGAGAGGAGCCAAAATCGTAAACAAATTTGACATCGGCACAAGATTTGAGGTATTCATTTTCTCTGAAAACTATTTATGCAAAATATAAGAATGCTATTTTGTCACATATGGATTATTTCTTCGGCACATGAAAGGATTAGGCACATGGTCATGCATTATTCCAGATATGCATTTAGTACGGCGGAGCATGTATTCAAGGTCAATCTCGGCGATATATACATGTAGGGAAAAGTCGCATTCTCTTGCTTGAGTTTGAGTCTCTGACCTTAGCAGTCGCAAAGAAGTTAACAGAACTACTGTATGGGTGAATCCAAACGTTGGAATTAAGTTTTCCGTGATGAACAGTTTAGAATTTAGAAAAAATACGCAAAACCTTGGCATCGTCAGCCCGGTTCCGCATGAGATAATAGAAAACATAAGGAATTTTAATCAAACACAAAAACAGCTTTTGAACAACAATTGGATCAAAACTAACATGAACTCTCTGATATATCATTATTTTATACATTGCAGATGACTTTCTGGCTGTTTTAATCCCCGTTTGTCTGCTTCTGAGGCATGCAAGTGGGTTTGAAAGAGGGTTTGCAAAAGGTCTTAAAAGACAAACGGGGAATAAAAACAGCCAGAAAGTCATCTGCAATGTATAAAATAATGATTTATCACAGAGTTCATATGTGTTTTGATCCAATTATTGTTCAGAAGCTGTTTTTGTGTTTGATAAAAATTCCTTATATCTTCTATTATCTCATGCGGAACCGGGCTGACGATGCCAAGTTTTTGCGTATATTTTCTAAATTCTAAAATGTCCATCACAGAAAGCTTACTTTCAACGTTTGGATTCACCCATACAATAGTTCTGTTCACTTTTTTGCGACTGCCAAAGTCAGATACTCAAAATCAAGCAAGAAAATGCGACTTTTCCCTACATGTATATATCGCCGAGACTGACCTTGAACACATGCTCCGCCGTACTAAATGTATATCTGGAAAAATGCAAGACCATGTGCCTAATCCTTTTATGTGCCGAAGAAACAATCTTTATGTGACAAAATAGCATTCTTATAATTTGCATAAATAGTTTTCAGAGAAAATAAATACCTCAAAGCTTGTGCCGATGTCAAATTTGTTTACGATTTTGGCTCCTCTCCTGCAAAACCGGGAACTCCTCTCATGGATTGGCGTTCTGAACCGTGGTTTCGCATGAGAGCGATTGGTAGGCGTGATAGTGGCTCAAAAAGATTCCCCGTACTTCATCATAGAGCAAATTTTATTGCTATTTCCTTTGGACTCATAAGACCAATGCTGGCAACTTTGCAAATTCAGAAGAGGTCAACCCAAGGTCAACATTTGAACAATCTTGGTATTATTCGAATACCCAATGCTACATACCAAAGTTGAAGGTCAACTGGTTCAGGAGAAGAAGATTTGTAGAGGTTTTTACAATATATGGACATGTTGGCCATGTTGGTCATGTGACCGGGACCAGTTGAACAAATTTTCGTTCCCTCTGCCCCTGGAGGCTCTATACCAAAATCGAGGCTTTTGCGGAGATACAGTCAAACCTGTCTTAAGGGGTCACCCCATGGACCCACAAAAATTGGCTGCTTAAGACAGGTGACCCCTTAATACAGGTTCATTTGCACTGTAGTTTGGTCTAAGGGACCCCCAAAAAGTGGCTGCTAAAGACAGGTGACCCCTTAATACCATGACCCCTTAAAACAGGTTTGACTGTACTTGAAATTGCCAAAATATGAGAGTCAAAGGTCAAAGAATGACCTTGACCCCTTGTACTCATAAATCTTCATGTACTTATTTAGAGGACTGTATATACCAATTTATAGACAAAAATCTTTAAAACTTTACATGAAATCTTACGTTATTGCATTTTGCCATATTTGACCTTGCTGTCAAAATAGGTCAATGTCATCATCTAAACAATCTTGGTAGCACTCAAGTACCCGATGCTACATACCCAGTTTCGAGGCCATCAGTCAAGTAGTTCTGGACAGAACACTAAATTACTCTGACGTACAGGCCACTTCTGGGGCTTAATAAAATCAAGCCTTCAATTTTCGTTCTTGTATGTTTGCGCTAATCCCAAGTGCATATTTGTAGACAAAAATTTGACTTTACTGCAGCTGCATAGTGGCTCAAAAAGTTTCACCATACTTCTTCATAGTGCAGATTTTATTATTTCCTTTGGGCTCATACGACCAATGCTGGCAACTTTGCGAATTAAGAAGAGGTCAACCCAAGGTCATCATTTGAACAATCTTGGTATTACTTGAGTACCCTATTCTTCATACCAAAGTTGAAGGTCAGCTGGTTCAGGAGGAGAGGATTTTTAAAGGGTTTTACCATGTATGTGCATGTTGGCCATGTTGGTCATGTGACCGAGACCAGTTAAACAAATTTTCGTTCCCTCCGTCCCTGGAGGCTCTATACAAAATATGGTTACAATTAACTCAGTGGCTTTTGTAGAGATATTTGAAATTGCCAAGATATGAGACTTCTGTGTCAAGGGTCAAAGAATTACCTTGACCTCTTGTACTCATAAACCTTCATTTACTCATTAAAATGACTGTATACATCAATTTTAAGCCCAAAATCTTCAAAATTTTCCATAAAATCTTTGTTATAGTATTTCCTATATTGACCTTGCCATAAAAAAGTGAAGGTCAACCCAAGGTTATCATCTCAGCAAGCTTGGTAGTACTCAAGTACCTGATGCTACATGATGTTACATTGGTTACAATTGGTTTAGTAGCTTTTATGGAGATTTATAAATTTTCGAAATATGAGAGACCTCGGTCAAATAATGACCTTGACCTTTTGTATTCATAAATCTTCATGTACTTACTAGTCTTAAAGATGACTGTATATGCTAAATTTTAGCCCAAAATTATAAACAGCTTCCGAGATATCTTACATTTTAGACCTTTCCCATATAGTAGCACCAGAAAGCAACTTGGACCTTACCGTAAGATACGTCAAGGTCAACCTTAGGTCATAATTTGAACAGCCTTGGTAGTACTCGCCTAGTTAATGCTATTAACTAAGTGTCAAGGCCATTGATCAGCCTATCGGCTTTGGAGAAGATTTTTTAAAGGTTTTTACTATAAACGGGCGTGGCGGCCATGTGACCAGGATCGTATGAACATTTTCGTTTCCCCGACCCCTGGAGGCTACATATGAAATTAGATTACAATCGGCCCAGTGGTCGTTTGAAAGTGTGGACGGACAACGGACGACGACAGAGCCTGTCTTGAAATGAGACGGGAAAATCACAAGTTATCACTGTTTTATAAAATGACGCATAATTTAACACCCCTGTATCTGTCTTCCCTCGTACCTCATTCTGTCAGTAATATTTCTAGCTACTATCTCAGAAATTCCAATGATCTCCAAACCAGAGATGCGAAGACTACCCTATACTTTAATTCTTTTCTGCCTTCAACTATCAGGGCTTGGAATGAAGCTCCTGACGAAGCAAAACAGTCTGAATCTGTGGTTACTTTCAAAGGCTATCTTAAGAAAGATAAAATACCCGTCGCGAAACTCTTCTATGGTGGAAACAGGAAAGCTCAGATTTTACATACTATGTTACGGACCAACTGCAGTTCACTTAATTTGGACCTCTTCCTTAAAAATATTTCCGATTCCCCAATGTGCCAATGTGGCAGTAACGACTGTCTGTGGTTGAGTGCAACTGTTCCTGAAGATTCTGCGCCCCGCTCCTCCACCCACCCTGCTTTCCCTAAAAGCACTCATCTCAAAGTTCTGTATTTAAAACAATGTTGCTTTTTTCTTCTCCCTTTTTTCCCTCATCTTTTTTTCTACCGGTTCCAACTTTGTTTTGTTTGTGTTTCAATTTTCTTTACTCAGCATCATTTTTTATCATTGCTTTTCGACATTGATATTACATATCCACTGCACGAAAATTTTGATTAATTTAGCTTGTAAAAAATATACTCCATGATGTATACATATTATATATAGTTAAGGAGAGGAACTTTATAAGTACTTGTGCTTTCGTTCTAATACTTTTACTTGCATATGACAAATGTGTGTGTGTTTACATGAAATTTTAAAAATAAAATATGTTTAAACCAATAAAGAAAGGTAACTCGTGCCACCTTTAGATTTATTAGTACCACTGGTTAATTCCCATGATTGTTCTCAGCCACAGCAATATTTTAAAAGTTCGGGTTGACGACCTACCCTAAATTTTCCTGAATCTCCCTCGTCCAGTCTAGTAGTATCACCACCATGACTGCCATCACTAACATCAAATATCACCCACGCTATACCATACACTATCATGTTTGACAGCACTGTAAATGCATACCTGTAAGAAATATGCCAGTACTATATGACGGTCTGTTTTCATTAATTTTATTATATCAAGTTCAAATATGTTTTGGTCGAAACATGCTTGCTTTCCCTGACCAAACTGCGGATCAAAGCATGAGCACTCTGCAAATGATCGAAGAACAAGACAGACAGAAGAATTCTTTGAAAGTGTACCGTAAAAAAAGTTTAATTACTAGGGCACCTCGGTCGGAGCAAACAATGCAGAACCAAGCCAGACTAAGAAGCAGTCTGACCACAATCTTCACTGCTTGTCATTCCATCTGCTCATTGTAAATGCCTTTCTGCGTCAAGGGCGTAGCTACGTATACGGCAAATACGCAAGTGCGTATTGAAATTTTGTCAAAATTGACAAAATTTCAAAACGCACCTGCATATTTGCATGCTGAAATTTTATAAATTAGACAAGATTTCATTACCAGTTACCAAAGTGGCTGAAATGCTAGCTTTCCTTTCAAGAAGTAGAGCATAAAACATGGTTGTGCGTATCATGAAATTGCCCCTAGTTACGCCCCTGTGCGTTGTAAAACCAATCTGCTCCGTTTTAGGACAATTACGGTAATTCTTGCCGATGTCCCATTTTCAGATTATTTTTACCTACTTCTGTGTGAGGTTGTAGCATAACATATTGAGCATTATAATCATCACAACTATTGATACCAGGCCGATATCAAGTCAAATCTTAGATTAGATTATTTTTTCTAAATATACGAACAGTGAGTGTCGGTCAAGCCCCTTCAGTCCAAAAGTATACAGCCTGAAGTGCTGATAGGATTTCAGTACAAACTCAAGTGTTGACAGGATAGTATACAATCAACGTGACACTAGGTCATACAAGTACCTATCTTTACCTTGAAAATACATATTCACCAAACCCATTCTTCGCAAATATACTTACTAGATACCTATAATCAGTCGCAAATGGCTATCATGAACATCACATACAGGGGACAAAATGTAAAGGGTATAGTCGGCGCTTTCCGTACTGAACTGTTGCTTTTCTAATGGGAAAGCTGAGAATTTTCAATCGGATAACTCGGCAACTAACTTTACTCCTTTGTCCATCATCTTTTTTCCTAAAAGTGAATAAGTACCCATAAACTTCATCTATAAGGGATAAGTTCGTTGAGTTTTCTGTGTAACTGATATAAAACAATTAAAAATTAATTGAAATGTAAACTTTACTCCATGTGCTAAAAAGAGATATCTTCGCTTCTCGTGATAGGGCCAAGTCGGATAAATTCGGACAGAAGGGTAATTCGGACAGTGACATTGTTTCTTTTATATATCAGTTGTTTTTAATTAAAACAAAATTAACTGGGCAAACAGTGAAAATCCTGATGAGACGGCTCATGATGAGCCGTCTCATCTGGATTTTCACTGTTTGCAATGGTATGTCCGAATTTACCCGCTGTCCGAAGTTACCAGACTCGACCCTAATGAAACCTACCTGGAACCATTCAGCCCAACTCGTTCATGTTCATCATGTGTGAGATCTGGTATAAGAGACAGATGGTTAATTTGTACAGACGCCCAACCGAACTGGAAGATCACTACAAACGGTGCGTAGTAAATAAACTGGGACCAGTCAGGAGCCTTCTCGCACGTAATACATCCGGCGAACAAGAATGGAAACGTGCAGGCAACGCAAAGACTTCCTGGAATAGATTTCAGATAAGATGAATAGGTACACTTTGAGAAGAACCAACTCTACCATTTTCTTGCTTGCCTCCACTCTAAATGGGACCACCCAGCAGGCACACAACGTTGAATCAACATTGACTCAACGTTGATTCAACGTTATGACGTTGAATCAACATTGGTTCAATGTTGATTCAACATTGTGTGCCCAGTGGGCAACTTTTAAAGAAAAGAACTTGCTCCTTCACGAAGCAAAAAGGGAGACACGAAACTTGTACCTCTTTGCAAAAATGGAGGATAAACATGGGTGTACCCATACATCTTCAGGTTAATGATAAAACTTCCAGAGGATGCAGGTCTTGCCAAGAGGTATTTGCCTCTCATTTCATTTGACGGAGGGAGAGGGGATGGGTTCTGTTAAAGGAAAGACTTTGCTCCCGTAGAGAGCAAATGCTTTCCGTCAATAGTAGTCTCATATAGCCTTCGTCGTCCAGGGGAGCATACAGGAGGTCAAAAAAGTTGTCTTTGTGAAAAAGGCAGAAAAACATGGAGGTGCATCCATTCACCTTGAACCATCATCCAAGAAATGAAAGGCAAAATGAATGATATTATCTCAACAAGAAAGAGAACTCAATAGCAGTTAGCACATAAAAATTGGATTGTGTCGCTTGACCTTTGCTGGTCTGTAATGTCCAATATGAATAAACGAAAACTTGAGTGTTTACAAACTGTTTAACCTTTCACTTTGAATTCTATACCACAGCATGTAAGAGGCTAAATTTGAGAGATAAGACGTTACAGTTGCCTTCTTTCTGAAACAAATGTTTCTGAACCATATATGAACCCCCTTGCTGTATGCTGATCATGGGATCCAACAAAGAAAATGAAACAAAAAAATCAAAATTTTCCATGAGGCCAAAGCTACATAAGTCTAAAGATTTTGCCCCATATATTTTGATAATTTAGAGTTCCATTCTCTACTTACCAACAAAATGCCAAGTCTTTCTCTTCCCCATTTTCCACAGTCCCTTCACCCTATCAGATTCATAGCCTATAAATGGAGTAAATATGGCGTCGCTAACTTGACCAATCAAAACAAGATCCCCTGAAAGTTTGTTGTCGAAGTCCTTCACTTGATGGAAGTAAATGATCATGTAAGTGAACCACATGGAAGCAGTGAGGTCATTTAGTACGTGACCTACACTGTATGATAGCTTCTGGAAAAAAGACAAATGTCCTTGACCGTCACCAGGCGCCATCTTAGACGAGTTTTGGCGATGCGTTTAAGCACTTTCCACTGTAGAGTATTTACTATGAACCCCCAAATGGCGCTATCTTTGAGGCCACATAATATGCCACTTGTTGAGATCGGTATATCCGTGGCTGGACAATAATGGCACTAGCTGTAAACAATATTTCTGCCGTCAATTTCTATGTTTTACGTTATTGTCAGGTCTGCTAGTAACAGTGGAAGCCGCGGCTGTTACAAATAAACGAACTCCTTTTCAAATTGCCTGAAAAATATTGCATATCAAATTATTTGCAAATATATATGTACTATCTATTTCCGTGATATTAAAAAGTATCATATGAATTATTAGTAATAAACGAAGGGGAACCCTTCAACACGTAAAGCCATGCTGAGTCATGTCACTCATGTGCAAAGTATAGAATATTGGGGTACAGTCAAAACATGCTTAACATGGTCATATCAATGATTGATGTGGACTTAATTTGTCGAGAGAAACAAGACTTAGTGATAAATGCCAGAACCGCCTACATGCCCGAAGTATGGCCAGATTCTTCCCATTTCTGCATCAACAATCTATAAATATATATCCCTAAAAGCCACGATACTGAAAGCTATGCTAGATCTCTCAGGCTGATCTGAGACATAGCTGTCTGTACAAGCTGTAAGGTATCTTTTCTCCCGTTGGGGGCAATTTAATGTGAATAGATACACTTTCAACGGAGGCAATTTACATTTTTGCCTCCTTTTTCAACAAAGGCCACTTCCTGAAGGGAAGAATTTGCGTCTCAAGGTAAGTTGGTTATGTGGAGACAGTATTTCAGTCTATATCGGGTCGTCTCCCAGAAAGAGAGAGACGGAAAAAGAGAAATAATAGACGAGATAAAAAATATCCATAAACAACCTCGATCCACTCACACGTGCTTGCAGTATGCCCTTGCCATACTATTATCCAAATCAGTAGGCCTCCCCGGCACTGAAATTTACCAAATTCCCCACCACCTGCTTCTCCAGGAGCAAATCAAGAACGGTTTCGTCGCCCAAGGTTACAAAAAGTGTACCCTTTTAAACATAGTGGTGTATCTATACACCTTAACGCGGTAATTGAGACAATGTAATCGGGCGAATGTCAAGTGATTTGGCATACAAAATACTTTTAATTGATGTAAGTTATCAGCAGTCACACGCTACTAAATTATCTCCATTTCAGGTCACTCGATACACTTCTACGGAAGAACAATATGACCCAGCGGTAGCATTTGTTTACCTGCACATAGGATTACTCTTAAGGTGGTGATTTGTGGTATATAAAACTATGAAAAATTATCGTATCTCCCTGAAAGTTAGCAGATTTCTTAATTTTCTTGTTTTCTACAGTTTGAAATACAAAATATTGGGACATGCTGTTTAAGAAGGTGTTTTATATGGAAAGATCAACGGCTAATTTTCTGCCTGAAATCTGAGAAATAAAATCTGTTCTTGAAAATGTAATTAGCTCTGAAGATACTTTGTTGAGTTAAAAAGAGCGTCCTAGCAATTATTTGTTCCAACTCTTTCTCAAATTGTAAGGTAGACTAGATAAAAACAGTAGCCTTTTTATCAAATGTCTGACCATGATATAGTGCATGTATGCTTATTGCATTCATGAAATACAGGTAGGTCAGTTATACCTATATCATACTCACAGTATAAATAAAACATTACAATGACCATTACAGGTGTGTTATTGAAATTATTCAACCTTGAAAATAGACTCTACTGTGTATTTTAGACAAATATTTGGACACAAGCCACGCCCTTTTTTTTTATCTGCGCAGCCTGATAGCGTGCAAAAAAATAGAAGAAAAAAAATTGCTAGGACGCTCTTTATAATGCATTAATTTATGTTCAGACCTAGTTACATTTTCAATAATGATGGTCATTTTTTAGATTTATTTGCACAATATTACCCTTTGGTCTTTTCTTATATAAATCCTTTTAAACATCAACAAGTCCCGCATTTTGGGATTCTGAATTGTGAGAAACAACATAAAGAAGGCATCTGCTAAGTTTCGGGAAGATCTGTTGTATTTTCAGCATTTTATGCAGATTTTTGTTTTTGCCCCAAATCAGTGATAATCACCACCTTAAAGGAAGGAAATACATTCCTTTAAAAGAGTAATCCCCATGAGAATGGATTCAAAGCTATAGTGGCTTTCTTTCAAACAGGGAGAAAACTTTCAACTGCGGGTGCAGGCGTATTTAGAATGTTCTCAATCTGTTTCAACTTTGACAGCTAGCAGGTAGAATGCGTTGTATGCTGGCCAATCCTTCTAGCTCAGTTGGTTGGCGCAATTTCCGGTGTCCGAACACGCTTCATCCATGACATTGGCAGGGATGCCATTATAAAGTGTCTGTCATTCAGATCGGGACGCTAATTGCAGGGAAAGACAGTCCCTTGTGAGGGTTATAGGTCGTATCTTTAGTTATATGGCTACGGGGGCTCGAAAACTGGAATAGCCGTGGTCGAAAGAAACCTGCAACAATTAGATCCTAAATTCTGAATTATAGTTGTTTTTACCTGAGTTTAGCTCTGCTACAGTATTTACGTGTAACTACACCTATTAGGCAAAAATATTGCTAATTGACCCACATTAAGCGAAAATGCCAACATAGCTTCCCTTGAATAGGTTGAAAAGGAAGTTTGCCCAGTCACCGTTTAACATTTGAGCCGCGACACGAAAAATTGTGGCATGTGCGCCCAGCGAAGACTAAGATCAGCCTGGGCATCCGCCCGTCTGATCAGAGTCTTCGCTGTCCGCATGGAGGCAGCGTAGACCTTTAGCTACCTTTCAGAGCACGACGAAGACTCTGCTGATCTGAGTCTTCGCTGGGCGCACATGCCACTTAGTGCGTTTGTCGTGCCGCGGCTCATTTAACATTTCTGCATTTTTTCTGCACAACAGAGCACACTAGGATGCGCAGTCGTACAGAACTAACAAGGAAGGCAGGTCATAATATGTAATATCAAATACCTGTATAGATACGAATTGTATCATCAACAGTTGAGTTTTGGGCGCAAGCGACGTATTACTTAAAAGGAATTCTATTCACTGGTAACCACGGGCGATTTGCACAGAATCCCCTTCCCCTTCTACACACAAATTGAGCACTAAATCGTCCGATTTCAATCAAATATCTCACGTGGACACATGGATGGTCCTTGGTGGGGTTTATACCGTGCCTAAGTTAGGGTAATATTTCCCCAGCTGATGCCGCTTGACACTGTAAAATTTGAAAGGGTATCAGGAAACCAAATCATTTACTGCCCGCTGGATGGCAAACAGTGTGGACCCAGATCAGTCTGAAAATCTGGGTCTTTACTGTTTTCTACATCAGTCCTGTCTCAACAGTTAATAGTTTACGGTATGTTAAACATGTGTGCCTGAGGCCCTTTGGAAAATGTAAACGGAAAAATATATGTTTACTAAAAACTGTTGTATCGATGTCCGTTTTATTATACCACATTATAAACATTATAAGCATATGTCACCGCTGCAGATCTTACTGTTGTTGCTGTTCTAATTCTCCAGTAGGCTCAGTAGGAACGTATCGATAGTTGAACCGCCTGGCACCGAGTATGTCCATCGCATTGTCAGGTTGTGTCGTCCTGTAGTAAGCATATTGCTCAGTGTAGATGGACAAACAGAAAAAAATCCATTAGATCCAGAAAGACAAACTGACGGACAGCATGATGACATAGACGGACCACAGTGAGACTCTTGTCCAGCTCTAGCTCCAAGTTATTTCGGAAAGTTTCTAATTTCTTGTTTCCAGGTATTTTACAGTGCAGACCCAAGTAACGGATGGGATGGGATGGGGATGGGATGGGATGGGATGGGATGGGATGGATGGATGGATTGATGGATGACAGACGGCAGGGTAGGGAGACGGCAGGGTAGGGAGGGGTAGGGTATGAGATAGATAGATAGATAGATAGATAGATAGATAGATAGATAGATAGATAGATGGTTGAGCAAATGGATAGACAGACAGTTACATGGTTAAACAAACGGTTTGGTGAATGGGTGAACGAGATCGAAATAGGACTTGTATAATCAGATATTATAAATCGAAGACAAAGTGTACATGCCTAAACAGAAGCTGTGTTTGCGGCCACTATTACCTAAGATCTACTCACCAGCAGTCTTTCTGTTACGTGACCGCAAAATTGAATGAAAATGTATCCATAGCCATTATTCTTACAACTGAAATTTTCTATTTAAAGCCTCACACAAAAATAAACTGAAAATAAATACTCCCAACACGAAATTGATCATGTGTATGTTGACACCGTCTTGTGATCACATGACTACCTACAGCTGTCATGTGATATGCTATTATTAGAAACACTCGTGGTCTATGAGAGTATCAATTAACTTTGTGATTGTCTGTATTAGCCACACCTTGACGGTTCGAATGGGGTCTTATAGAGAATTAACAGAAAGTTCAAGTCGTGACCACATTAAAACAGGAGCTCTGGCTCGCTAGAGAAGCCCGGCAGAGTTATTCTTAGCAAGCCCGGATCCAGACCATCACGTACTGGTGGGGCTCTGAATAACTGGTGGGGCTGGGGGTGCCAAGATGTATGTGTGTGTGTTTGAGGCAGGGAATGCAGCGGGAGGGGCTTGAAAAGATAAAAAAAATGCCTTGAAATACTAGTATATGTTGTTGTATCTCATTAGAATCGCCTCGCCGAGGCGATTCTAATGAGATGTCACAACAGATATTTTTAGTCTAACTACATGGACAAAGAAAATCTCCAACTGTCATCCGATGTTATCCGGAGGCCTACATATTATACATAAGCAGAGGCCAAGATGGCGGGGATGAAGCCCCAAAGCCCATACCCTGGATCCGGGGCAGCTTAGGCAATAAGATTAGCCTCCACATCCGGCGAGCATGACTATGCCATAGTCCATATCCGCTGACGTTACGTTACGCTTCACAAAGCTACACTAACCAGATGTAGCAATATGTAAAGGGCTACAAAGGTCTAAACTATGCCAATGCGAATGCCGATCCGAGTCTTCTCTATAACTGAGCCGCGACACGACGAAACCAACAAATCTGCACTAATGTGCACCCAGCGAAGACCGTTGACTGTAAGAAACTAAATCATGATGAAGATATCCTCGTAACGTTGTGTAAGGAGCGCTTACTTTTGCATAGTACGCATAGCTAAGGAAAAAATGCTATGAAAAATTTTTCTTGCAAGGCTATAGTAACATTTTTTTTTATGTTTCACTTTATTAGTAATATTTCTTTTCATAATGAAACTTTGTCCCTTTAATATATGACTGTTTTAAGTGAAGCTAGAAAGGATTATTTAAAAGATAAAAATTTTGTGCTATTTTTGGTATTTCTGCTAAAATGAGTACTTACGTAATAAGCCTGTGCATCTGCGCAATGTTATCAGCGTCTGATATGTGCAAAATGATAAGACAAAACAAAGACTGAACGGTTTGCGCAAGCTGATCGGAATACGTTGATAATACGCTATGTATGCAGTATAAGTAACATGTTTATTACGCGTCCATTAATCGATAATCGATCATAAAATCCGATATTTCCTCCTATCAGTTATAGTAATTGTCATCTCATTAAAGTTTGAAATGAACTCATCATGAAATAACTAAAGACAAATGCTAAGAAATATAAAGCTGCAACATTCAATTTATGGAATTAGTTGTTCACAGTTTCGGGCATGACTTACAATATATATTTAAGTTTAAACAATATAGATTGATCAATATGCAAACTGACTCACACCAGTTTATGCACTTGCGGGGGAAACTGGTCTGAGCTTATGATCAGTTAATAATTTTTGTTTTTGTCAATTTTAGTATTAGTTTGTATAACCTAACCCGTATTAGTTTGTATAACCTAACCCGTTTCTGCACAAACCGAACTGATCCGAATTTCTGATCAAATATTTTAAACATGTGTGATCAAATCAGGCTGTGCCTGTGCGCAAACCATTTAAAATTGGCAATCTGATCCCATGTTGTAATTAAAGTTAGTCTGGTCATTTTTCATAATTTTCCTCATACGAGCCGCGACACGATAAACAGCAATGTGGAATGTGCACCCAGCGAAGACGCAGATCAGCCTAAGCAGCCACCCAGTCTTTGCTGTGCGATTAAAGGGTAGCTGATACTCTGAGCTACCTCCATGCCGATATTGAAGCCTCTGATTAGATTAGGCGGATACCCAGGCTGATCTGAGTATTCGCTGGGCGCACATGCAGCTGTGTTTTATCATGTCACGGCTCATTTAATTGTTTGCTAAAGTCAACGACTGAGAAGCCTACTGAGCCGCTGTTGTCGACACGCCATCTGTCTGAAGGTGTGAAATTCGGTCACATGTCTTGTCAAAACAATACCATTTCAAAATTAACACTCGCTAACGGCAATGAAAGTCAGAAATCGATTTTCAGTCCGATATATATTAAAGATCGTCTTCTGATGATTTTTTTAACCGTATAAAAATAGTAATTTAAGCAGCGTCGCAACAAAACGAACACAGTCCCATAGCGCCCTGCGAAGTCTTAGATCAGCCTGGGCAGGATAACCAATGGGCTAAGCTACCTCTTCGCGGACAGAGAAGAATCTGATCACACTGGGCAGATTCCCACGCTGATCTGAGTGTTCGCAGGGCGCACATGCCATTTTGTTTGTTTTGTCGTGTCGAGACTTTTATTTATTTTTGTTTTGTTTTGTTCGCAGAAAAAGGCAACTTTTAAATACTAAACGTTAATGTTTAGCAGCTTAGCAGAAAGCCGAAAGACGGTATTTGCATAAAACTTTTGAAAAGTTTTGTCAAAACAGAAAGTCAAAAGAAAAAAGTTGTCGTTGCTGTTGAGTGGTGGTTTAACGTCCCAGAAAATAATATTTTAGTCATGTCGAGATAATGCCTCTGAATTTGTAGGACTGCTAGAATAACTCGGCCTACTATAAATGACACTCAGGTCTAGCAGCCGCTGCCGCAGATTTTCAGTTCAGTTCAATTCTCTTATCGACGTTACCCAAGTGGCTCAACGGTACGCAACCATAGTTGCACACACTTGGCGCCGTGTGTCCGTCCAAAAAAAAAAAAAAAAAAAAGCAAAAAAAAAAGAAAAAAAAAAAAAAGCATCAGGCAGCCAATATATATTTCGCGAGCCCCAGTGGGCGGGGCAAAAGAAAGAAAAAAGAAAGAAAAATGATAAGTAAAAGAAAACAAAGAAGAAAAAAAAACGTGGGTGGATGGGTGTCTGTATCAGGCTTAATCTTTCCATTAAGCTGAGAACGACAAAGAGGGATCGAAATATCATAATTTATTATAAGTATTTTTGTATTATGGTTTTGTTGTCAGAAACTAAAACGACCAATAATCAGATCTATTTTTCTCGCCAATCCTTACGAAATTGACCTAAATATGTGAAAAAAGAGACTTATTACAACAAAAGTGAGAAAGTGAGAAAAGTCAATTGATTTGATATGAGAACAAGAAAACCCATATTGTTAAAAAAATAAAAATGTTTCCATCAGCTCCTTCGTATTGTTATTATGCTGATAAAATATCAAACACAGTGATGACAAAAAACCGGCTTCAGAGAAGTTCAACACCTGTCCAGATCCGGGGATATGGACATCGATATGACATTCCTAATATCGATTAATACCTATCGCTTCGCGGGTCTAAGGGAAATAACTGCATTCACACTTAAACTCGCTCCAGGTAACAGGTAACCGATTTCACTACTTAGCGTGCCTTGAAGACATAAGTGTCAGATGTCAGATCAGCCCAGATATCAACCAGTCTGATCAGGGTATTCACTGTCGATATGGAGGTTGCTTAGACCCTGGTACCCTTTAAGCGCACAGCGAAGACTCTGAGCAGACTGGGTGGATGCTCAGGCTATCTGCTTGGCGAACATTCCATTTTGTTGATTTTGTCGTGTCACTGCTAAATTATATTCCTGCTATACTGTAAGGCATAGCGCACAGACATGATTGACGTCGTACAAAAAGGATCTTACGCAATGTGCGTAATCAGTCTGCGGATTCGCATCAGCATTCGCTTTTTTTTTTTTTTTTTTTTACATTAATAGATAATGGCGCTCTGAGTCCTCACTTTTTAAATGTAGTACCTTTGAAATGGTAAATTTCTTCGAGCCAACAGACTAGAAAATCCGCACGGCCAAGTGTGCTCTAATTCCCAGCAGGCACACGACGTTGAAATGACGTCGTACTGACGTCGATGCAACGTAATGACGCCGCATTGACGTCAATACGACGTCATTTCGACGTTATGTGCCTGCTGGGTTGTGGTATCAGGGTGGCAGTCGATGACTACAGCGGCGTCCACCTTGGCTGCAATGTGCAAGTACAAATCAACGTATGTCGAGGTATAGGACTGAGGCTAAGCTAACAACAGGAAAGTATCAATTATATTTACCTGGACATAGCTGACATTTGGTGGTCATCATCCTTTTGTATGTACGAGGAGCGATCGAAAAGTTCTGAGCCCGAGATATTTCTTGCGTGCTTAACACGAATATAAGTAGTTGTCATTTACTAGCTTTCGATGGAAGTTTCAAAAATATTTGGCGAAAGTTTCCTTTTTTTACAGCACATTAAACACAAGAGGGGTGGCATATTTTTAAAATAGCTATAGAATCTATTCGTCTTGCCTTACTTTGAAACATAGGGAACTTTATGCTTCAATACGGCGGAAAATACCGATAGCGACTTACGGGTTTACCCGAGAGCTTACCTGTTGAAATTCTGTTCAGTGCTATATGCAATTACATAGGAATACAATGTAAAATGTTAAATTAAATACATTTATGATAGTACGACAATTTTTTATAAGTTATGAACATAAACTTCAGTCTTTGTCCGTTAATATGGTGTAAAAATATATAAAACTAGAAATTGTGTTTGTGAAACACTATGCCCCCAACCTTATGCTTGCCACTATAGGTGTCAAACTTTAGCATGTCTAAGTCTGAAAAGGAGTCACCAAATCTTTACTAAAATATTAAACTCATCAAAAACTACTATTATACCAAATATCAGCTTCCTAGATTAAGCAATTCAGAAGTTGGAAAAATGCCATACTCAAACAAGGGCTGTAACTCCATCAAATTTTTTACGGAATTCTCCCAAAAGTTAATCAGGTAATGTACGCTTCATATCTGATCAGTATACGAAATATCAAGGCCATAACTGAAATACTTTTTGAGATATCTTGCTAACAAGACATCCATCTCATGTTTTTGAAGTGGCATAACTCCAAAATGAGGCATAACTTGGAAAAATAAGACAACAAATATCAGTTATTCTTCCATGAGGAATCCATATAAAATTTCTAAACCCTATGCCCAATGGTTCTGGAACACAGTAGCTGCATAATTATTGAACATCAGGGGAAGTAACTCTATTATTGATGAATGCAGCATTACCATACCTGTACTAAAGTATTTAACTCATCAAGAACTACTACTATACCAAAAATCAGCTTCCTAGCTTATGCGGTTCAAAAGTTGGAAAATGCCAAATTTAAACAAGGGCCATAACTCCATCAAAACTTTTATGAAATTCTTCCAAAATTTAATCAGGTAATCTACTCCTCATACTCAGTTAGTGTATCAAATATCAAGACCATAGCTCAAATACTTTTTGAGATATCTTGCTAACAAGATCGTCATCTCATTTTTCTAAAAGGGGCATAACTCCAAAATGGGGCATAGTTCGGAAAAGAAAAAAAAATACGCGTCAGCTATTTTTCCATGAGGTATCCATATATAAAATTTTTAGACCCTATGCCCATTGGTTCTGGAACTCAGAAGCTGCATAAGTATTGAACATCAGGGGAAGTAACTCCATTATTGATGGATGCAGAGTTACCTAACCTGTACTAAAGTATTTAACTCATCAAGAACTACTATTATACCAAAAATCAGCTTCCTAGCTTAAGCGGTTCAAAAGTTGGAAAAATGCCAACTTCAAACAAGGGCCATAACTCCATCAAAATTTTACGGAAATCTCCCAAAAGTTAATCAGGTAATCTACTCCTCATACTCAGTTAGTGTACCAAATATCAAGGCCATAGCTCAAATACTTTTTGAGATATCTTGCTAACAAGATCGTCATCTCATTTTTCTAAAAGGGGCATAACTCCAAAATGGGGCATAATTCGGAAAAGAAAAAAAATATGTGTCAGCTATTTTTCCATGAGGAATCCATATATGAAATTTCAAGACCCTAGCTAGCAGGGTTCCAAAGTTACAGCAAGCATGAAAAAGTGTGACGCACGCACGGAAGGACGGACGGACGGACGGACGGACAAGCCAAAAGCAATATGCCCCACCAACTTTTTCAAAGTTGGGGGCATAATAACTTCATGTTTTGATTCTTCCATCGGCTTTTGAAGTTTGAAGCTTCAATCACTTGAAATTATATACGAATCATGTCGAAAATGCCGCAGAGGCTATGTTCAGCCTAAAATTTGAAACTGATCGAATTTTCTATAAAACTTTTATAAGTTATCACCATCGAGAGATTTTTATCAGGTTTACATTGATGTAATTCATTATAAAATAAGTACACTATAAGTATCTTCCATTGATCTCTAAACATACAAAAAGTCGTGTTTCGATAAAACCTCGCTCATAATTATGTCTCAAATAGTCTAAGTCCAAATCCGCCTATATTGCGGAAAGGCTAACACCACATCCTTTCTTGGTATTCGTGTTTTGTTTATATATTTCGTGTGTGCTTTTTATGATCTACATGTAATTAAGAAAGGAACAATATTTATATAATCTGATTAAGAAAGAAAGAAAGATCGAATGAAAGAAGAACGCAAGAAAGGAAAAAAAAAGAGAAAGAAGTCAATAAACTCTTAAACGTGACAATCAAACGTGAAAAAACAAAAAAACCGGTTAATCGGCTAATTGTAGTTGTTTTTTTTTTATTTTTTTTTTTTTATTTTTTATTTTTTTTTTTTTTTTTTGGTTTTTTAAATTCTTAAGAAGCTAAAAAAATCAACTATGAAAACAAATAATTACATATCTTATGGTAATGTTAATTTAATCTATTAGTTATCAGTTACAATGTATTATATAATTTCTAGTGTTTGTGCTAACAGTTTTGATTGAAATTTATTCGAGTGTGGTGGGGCATATTTATCAAAGAAACCGAAATATGTTTTGTCTATCACAGGGTAGGATCTTAGAAGATTTTTATTAACTAGCTAACTGGCAGATTTGCTCATTTATTATTAGGAGATATGTATTGCTCTCTTTAGATATTACAGTATTGTCGAAAAACTGTTGACTGTACGAAACTAAATCATGATGAAGATATCCTCGTAACGTTGTGTAAGGAGCGCTTACTATAGCATAGTACGCATAGCTAAGGAAAAAATGCTATGAAACATTTTTCTTGCAAGGCTATAGTAACATTTTTTATGTTTCACTTTATTAGTAATATTTCTTTTCATAATGAAACTTTGTCCCCATAATATATGACTGTTTTAAGTGAAGCTAGAAAGGATTATTTAAAAGATAAAAAAATTGTGCTATTTTTGGTATTTCTGCTAAAATTACTTACGTAATAAGCCTGTGCATCTGCGCAATGTTATCAGCGTCTGATATGTGCAAAATGATAAGACCAAACAGAGCCTGAACGGTTTGCGCAAGCTGATCGGAATACGTTGATAATACGCTATGTATACAGTATAAGTAACATGTTTATTACGCGGGTATTAATCGATTATCGATCATAAAATCCGATATTCCTTCCTATCAGTTATAGTAATTGTCATCTCATTAAAGTTTGAAATGAACTCATCATGAAATAACTAAAGATAAATGCTAAGAAATATAAAGCTGCAAATTTCAATTTATGGAATTAGTTGTTCACAGTTTCGGGCATGACTTACAATATATATTTAAGTTAAAACAATATAGATTGATCAATATGCAAACTGACTCACACCAGCTTATGCACTTGCGAAGCACTGGTCTGAGTTTATGATCAGTTAATAATTTTTGTTTTGTCAATTTTAGTATAACCTATATAACCTAACCTAATATAATATAACCTGTATAACCTAACCCGTTTCTGCACAAACCGAACTGATCCGAATTTCTGATCAAATATTTTAAACATGTGTGATCAAATCAGGCTGTGCCTGTGCGCAAACCATTTAAAATTGGCAAGCTGATCCCATGTTGTAATTAAATTTAGTCTGGTCATTTTTCATAATTTTCCTTATACGAGCCGCGACACGATAAACAGCAAAGTGGAATGTGCACCCAGCGAAGACGCAGATCAGCCTAAGCAGCCACCCAGTCTTTGCCGTGCGATTAAAGAGTAGCTAATACCCTGAGCTACCTCCATGCCGATATTGAAGCCTCTGATTAGATAAGGCGGATACCCAGGCTGATCTGAGTATTCGCTGGGTGCATATGCAGCTGTGTTTTGTCATGTCACGGCTCATTTAATTGTTTGCTTAAGTCAACGACTGAGAAGCCAACTGAGCCGCTGTTGTCGACACGCCATCTGTCTGAAGGTGTGAAATTCGGTCACGTCTTGTCAAAACAATGCAATTTCAAAATTAACACTCGCTAACGGCAATGAAAGTCAGAAATCGATTTTCAGTCCGATATATATTAAAGATCGTCTTCTAATGATTTTTTTAACCGTATAAAAGTAGTAATTTAATCAGCGTCGCAACTAAACGAACACAGTCCCATAGCGCCCTGCGAAGTCTTAGATCAGCCTGGGCAGGATAACCAATGGGCTAAGCTACCTCTTCGCGGACAGAGAAGAATCTGATCAGACTGGGCAGATTCCCACGCTGATCTGAGTGTTCGCAGGGCGCACATGCCATTTTGTTTGTTTTGTCGTGTCGAGACTCTTTTATTTATTTTTGTTTTGTTTTGTTCGCAGAAAAAGGCAACTTTTAAATACTAATCGTTAATGTTTAGCAGCTTAGCAGAAAGCCGAAAGACGGCATTTGCATAAAACTTTTGAAAAGTTTTGTCAAAACAGGAAGTCAAAAAAAAGTTGTCGTTGCTGTTGAGTGGTGGTTTTAACGTCCCAGAAAATAATATAAGTCATGTCGAGATAATGCCTCTGAATTTGTAGGACTGCTAGATAACTCGGCCTGCTATAAATGACACTCAGGTCTAGCAGCCGCCGCCGCAGAAGCATCAGGCAGCCAATATATATTTCGCGAGCCCCAGTGGGCGGGGCAAAAGAAAGAAAAATGATAAGAAAAAGAAAACAAAGAAAAAAAACGTGGGTGGATGGATGTCTGTATCAGGCTTAATCTTTCCATTAAGCTGAGAACGTCAAAGAGGGATCGAAATATCATAATTTATTATAAGTATTATTGTTTTATGTTTGTGTTGTCAGAAACTAAAACGACCATTTTCTCGCCAATCCTTACGAAATTGACCTAAATATGTGAAAAAAGAGACTTATTACAACAAAAGTGAGCAAGTGAGAAAAGTCAATTGATTTGATATGAGAACAAGAAAACCCATATTGTTAAAAAAATAAAAATGTTTCCATCAGCTCCTTCATATTGTTATTATGCTGATAAAATACCAAAGACAGTGATGACAAAAAAACCGGCTTCAGAGAAGTTCGACACCTGTACAGATCCGGGGATATGGACATCGATATGACATTCCTAATATCGATTAATACCTATCGCTTCGCGGGTCTAAGGGAAATAACTGCATTCACACTTAAACTCGCTCCAGGTAACAGGTAACCGATTACACTACTAAGCGTGCCTTGAAGATTTAAGTGTCAGATGAATCATTCTTCATATTCTACAAGATTCAAACGGTCGATTTGTCAAAAGTTTGATGGAAATGCAAAATATTTTGGCATCTAGTGGCTTTACCGTAAACCCTTAAATATTGCAACCCTGAAATTTAGAGACCCATATCCTACAATCGTGTTTGTTAGAGGAACATGGTGAGCAAAATCAAAAACTGTTTACACACATATAAACAATTTTTGTCAAAAAGGGTTATAAGATATCGCTTCTGTGCACGCAGAGCATGTGTGCACTGTCTGCAGAAACTCTCAAAACAGACACTTTCTGAAAATTAAAATTTTGCTTTTTATTTTGAAGTAGAATAAATTTATGTTTGCCTATACATGTATCATCAATTACCGGGATGCTGTAGGACATATATTTGCAAAAAAAAAAAAATGCAAATGTTTGACTCTGCTAAAGTTATGGTCGGTCAAAGAGTTATACAGTGCATTCATAGGGGTACAAGGGGAAGTGTTATCCAATTGATATTTAAGATAAATTCCCAAAATTTGGTGATTATTGCTCTGTAGAATGGCTGTTTAAAATCAATAACTCAAATTCGCTCTAAAGGTTTCAAAACATGGTGGGGCTTAGAACTTTTCGATCACTCCTCGTATCTTCATAAATCTGTATTTACTTTTCTTTTTTTAACTATAAGATAAATTAACACCGTTATCAGCTGCAAGGACATCAATGTTTGCCCCTTTATACTGGCTGACAATGCATTATCTTTTGATAATTTCATACTCATGCGTTATGTAATATATCATGTAGACACCTTGTACACTAGCAACATGTTCTGTTGAAAATTTGAAAGACAGCCAGGAGCCCAGGAGAGAAAACAGGAAGTCACAAAAGTTGTCTCCCTTTGAAACAAGAGTTGTCAAAAAGCAACAAAGTATACCTGATGGGAGCTTGAATCTCACAACCACATAGCACCAGGACTCCATACCATTCAGGTAAAGAGTGATATCATGAAGTCAGTAAACCCTACAGATATAGGTCACAGATGGAGGACTCCACACGCAAATCAACTATCATGACCTTAACCTGTATCAATATGGAGAAAGGTATGTCAAATTCAGAGGTAGGATGGTGGTGTTGAAAGGCTCTAATCCAGACCTGAGTGCCAAGCATCATGACTGCCACCCATATAAGGACTGAGAAATATCGAGTAAGTGAAGCATAAACTGTAGGTCAAATCCAAATGTGGATGGCAGTTTTAGAATGTTCTTGTCCATATATAAATGTACGCCAAGTATCATGACTCTAATCCATCATACAGGAACTGAGAAATATCATAAAAATAGTGTAGTGTATCTGTATCATAAAGTCAATGAAGCAAACAATTATTTGGATGATGGTGTTAAAATGGTCCAGTCCATCTGTCAGATCCATACAAGGATGGTAAAGCTGCAATGATTTTGTCCGTATACAAGTGTGTGGCAAATATAATAGCTCTGACCCATACAGGAACTGTGAAATATAAAGTCAGTGAAGCATATCATAAGTTCAGAGAAGCAAAAAATATGTCAAGTCTACACATGGATGGTGGTGTTGAAGTGATCTTGTCCGTATGCAAGTGTGTGCCTAGTATCATGGCTCTGGCCCATAAAGGGACTGAGAAATATCATAAAGGCAGTGAAGCAGACCATAAACTCATCTAGAAAGGTTTGCCATAGAAAAACAAATGTTTCTCCACCAGCCGATTCCACCCCTCGAATCACCAACCAGTGCATTCGCACCTGCTTGTATTCCAAAAAGGGAGCCCAATACCTCAGTAGGTTATGCGCTGGCCTACTGATCTAGCAGTCCAAGGTTCCAGCCCTGCCAGAGGCAGAAATCTTTCCAAACATAAACAGAGTTCCAAGGCATACAGCCTTTCATTATCACCTTCCCGTCATCATTATGACTGATGTACTATTGAGCAGAATGTAAAATCACAAGTCATCCATCCATCCATTATCCTAAAACTTTGTTGACATAATCAAATTTTATCTAAATAAGTCAATACATTCAAGAGAATTTAAAGTCCTTCTATGACCTTCAAAATGTGGTCAAGTTCACCAAAACCTCATCATCTGTTCGGCTTGTCATAATAATACGTAAGCACGTGCAAATTATTGTAGCGTTAGCCGGGTCGTCCACCAATTAAGCAACCGGTCATCCATCCAGTTACTAACCGCGATCTCCATTGCCTAACTTCGTGAAAGAGCCATCCACTCTACCCGCGTCGCCATAAAAGCCGGCTTCTACAGAAAGGCTGCAGAAGTGTTTATATATCTAAACCTGTTACATTATCATCACTGTAACCCACAGAGGGAGCTGAGATATATTATAAAGTCGGTGAACTTGAAAATTTAGGCCACTGTCCTACAATGGCTGGTTGCACTCAGATGCTCTCACCCAGATGCAGCTATCTTGACTATATCACTTATAGCTACTGTGAAACTGACCTAAACACAAACTTAACCTATTTATTTCCAAAGTCAGTAGACCATGACAGGTAGGTCAAGGTCATAAATGCAGCAGGCGTTCAGGTGATCAAGAACTGATGGAAGTGTGTATCAAATTTCATTACTCTAGCCCTATATACATTGTGAGTAACACCTAAACGCAAATGGTCAACATAGGTTAAACTGCACACAGACGTGGATACGAATGCAAACCTAACACTGAAGCATCTTGAACTACGATCCTGGGGGTATAGCACAAGCTCTCTCTCTTGCCTCACAAAGGCATGCTATTAAAAAAGAACATGACTATATGACCGTATACCCATGTATTTTAAAGATTTTATTGCTGGTTATGATCCACAACAGAATCATCTTCTACCTTTGAATTTTGTTCCCCTGGGAGAGACACATTTTTTCCCATAGTCAATTGCCTGATTGTTCATATGCCTGCCTATCGCATAAAATGTCTTCTTCATGACTCTTAAACTGTTGAAGGTTTTGTGTGTGTGTGTGTGTGTGTGTGTGTGTGTTACCAAACTTGGTACAAATATAAAGCATCATCAGACAATGTACAGAAACCAAGAACCATATTACATGTACAATTTTACGTAATTATGCTCCAGAAAGGCACGGTGGTCAAGTGGTTACAGACACTCCGTTATGGAGCAGGCCCCTGGTTCAAATCCGGCTTGAATGGGTACCTTTTTCGATTCAGGGAAGGATATAGTAAGGCAGAAAATGGAGAGTGATGGGCTTTGCCTTTTATATGCTGCACCCAGGATGTAGCGGGCCTCTAACCCCCACTGCCGCTAGGGAGTTTGTGTGTATGTGTGGAGGGAAGGGGGGGGGGGGGTGTACAAAATGAAAAGTAAATTGAAACTAATGTATATCATTTAAGAGAGTGACCTTGTATGGATTGAGTGCTAAGCAATGAACATGCAGGTAAAATGATGTTTAACATTAAACAAGCTGCTTATGCTGTCTCATCCCAACAGGTGAAAAAACAAAAAAAAAGGTAAAGGTTTCCCATAGCATACTAGTAGTAGGGACAGTAGGGGTTAGAGGCTCACTGTATCATAAGCACAGCACATGAAAAGTTGAGCCCATCTCTCTCCTTTTGCTGCCTTATCCTTCCCTGATTGGAAACAGGTACTCATTTACTGCTGGGTTGACCAACACAGTTTTCCAGCCGTCAGATGACCCAACCCCCGTTTGAAACCAATACCTTCCGCACCACAACCGAGTCAATGTAACCACTCAACTATGGCACCTCTCAATAGGGCTTGACCTGTCACCATAAACAAAACAATGTCATTTTCTCAGTGTTCTAATAACAATGGCCTGTAAACAACCTGATGATGCAAACAACTTTAATATTAATCAGATTTGTACCTGCTGATATCTTTCAAGGTCATAAAGGATGAAATCTTAAGAGTCATTCTCTGTAAGCACCAAAAAATTGCAATAGGGGGTGAAAATGACATATCTCAGATTTTGATGAAAATTAGTGTCTTTTTTGCTTATGTCAAGTGATGAACAAAAATACAATTTTTTCTCCAATCAAACTGTCCGTTTCCATGGCAACGAGGATTTTCTGTTTTTTGGCCTAATTTGGTGATTTTTCATATAAAAAATCGCAGATTTGACACTAGTTGTATTGATAGTATTTCTCAACAAATGTTATTGACTTTTATGTCTTTTAAGAGACCCATGTAAGTGCTGTGTACGGATAGAAAAAAAAATTCTTTATATTGCTATGGTCAAGGAGTTGGTGACCTTGACTTCTATCTAGTAAAGCATCCCTTTAAAAATATCAAAATTGGCCAATTTTGAAAGCTCTTTGTTAGAAAATGCGGCTATAGATTTTTTTCATTCTCTTGGTACAGAGAGTATAACACCTAGTTCTTAATATATCAAAAAATTGGAGATGGTATATTTTTTAGATTGAAAATAAATTTCTTTGAATTAAGTAACCGTCAGGAAAATCAGAAGAAACTGTGATAGCAGAAAATCTGTTATAAGAGATAATATCTGGAGAATGTTAAGCAAATATGTGCAGAAATACAAATAAATACATTGAATACAGTGGAGGGAAGTTATATAAATACTTTTCTCATTCAGAAGTATGCTTAAAATTTACAGTTTGGGGTGCAATTACCCCACCCACTTCCACTGAATATGAAATGAACGCAAAAGTTACATGCCATGGATAATATATCTCAAGTTTCCATAATTGTGAGTAAACTGAAACATTTTTAAAAGATCATCACATGTTTGCTGTCATTCTTTTTACATTGTCTATCATTTGGTAACATTGGTAACTGTTATTCTATTATGGGTCAGTGTTCATTTACACGGATATTTACAGGAAATCGTTTCAATGCTGATGAAATATATTCCTTGTTATTTACTTTTTACATATGCATACGCATTGGAGAAGAAATGAACCACACATACAATGTTTATATTTTTTCATTCCTTAATATGTTTAATCTGTATATCTAGGGGGTGAGTTACCCCACCCACCTCATTTAGTTATACAACAAATTAATAAGTTGCATACTATGAGTTTTGATGGTAAAATAGCACCTGGTACACTTGTTTTAAAGTTGCTCATCACCTGTCTGGTCTGCATAAGCTTTCTTGTCTATTGTCCTTTGTTTTTGTAAAAGTTCTTGATGAGGCACGCATGCATATATGCATGCACATACACCAAACTGAAGTTTTGTCGACTGCCTCGCTTACGGCAAGCGGGTTCGACAAAATACTCCTGTGACCTGAAAATGGCATCAAGGTCGCCAAGTTCTAAGTCTTTGTCTTGCCTAAAAGGTTGATATTTGCAAGTTTGGTAAAAATGAATCTACTGGCTCAAGATATATCTTCGTTTTTCAGGACAAATCAACAAATGACCCTTAAAAATAGGGTCAAAGTCACTAAAACCTAACTAGAAACATGGTAACTAACAGGGCCCCGCCTTTATGAGACTGTTGGTGGAATTTTAGTCGTATGTCCCCGACCAGAAAATACATTAACAGCTTTCTGTTACCATGTTGTTTAGAATTAATCCTCTTGTAGAGTAATTAAGATACGGGCAAAAAAACCACAAAATTATGACTGATTATAACAAAGGCAATCACTCTGTAAAGCAGGAAACTGGAGTTACCATTCTTGCACTCTGCATACCTTCAGATATTCTGATGATGCTTTATATTTGTACCAAGTTTTGTGAAAATATCTTTAAAGTTATAGATTGGACAAGGTCTCAATACCCAAAATTACAAAGGGATATAATTCTGCCTAACATAAATGAAGGTGCAGTTATGGTTCTTTTTCTCTACTAATTGTTTGATGATGCTTTACATTTGTATCAATTTATATGAAAATATCTTCTACAGTTTTAAAGTTAGAGCATGGAATGATTTCTATACTGAAAATTACAAAAAGGCATAATTCGGTAGAAAATAAAGATGAAGTGACAGTTTTAATTCTCTTCACATCATCTGATAATGCTTTGTATTTGTACAAAATTCCAAGAAAATATCTTTGATGGTTTAAAAGCTGAATAGCAGACAAAATTTCTATACTTTAAATTACAAAGAGAAATAATTCAGTACAAAAGTAGATGGAGTTGTGGTTCTTATTCTCTGTACATCGTCTAACAATGTTTTGTATTTGTACATAGTTTCATGAAAATATCTTTGAGAGTTTTAAAGTTATAGAGCGCACACGATTTCCGTACTGAAAATAACAAAGGGGCATCATTCAGTAAAAACATAGGTAGAGTTATGGTTTTTATTGTCTGCAAATCTTCTGATGATGTTTTACTTTCGTACCAAGTTTTGTGAAAATATCTAAAACTGGTTTAGAGTTATGGAGCAGACACGATTTCCGTTCTGAAATTACACAGGGGTATAATTCAGTGAAAAATGTAGAAAGAGTTACACTTCTTGTTCTTTGCACATTGTCTGATAATGCTTTACATTTGTACCAAGTTTCGTGAAAATATCTCAAACAGTTTCAAAGTTATGGAGGGGACACGATTTCCGTACCAAAAAAATTACAAAGGGGCATATTTCAGTAAAGAATGTAGGTGGAGTTGTGGTTCTTTCTCTCCGCATAATGCCTGATGCTGTTTCACATTTGTACCAAGTTTCATGAAAATATCACAAAGAGTTTCAGAGTTATGGAGTGGACACGATTACCGTACCAAAAAAATTACAAAATTACGGGGCCCTAATAATCAGTTATGAATCATCTCCAAATGATGATTTAGGGCTAGTTTAGCATAATTCAAACAAATGCTTCGTAATATAGGCTATAGATAAGCCATTTTTTAAACATTTTAAGACCATCTTTGACCTTCAAAACAGAATAAAGGTCAAACAATCCATTTAGCAGCTTTCTATGACTTCCTGTGACCTTTAAAACTTCTATCTTTATGGATAAATTTCAAAGTAATTGTGCACAGCTGTTCTCCTTGATGAGCAGAAGTGTCATTTGAAACATTCGTTCAGGTAGATCCAAGGTGAAGGTCACACTTAAAGGTCAAATGGTAAAATGGTCATATATTGAGTTTGTCCGAGACATTACTTCTATATTTATAGATAGATTTCAAAACAATTTCGCACAATTGTTTTTTTTATGAGTAAAAGTGCCATTTGGAACATTTGGTCAGGTAAGGCTAAGATCAAGGTCACATTCGAAGGTCAAATGATAAAAATTGTCATAAATTGAGCTTGTCCGGGCCAAAACAGCTACATTTATGCATGGATTAAAAACAAAACAAAAACAAAAAACAAAAAAAAAAACGGCACAGTTGTTCTCCTTGATGATTTCTAGTACCATTTGAAATATCTGCAGGTATATCCAAGGTCAAGGTTACACTTGAAGGTCAAATGATAAAAATAGTCATAAATGGGGCTTGTCCTGGCCATTACTTCTACATTTATGGATGAATTTCAAAACAGTTTGGCACTATTGTTCTCCTTGATGAGTAGAAGTGGCATGTGGAATTTATTAAAGTTGGTCTAAGGTCAAGGTCACATTTGAAGGTCAAATGATAAATAAACTGTTATAAACTGAGCTTGTCCGGGCCATATAATTTATACAGTTATGCATGAATTTCAAAATAATTTGGCACAATTGTTCTCCTTGATGAGTAGAAATGTTTGTTAAGGTTGGTCTAAGGTCAAGGTCACACTTCAAGGTCAAATAATAAAATTGTCATAATGTGTGCTTGTCATGGTCATAGTTCCACTTGTTTTCCTTCATACGAAAAAAAAAGAAATATGCCGTATCATGATATTGTTTGGATTCTTTCTAATAAGTAAAAAATGAAGCAGTTAGTCTTGACATACTTAAAGGTCACTAAAGCAAACAGTGGGCTCAACAAGTTGTCCCTGGACAACCATCTAATTAATTTTTTCCCATGTTCCAATGGTGTGTCTGTGCAAGTTTGGTCACACTCGATCTGTTCATTCCGGAGATATGGTGCAAACAAGCCATTTTTAACACTGTAAGTCCTCATGTGACTTTGAATATTAGGTCAATGTCACCAAAGTCTAACAGTGTTTCCCCACCTCCTTATAATATACCTGTGCAAGTTTGATCAAAATTCATAAATCCCTTCAGAAGATATGGTGCATACAAACCATTTTCACTGTTTTTGACCTCCTGTGACCTGAAAATGTTTTCAAGGTCACCAACTTTTTGCAGTTCTTTTCCACTTCCCTGTGATATATTTGTGCAAGTTTGATCTAAATCTATCCACCCCTTCAATACATATGGCGCCAACGAGCCATTCAGATACCTCATATGACCTTGAAATGTGGTCAACGTCACCAAAATCTAATTAGCTCTTTTTCCCCACCCAAAGATGTATCTTTGCAAGTTTGGTGAAAATACATTTATCCCTTCAAGAGATAGAGTGAAGACATGAAGTTATGCTAACACACAGACACCGACACCAATGCAGGCGGGATCTGCATCAAAACAATATACCCGCCTTCCCTTTCCTCCTTCCCCAACTCCCCTCCCCCAATGGTGGGGGACATAAATATGCTTATCAATACGATAAATATATAAGCAAATTTTCTTCTCCATTATGAAATATTTAAATGTATTTCTGCTCATTTTATGTCCTTTATTTGCTTGCTACCAGATGCACTAAGATTGTCAATTGCTGTTTTGGTGGAACATCTGGTTGTATCCATAGCAACTAAAATATACCGAATTATTGTTCAAGGTGAGACTTATTTGGCCAATAGAAAGTGTATACATAGATAGAAAATCACAATCAACACTTTTCAACTAAATTCGAATGTTTTTTAAATATCCAGGAACCCCGGTAGCTCAGTGGGTTAAGCGCTGGCCAACTGAGGTAGCGGACTGGGTTCGAAACCCGCTTGAGGCGAGAATTTTTCCTACCGTAAATGGGGTTCCATTGCATACAGCCTTTCATTATCACCGTCCCATTGTCCTGATATGACTGACATACTGTTGAAAAGGACATAAAATCGCAAGTCATCCATCCATCCATTTTAAATATTCATTTCCAACAAAAACAGACTAGTGATAGAGTATTGGTTGCCATGGTTACTACGTGATAAATAAAATAAACAAGAAATGTTTCTTTCACAAAAACAGATGAACCCCATCCTATCCTTTCTCAGCTGTATCATTTTCCCTAAATATTGCAAAGTTAGGATCTCTTGTAAATCTAGGAATTCGGGTCCAGGTCACCACCATCTAATCAGTACTTTTCCATCTCCCGATTATAAACTTATCTGTGTTTGGTCGCAATCCATCAATTCCGTTAGGAGTTATCATGCAGACAAGCCATATTTCAACACGCTACAACCTCCTGTGACCTCGAAAATGAGGTCAATGTTACCAATATCTTATCAGTTTTTTGCATCTACCAGTGATATGTTTATGCAAGTTTGGTTAAAATCCATCCATCCATTCAGAAGATATGGTTCAGACAAGCCATCTTTCAACATTTCTGACCTCCTGTGACCTTGAAAGTAGGGTCAAGGTCACCAAAATTTAATCAATTCTTTTTTATTTCAGAGTGATATATCTGACTGTGTATATTTGCTTTAAATCCATCCATCCATTCAGTTCAGAAGATATCGTGCTGACAAGCCATTTTTCCAGCACTCAGTGACCTTCCGTGACCTTGAAAATAAGGTCAAGGTCAGCAAAATCTAGCCAGTTCGTTTCCATTTCACAATGATATATTTGTGCAAGTCTGCTAAAAATCAATTTATCCATTTAGGAGATACGGTGCAGAAAAGCCATTTTTCATCAATCTTTGACATTCTGTGACCTTGAAAATAGGGTCAAGGTCAGCAAAGTCTAGTCAGTTCTTTACCCATAACCAATTAGGTATGCATGCAAGTATGGTCAAAATCCATTTATTCCTACAGGACATAGAGTGCAGGCAAGGGCTACACAGACGCTGATGGGATCCGCACCAAAAAACAATATGTCCCCCGTTCTGCCCCCCACCCACCAACCACTGTGGGAATATTATGAAAAAAAGAAAAACGACAGAAATAATGAGCTTGTAGAAGCCGCCTAGACCATTCAAAATCAGCAAAGACTGAGATATATTCATTGTAGAATGCAACTTTTAATTTGGTTTGCATTGAAAGAAAGTGGGTGGGGTAATTTAACCCCAAATTGTAAGGTACTAACGTATTTTTGAGGGTGAAAACTCTCTATGTAGTTTTCTTTAGTTGTTAATCATGCATCAACTTGTATTTTGGCTCATTTTTTTTGAAAATGTTCAAGGTATTGTATTTTATCTCAGAATTTCAATTATGAAAGTTTCTTCTGATTTCTCAGACGGTGACTAAATTCAAAGAAAAATATTTTCAATTTAAAAAATATACCATCTCCAATTTTTTGATATATCAACAACTAGGCTTTGTACTCTCTGCACCAAGAGAAAGAAAAAAATCTATAGCCGCATTTTTTAGTAAAACGTCTTAAAAAATTGCTGATTTTTGATGTTTTGAAATAGACGCCTTACTAGGTGGAAGTCAAGGTCACTGACTGCTTGACCATAGCAATATGAAGAAAATTTTCTGTATTTGTAAGCAGCACTTACATGGTTCTCTTGTGAAATGTAAGTATCAATACCATTTGTTGTGAATTACTACCAGAACAATTGGAGTCAAATCTTGCATTTTTCATTTGAAAAATCACCAGATTAAGCTGAAAAACACAAAATCCTGGTTGCCATGGCAACGGATAGTTTGATCGAAGAAAAACTTTTATTTTTGTTCATCACTTGACATAAGCAAAAAAGACACTGAGTTTCGCGAAAATCTGAGACATGTCATTTTCACCTGATTTTGGTGCTTACAGAGAATGGCTCTTAATTAGTTTGAACTAAGTCAGTGTCAATACACTATAATTAGCCTAAATATACCATGTTTGTCCTTATTATCATATTATTATTAGTATAATGTATTTGTCCCAAAATTTGAACATGCTGATTTTGTTTTCTGGTGTTACGTCAAGAGAGCTAGACAGGCGCCATAGTTGAGTGGTTAGAGTAACTCAGTTATGGTGCAGAAAGTCGCGAGATCAAATCCGGGCTTCGCCATCAAACGACTGGAAAACTCTGTCTACCCAGCAGTAAATGGGTACCTTTTTCGAATCTGGGAAGGATAAGGCAGCAAAAGGAGAGGGATGGGCTCCACCTTTCTTCTGCTGTGCCGAAGATACAGTGGGTCTCTAACCCCCACTGCCCCTACCGCTATTAAGCGATGGGAAACCTTTACCTTTTATACCAAGAAAGCTGGCAGTGCAAGAGCATTCAAGTCTGGTGCTTCCCTGTTTGCTCCAGAACTTTCTGTCCCAATAAGATTAGTTACCAATTAATGAGCTATGACACAACAAAACCAACAAAGTGGCATGTGTGCCCAGGGAAGACTTAGATCAGCCTGGGCATCCACCCAGCCCAATCAGAGTATTTGCTGTGCACTTAAAAGGTTCTAAGCTATCTCCATGCTGACAGCGAAGACTCTTCAGACTGGGCAGATGCCCAGACTGATCCGAGTCTTTCCTGGGCCCACATGGCACATTATTGGGTTTTGTTGTGTTGTGGCTCATTTTGTGTTATTGTCCCCAATACTAACAGTAATTGTCATATTTAGTGTTGTGGGCCTGTGAAGTGTATTCAACTCCTGCTTAAGAATATAGTACAAGACCTCTTAACTTTATTCTGAAACACCTGTCTGACTGCAGTTGTAAACTGCACATGCTTGAACTGCATACAGGATGAGGTTTCCCAAGGACAAAGCCTGTGTGAAAACAGTCAAGGACATGAACAGCCCTGTATATTTGGATAGAAATACTGGAGCAAACAAGACCTGTCAGTGAGACAGGATAGCTCACCTGACAGCGCCTTGCCCATCACCTATAAAACTTTAGCATAAAACTTTAACATTTTGCTAACGCCACTGCCCACGCCGCCGGGAGTAGTGCAATAGCTCTTCCTGTACATTTGTACATACGAGCAGTCTGGTCAGGGTTTACAGTTTGCTATCCCTCAGTATAGCACTATTTTGACAGATCACCTGATAACTAAATTAACTGTATTCATTAGAATAGTTATATAACTTGGTTGTCTGAATGTGAATGTTCCCACCCCACACACCAGTGTCATTTTTCAAAAATCTTTTCAATCATGAAAATAAGTCAAAAGTCATGAAAATTTTACCAGCCTGTTGGCTCCTCCCTAGTCAAGAAGTCTGATAAAACTGTTTATAAATTCAAGAGATAGAGTGCAGACATATTTGTATGGCAAATTTAATATTCCAAGAGCTTCTGTGACCTTGAACATGACAAACACCAAAACTTATCAGCTTTTGATTTGTCCAAATAATATATCCATGCACATTTGGTGACAATCCACCCACTTATTCATGAAATATGCATACAAGAAGCTGTCACTAAGTCCTCCTATGACCTTGAAAATAGTCAAGGTCACTGAAAGCAAACTGTATGTGTCTCTTTGGCTTGAAACAATCATGTAAGCACACAAGTTTGGTGAAATTCCATCAAGCAGTTATAGATATCATGCCCACAAGAAAGTAAATGCGGTCAAGGTCACCAAAACCAAAATAGCTCTTTGGCTTGGCTCACTGATATTTCCATGCAAACTGGATACTCTTTTTTTCAGGAAAATTGAACATTATAAGTCCATCTGCAACCTTGAAGACCGTGTGGAGGTCACGAACGCCTAATCAGCCAATTGGATTTCATGCAAGTTTGGTCAAATTCACCTTTTGGTGCATACAAGACTGTTCAGCCAACAGGATACACACCACAATCCCAGATCACTTTGATGGCAGGTCATACTTATGTAATGTGTAGCTGTTTTGGGTCTTCACTGTTCATTTCATTTTACCCGTATCCATGGTATCTTTAGTATACAAAAGACATTAGATATTCATATTTGTGTTATAACCTTTAAAGTGCCAAATAAAAACCAGTCAAAATATACGTCTGCAAAATTTCAAAAGATGTTTTGTCTAAGCTAAATCATATGACTAGACAGCAAACAGTGTAGATTCAGATGAGACAGCTCATAATGAGCTGTCTCTTCTGAATCTACGCTGTTTGCAGATTCAACTGCTTTCAGAGTTTAATGTCCCACCAACAATTAGGTCATACAGAGATGGGACCTCAGTCTAAAGTCTCACGCGAAATACCGGAGAAGCTGGGGATCAGTTGGCAATCCCTGGATTGGTAGTCCAGCGTTTATCTACTACACTACCGTCGCGCCTGTTTTCATTTTTGTTACTTCAATGTTAAAGAGGAAAGGGGCTTACAGCATGAGCAAAGGATGAAAGCCTGCATCCTAGCAGTTTGGTAAGTGTTTCCTGTTCCCATGAACAGCCTGTGGATCCTATGGTATTTATAAACTGGCCAAAGAAATTAAGCCCCACCTGTATATTTCCTATGGGCTTACTACAAAAACAGTCAAATTTGTTTTATTGTAACTTCTTACGTGATTTAAATTTTCACACAAAATTTTCAGCATAAGAAACAATATTTCTCTTTATGCTAAGATGCATTTTAGTTGACTAATTTTCTGCAGAGACCCTCACATATGAGGGAAGGTCCTGTTTCATTCCCTATCATTTCTATAGTAAAATTGGCATAAAAATGGGTGCTCCTAGAAATTTCAACACTTGTCATGACACTGGAGGCTTTTAACTGAAGCTTTTGGACATTACACCCAATATGCTGCTGTAAAACTTTAGTAGAGTTTCAAATGTCAGTCATTACATTCATGTTGGTTATGAATGATTTAACTTTTGACATTAACATTGTGTCTATGTAAATGATTTACCGGTACATGGGGTTTAACTTATTTTGACCAGTTTACACTGAAAAGCAAAGACTATTCTGTCTGCTTAAATACACTGACCAATTAGTCTCCACTTTTCTCTATCCTTAGACCCCATTTCCATGGTGCGGTTCATGAAAATAACGGATTATTTGAGTCGTGTCATGCAAAAAGTGGGGTTTAACAGATCTGCCAATAGTCAGGTCCCAAGGTTATAAAACATTTGTTGTGCTCAATTCAGCGGAGCATGAAATTTTCTCTGCTGATAAATATGAAAATGCCAACTAATGTTGGCTTTTGTTGTTGTGTTATTGTTTAAAGTCCACGGTAAACAGCTATGGTCATGTCGGGCCAGTCAGTTCACCTAACCACACTATTCCTGGGCAGGCTAAGCAGTTAACCGGTACTAAGTGCACTTACTTTTACCAGTAACTGACAACTGTCCTTCTTGAATCAGCGGAAGGGGAAATGAAAGTAAGTGGCTGGACAGGGTATCGAACCCAGGACCTCTGGCTTGCAAGTCGGGTGCCCTACCGACTGCGCTACACGGCCCGGCACTTATGTTGGCGTTTTCATATTTGTAAGCATAGAAATTTTCATACTCAGCTAAAGTGAGCAAGAACACAACTGTACTTATCAGTAATTTGCTATTTATTAGCTAGTAAAATTTCATGCTCAGCTGAGTTGAGCATGAAAAATGTTTTGTAACTTCTGGGCCAGGCCCAGAGGTTATAAAACTTGAGTACATTCTCAAACTCCAAATAAAGCACACTGATTGGCTGCTTCCGAGCACATGCTCAGAAGCAGCCAATCAGTGTGCTTTATTTTGAGTTCGAGATTATTCTCAAGTTTTATAACCTCGAACCCTGGACTCAAACTGCAACAGGGGACAGAAAGATGTTGCGGAGCTTCACATTATTCAAAGGCATTTAAAGAAGAACTGCAACTTGTTGGATTTCTCAATGATTTTCATAGTACTACAAACAAATATGCATAATTTTCAACATTCTTTCATAGTCATTCAATACAACAATTCAGAGGTCCTGATAAAAGGGAGTATTTGGTGATAATTGGAGATATTTTCACTTCAATTGCCATAAAAACTTATGTTGTGACCCCTTCATTAGAACCATCTCATCGAGATGGTTTTAACGAGGGGTCACAACATATGTTTCAGATGAGACATAAGAAAAATAATCCTCAAATACACCCCTTATCTGCAGCTATAATCAATCACGTTTTCACAAAGTGAATTATCAATCGCAGATTTTCACAAAGTGAATTATATTATCCATATCTACTATAAATATATGGCTACTACAATTTCTGTAATGCATGCTTCCAACTTTGAATTTGTAATTTTTTTTTTTTTGTACTTATAAAACTGGGCAAGGAGTGCAGACTGATCAGCTGCTCCTAGAAAGGAATCTGGGCTCAGTCTAGAGTGCAGTCTGAGCTGGGTCCACAATGACTGCTCAAGCTGTCTCTCTCTGGATGTTTAGGGTAAACACAAAGCTGATATTCATCATATGAGCCTCGACAGGACAAAACCAACAAAGTGGCAAGTGCGCCCAGGGAAGACTAAGATCAGCCTGGGCATCCACCCAGTCTGATCAGTCTCCGCTGTCCACATGGAACTAGCTTAGACCCATAACTACCTTTTAAGTGCACAGCCAAGACTCTGTTCAGACTGGGCAGATGCCCCGGCTGATCTGAGTATTTGCTGGGTGCACATGCCACTTTGTTGGTTTTGTTGTGTCGCGGCTCATATATCATGCATTCATAATAATGCAGGGTATGTATGCAAAATTCATAATCACTGTTCATCTTTCAGTCCATTTTTAAACAATTTGTTTGATGTTAAATAACCATGAGAAAAAGCTCCATGCTAATAGAAAGAGTCAAGTAAGATCTAAGCCCAGTTGTTCAAAACTAACATCATTAGTTAACGCTTCCTTAAAATTTCAAATGTTAATGTCTCAAATATGCCAATATTTTTGTTGAAAAAATGTGAAAAGCTTTTGCATTGCAAAAGCTCCTCACATATTGTCAACAAAAAACAGTGTATTTGGCTATAAAGTCGCAAAAAATTAAATGAGTTAATCTCTTTACCAGCTCGTTAGGCTAACAATGCTTTAAACCACTGGACCTAGATTGTGATTCTTTCAATTAGGGATGCGCAATAATACCGATATATCGCAATACGTTCAGAAAAAAATACGTATTGCGATACGGTCCGCCCGTATCGATACGCTGACGATATTTTAGCTCCTACATGATATAAAAGCCATAACCATGATAACGTATTTTACTGTTATATAAACATTTTTCTTATTCCTTAAAGCGTTACTGAAAAGATCGTTTACAAAATCAAAATCATAATTTATCTTTCACGCCTAACGCATCTGACCTAATGGCGGTGCTTTGATCAACCGGTTTAAACCAGTCACTGGAAAAAATATATATAACGCTTGACCGCACGGCATGAAAAGATTAATAAAAATTGATTGGCTTAAAGACTTTGATAATTGCACAATCAGCGGTAATAAGCGTTAATTGGGTAGTTTAAGAACTCACATGGACAACGAGGTTTAGTGTGATTGGCTTCGCAAGATAAAGTAACTATCGGAAAAACAAAGATCAGCCTGCGCATGTTCTCTGTCTGGCCATAGACTTCCTTGTTCGCATATTATGAATCCTGGGGACTCTATCTAGTAAAATTTGATGACGCTGTTTGCCAAGCACAGTTGCGCAGGTTTGATGTATATTCTCTATACGCACATGGCATACGGTCTCTTATCGCCCAGACACATCCTAAATGGACTCTTCCGTCTTCGTTTAAAGATTTGTCAAATTAGCCGAATCCGGATTTGGCTTTACGAGAGCAACGTGTTACGAAAGGGAACTATCATGCATCAAATTCGGCAGCAGCTTCGCAATATACCCGAATTCGTTTCACAAATTATACCGCAACCAGTCAGGGCTAAAAATAGACTGATTGACAGGAAGGGCGCGTGACTTGGTAAACTTTCGCAGTATTTGAAAAACGTGTTGAAAATGTATTTTTTGTTTCTAAAGATGAAATTGACTTTGATAGTTGGATCAGCCGTACAAACATGCTTTGGCTGATAGGTATGATGCCTTATATGGGCTAGATATATCTAGATTGAACGTTGCAAGTTATTGTAAGATGAAAACACCAACTGGGCGTTTCAAACAGTGAATTTTTCCGAGAAAATGTTCCCTCAAAAAACTTGTTCTGCTGTATAAGCCGCGCCCCTATTTCAGTCCTAAAATCTGAGGCATAATTCTGCGGGTAGTACATGCCTTTCTAACATTACTGAAAATGCTGCAGTGTGCCGCAAATGCGATATGGTTGTCAAACATTCACCAAAGTAAACGGTATACTTACACTGTTAATAAGTAACAAAACTTGAAGTCTTAGTTTTCCTGCTGATAAACAGCTACCTTTAGGAAAATGCATAAAAAGCTAGATATAGGATTGCCCTTCTTTTTCAGACTAAGCCTTTAACCAAACCCTTAGCCTGACAGTTTATTTAGAGGAGTTCCACTAGTCATTCCCTTGTCCAGTTCAAGTCACACTTTATGAAGGATAAATGAAAACACCAAAGTTAAACATCTTTATTATCTTATATCTACTTCCATGCAAAGCCCTCCAGTGTACTTTACATGTAGAAAACAAATGTCACAATATATTGTGATACGTATTGCAATACAGTGTGAGTGTATTGCAATATATCGCAATACGAAAATTCTGGCAATACCCATCCCTACTTTCAATAGTCTGCAGAAGAGAGCAGAGAAAGATTGATCTTATTCTAATATTCTTTGATCTTCACACTTGCCTTACAATGAATGGGCACACTTTTAAGGGACACAACTCTTCCACTGTCTTTTTTACCTCCCTTTTCATTAAGGTTCAACTCTTAAAGAATTTACTCCTCCAGAAGCAAAGTCCTTCCTTTTAAAGTAGAGCCCTTTTTGGGAGGGCTTTGCCCTCCAGAGAAGCAAGCAGAAAGTCAAGAGAGTTGTTCCCCTTCGTGAGCATGGATGAAATCACGGAGATCACTTGTAGGAACCTTGTGCATTGGCTCAAATCTGTGTCTAACCACATTCAAACTAATGATGTCACATGACTATTGACAATTTAAAGGTAAATATATATGCAACTTTTCAATTTATATTGTGAAGCTTTACATGAATTAACATGAAATCTCACAATCTAACTATGTTTAGCAGAGAAAAGAAATTTATTACATTCATAGAATACTTTGGTTTCTGTATTTCAGTTATATCACAGATTTTTACCCCGGTCTAACTCCAAAAATCTAGATTAGTCTCATTTTCTTGGATTTTTTGGAAGGGGAAAAAAACATCTCACAGCATAAAAACATAAGACTGGTTCAGATATTTTGAGTCATTCTGGAGAGGAAACCCTTCTGTATTATAGCTCAATAAATACAGAGTATGCAGTATTCTAATGATCTTACTAATATAACACGGTGTCTGATCAGATAACGCCAAAAATTTGCAACAGTATATTCTGCGATATACTGTCTCAAACCCGTCGTCATTAAGAAAGGTAGCTTCTAATTGGCTGACGTATGATTTTAATTTGCTGAAAGCACTCATTGTGGGTGTAAAGTAGGAGACTTTGCTTGGTGAAATATGATAAAGTGCAATAGAATGGGGGGATAACTGTACCAAAAATTGTCATTTGGGTAGGTATATTGTCGGTTTTATGGCAGCAAAGTGCGTTACATGGCTCCACTAATGCGTCGCCTTAAATCGAAATTTCTGACCATATAACCGACAATCCAAAATGACAATTTTGAGTACAGTTATGCCCGTAATGTATTCAGAAATAGCCCTGTTTATGCACATGTTGTGCTTACTTCTTATGTTCAGTATTAAACACTTCTACACAAAAGGTTTCAGCACTATTTTTCTCAGAAATCACAGTTTGTAACCTGGCCCTGAGGTTATAAAACTTGAGTACATTCTCAAACTCAAAATAAAGCACACTAATTGGCTGCTTCTGAGCACATGCTCGGAAGCAGCCAATCAGTGTGCTTTATTTTGAGTTTGAGATTATTCTCAAGTTTTATAACATCGAACCCTGATTACCATCCATGCAATAATTATCAACTCGGACATTACTAAATTGCCATTTTATCCACTCACTCATAAACATTATGCCATTGAAAGGTACAGCACTTAAAATTGCAGCAGAAGTAACATGATAAAATTTGAATGCAATCACCGGCAATTACCATTAACCAATAAATATACTGTTAGTGATAAAATTACTACCTTGTTTTGTCCGATAAGACAGTAATTTCCACCGGACTACTGCAATGATGCAGTGGAAATGTGATTCAATTTTCATTCATTAATCCCTAGTTTAAAAAAATAATTTAGAGGCTAACAGAACTGACCTTATGTGAATGCTCAATCGATTGAATTTGTCCGAGAATATTTCACATAAGGAATTGTTTTCACAAAGACACACACCCAGATTTTCACCTGATTTGATTGATCAATGCATATTTTGACTGACAGTTGTGTTTTGGCAATAGTGTTTAAGACTAATGGGAACACTTTTGGGAAAAGCAACTCTGCTATTTTCATTCATTTTAGCCCACCATTAGGAGCAAATTCTTTAAGTGTAGACCCCTTTTAGGAGGGCTTTCTTGCCCCTGGAAGTGAATAGGAAGTCACAAAAATTGTTTCCCTTTGTAAAATTGGCAGAAAAACATGGAAGTGTACCCAGTTTAAATACTTTAACAGAGTGCAAGTTAATTTGTACCATGGAAGTTTCATACTAAAATCCATTCTCTTAAATAATTACTACATGTACTGTATTGACAGATAAGGTAGTAATATTATTACTAACGACTTTGTGCTTATACAGGGAACTGCATTAAATATGGCAGGCCTAAAACTATGGAGCAGAAAGTTTGAATTTGACCATTCAGAATTTTTCTTCTGCATCAAGACACTGACTCATTTTGAAGTCCGTAAATCGGTCTATTACTTTATCAATGGAGTGTTCACCATGCACTTTGTTGTCCCTAGTTCTCACATTTACGGTTCCATCAGTCAGTTCTTTTTCTCCAACCACTGAAATTATAAGAGTTACAGTTACAAACCTCTATACATATGAGCAGTGAGTTCTGGGTATGAGAATTGTAGTTCAGGGTCCAGTAGCACTGTTAGTTTAACAAACTTGTTAGACATGGATTTGTCAAGATTTCTAGCACTCATAAAAATTAAGCTAATTGTTTCTTTGCTGATAAAATGTGAGAATCTTTGCACTGCTGCTAAAACTACTCACATTTTGGGCATACAATGGCAGTGTTTTTGCATACAATAAGTCTGAAAGTATTATGTCTCATTAACTAATGATGTTGTTATTTTGAACAATCAGGCCCAAGATGTAAAATATTAACTACCGTAGTCAACCTTTTCAGAGCAACTTTCAATTGGTTAAATGATGTCACCGACTCATGTCATAATGTGCACTTAGTACTGGTTAACCGCTTAGGAGGTCTAAGCCTGCCCAGGAATAGTGTGGTTAGGTTAACTGACCGTCCCGACATGACCTTAGTTGTTTACCGTGGACGTTAAGCATCAAATCAACCAACCAACCAACATGTCATAATGCATTCGCGACGTCAGCAAGTTCGAACAAAACTGTGTTTGCTTTTCATTTGTTTGACTCTCTTTTCGTCTTAAAATCTTTTAATGATGCATGATAAACAGAAAACCATGATAGTGTCTTTTGATATCAAGTTTATCAGGTTCGACCAGAAAAACGTCTGACTGACTCAGCAAGCCTTGCCATTCCTACACTGTTTCTGGTCTCCCCTGATAAACTTGATATCAAAAGACACTAGCATGGTATTCTCTATATCTCACTGTATATAACAGATTTCAATGACTAAAGCATCAATGCAAAGCATTTTAAGGTATGTTTGTCCTACCAAACATCAATATTGTGAAATTTAGAACTTACCAAAGATGAAGTTGTACTGTGCCAGCTGTGCATTCCTGACTTTTTTATTGAAAGTGGTAGAGTGATCCAGGTCAGCATCACAAAGGAATCCCGCATCAAATATCTGAGTTTTTACCTGAAATATAGTATCATTCATGAGCCACTGGATGCGACCGCCATTCTGTTAGCGATTTTGATATTAAATACTTAATTCCAAAACTCTAGAGAAGGTGTGGTTTTGAGGATAATTTCGAGATAATTTTTCTTATTTCTCAGTGAAAATGCTTGTTGTGACCCCTCATTAGAACCATCTTGGCATGACCAGTCTGGGGACTTATGGATTTCCATAACGCATATTTGTGATGGTTAACCATGCATTTTAAATGAACTGACATGATGGCTTACCATAACGTAATTACTGAAATTTTTACCACAAGATGTCACTACATGTCCGAAGGATGAAACGTGATGGAAAGCCATAACGTTGGTTTCTTCTGGTGTTATGGCTGACCATAACAAAGGCTAAAAACCCCAAGTACTTTTCTGTCGCGTAACTGATGCAAAACCTTGAGTAACTCGTACGGTTAGCATCCGTTACAAAAAAGCAAGCATTGTAGACAATTTTGATCGTAACACTTTATAAAAAATTGAAAGTAAATATCTATTTTTCTTGGAAATAAAACAAGTCAAATGTACAGCAATATCTGCCTAATTTTGACCATAATTCTTCAGACATAACCAAAATAAAACTGTTAATACTGAGAATAGTTAAGGACTGGACCAAATATTAATTTTAAGTGTAGACAGGTCAGACTGAACACTGCCAGTAGGTTAATTTGCCATTTTAGTGAGTTGGACTGAAAAATGTAAGAAGTATGGCTGACCATCACAAATATGCGTGACGGAAATCCATAAGTCCCCAGACTGATGACTGTTCTAATGAAGGAATACGCAGAAGTATGAAAAATTATCCTTAAATTATCCCTGTTACCCCTTCATATCTGCAGCACACTATACTTTTTTCTATTTATGGACTAATCCAGTTCAAACTGAAGTCAACAAGGACTTAAATAAACTCAGATGGATTACAGCCTAATAGTCAAACTTAACATAAAACTTTAGTGCAAATGTTTACAGGACAAACAAACAAACAGACTGACAGGTGTAGAGATGAAAACTACAAACCCATCAACATACATTTATAATATGACGTCGCATCTGAGAGTGTAATAAAGCCATGCATTAAAAAAGATAATCCACTAGTGGATTAAATATGCAAATTACGTCGTAATGTTATACGTTGACGTCCTTAAAACGTCGCATTTTCTAATGGCAAATCTTGATGTTTAAGTGCAAAATTTGCTAATAAAATGCGATATTAGTGTCATATGATAAATAGAATCTTGTATTCGTGCTCCTGTTATACTGAATTTATTAAACTCGTTGGGGAAAACCGATAAGATGCTTGGCAAAGCCTCGCATCTTCTCTTTTTCCCCAACTCGTTTAATAAATTCAATATTACATGTGCACTCATGTAAGATCTTCTATATACATGGTAGAGTATATTGCAGATGTTTCAGGGCCAAAGAGACTATTTCTGAAGATTATGAATTAAAATTCAATGCCTCTTTGATTAAAAAACAACTCTGGGAACAGAGGTAAACAATACTGCAACAGAAACGGCCTACAGGCAGTGCTAGATCTTGATATACAGCAATCCCGGTGACTCCTATATGGATAAAGAATTCACAAGAACTAAATGAAACATGTCAATGACTTTATCGCAACAGCAGCAATTGACTCCTATATGGGTAAAGAATACACAAGAACTAAATGAAACATGTCAATGACTTTATCGCAACAGCAGCTATTGACTCCTATATGGATGAAGAATACACAAGAACTAAATGAAACATGTCAATGACTTTATCGCAACAACAGCAATTGACTCCTGTATGGATAAAGAATTCACAAGAACTAAATGAAACATGTCAATGACTTTATCGCAACAGCAGCAATGTCACAGGAAAAGGGACTTAAGCCATGAGAGTACAGTTAACTCAAATTGGCCTGTGCTTATGGAAAAACTGGTCAGCAACTTTACTTGTCACTTTTTTCATAGATGTATATGTGAAAAGGAAAGACTCTGGTCAGACTGCACAGATGTGCAGGCTGATCTGAGTCATTCGAGTTAGCCAGAGCCTTAGATAAGAGGGAGTATTTGGTGATAATTTGGGATAATTTTTGTTAAATCTGGATAAAACCATACGTTGTGACCCCTCATCTGAACCGTCTCGACGAGACGGTTCAGATGAGGGGTCACAACATATGGTTTCAATGAGAAATAAAGAAAATTATCACTCAATTATCATCAAATACCCTTCTTATCTAGAGCTCTGGTTAGCACATGACAACCGTCATTTAGGAAACTGAGCCATACCTTTTCTGCATATTCATCAAAGGGTGGTGCCACAGGTATCACTATGGACTGTCGAGGAGACAGCCAGAAAGGCCTGCAAATAGAAACAGAGAGGAAAATATTCATGAAAGTTTTAAGTTTTGTAAATGCAAGAATTACGCTGTGCGTCACCTGTTTACCCAGTGGTACTAAGAAACCTCTCTACTTTTAACTTCTGACAGAACTAACCAGGAATCTTGATAAAAGTTTATGGCAACACAACCAACAGAGCGTCTCCAACGTCTCACTTTATGCTATTTGAAAGTGGAACAAAAGCTTTCGGGAAATAGCTACTGCCATCATGAATGTGAAAAGACCATAAATTTTGTGACTATTTATGTTGATTGTTGATTTTATGCTTAACGTCCACGGTAAACAACTAAGGTCATGTCGGGACGGTCAGTTAACCTAACCACACTATTCCTGGGCAGGCTTAGACCTCCTAAGCGGTTAACCAGTACTAAGTGCACATACTTTCGCCAGTAACTGACAACTGCCCTTCTTGAATCAGCGGAAGGAGAAACGAAAGTAGTGACTATTTATAGTAATATATAGGCCCTTAGCTACCCTTTCAGCAAACAACGAAGACTGATCAGACTGGGCAGATGCCCAGGCTAATCTGAGTCTTCGCTGGGCGCACATGCCACTTTGTTGGTTTTGCCCTTTTGTGGCTCAGTTATTAATAGACTCTCTTCTCAAGACCTATAAATCCTGCTATTCTGTCTCCACATTTCATCCAAATAGAAACATTTCAGATACCACAGGACAAAAAGTTATGGATGGATAGATGACTTGCCGTTTTATGTCCCTTTTCAACAGATCACATTAGAATGATGGACAGGTGATAATGAAAGGCTTTGTCAATGGAACCCCTTGACGGTTATAAAGATTTCTGCCTCCAGTGGAATTCAAACCCCAATGGTCAGCTTAGCAGGCAAGCACTAAACCAAAATCAGAGCTCCAGATAAGAGGGAGTATTTGATGATAATTAAGGATAATTTTTCTTATTACTCATTGAAACCATATGTTGTGACCCCTCATCTGAACCGTCTCGTCGAGACGGTTCAGATGAGTGGTCACAACATATGTTTTTAAGCAGAATTAATAAAAATTATCCCTAATTATCACCAAATACGCCCTCTTATCTAGAGCTCTGCAAAAGAGCTATCTGGGCTCCTAAAGGTTTAACAAAAGAACATAGAATTAACAAAGGGTCAGAAATTACCATTTTCCTCCATAACTTTCACATAGGATAGCTATCAACCTCTCCACTGACCCCAGTATGGCTCTGTGTATCATCACTGGGCGTTTCTTGTCTGACGCATCAGCTCCTCTGAAAACCAAACAGAATATGTTGAACATTATGGTACCTTGATCAATTATTGTAATTTAGTATAAATTTTAAGAGGTCTGGGTACAACTTGATTTTTTTCACCTATTTTCACACAGGGGAACAACTTCTGTGACTTCCTGTTTGCTTCTCTGGAGGACAAAGCCCTTTCACCATGGCGTCTTCTCTTAAGTTTGCTAATATTCTGTGCTGAATAACTGTAAAGAGCATTTGCACTCTTTAGCGAATGTTAACTTAAAATATCATAGTACTGAACAACAGTTTTTACAGGACCCCTATCATAATCTCTCCTGGTAGTACTGATCAGTTTTCACATTTTGATTAGTGACTTTAGTATCTGCCGAGAGCCCATGCTTTTATATGCCGCATGTGGTACTTTTATCTGCCAAATTTATGGTTTGTCAAAATAATTGAGGGAAAGAGAATGCAAGAATGTATAAAAATGTATGGGAAGGGTGCATCACCACGTCTGCAAAATGACTTAGACCAGACATATCCAGCAATCACAGTCCGGGTAAAATTTTGTCATGAATAATTTCAAACCCTTTCTTTAATCAACCTCAGATAGGTACTGGCTGCAAAAACTCATCAACACAGGTTGGAAATTAGTGCTACAGGTAAATTACTGACTCTACTATTCATAAAACCAAAGAGATGCTAGAAGAAACACCTGTTTATACCTAAGTAATGATCAATCAATTTACGAGGACAAAATATTCATGAATATTCAAGAAGAAAATGCACTGATATATTGTGTCTGCCTCTGCAACAAAGAGGCTGAAGATTATTTGCATACGTCTTAATTTTGTTGCATGTTTTAAATGAGTTTCATGCATTTGTAATTATTTCATAACGAAGTACCTTTAAGGTATCTTTTCAGATGAAAAATAATTATGAGTAAACTTACGACATATAAGTGAGATCGAATCTAATTGGCAGCTGAAAGTCTAGCTGTACAGTAGCACATTGGTGGGCTCTCCTCAATGCATCCATAATCGTGATGTCAATCTGGGAAAATATGAACAAATTCTTAAGTAGCCAATAGAGCTCTAGATAAGAGGGAGTATATGGTGATAATTAGGGATAATTTTCGTTAATTCTGCATAAAAACATATGTTGTGACCCCTCATCTGAACCGTCTCGACGAGACGGTTCAGATGAGTGGTCACAACATATGGTTTCGATGAGAAATAAGAAAAATTATCCTTAATTATCATCAAATACTCCCTCTTATCTAGAGCTCTGAGCCAATACATCTAATAGTCTGCATATCAAAACTGGAACTAATACTCAACAGTAGGATTAAAGGATTACTGGTACACTGCCATGTATTGAAGGACTATAGGTACCACACCGGGTAGGCGGCAATCGAAAACGCTCAAGCAGTCGAAGAACGCGGATCAAAAACAGTTAGAAACAGCGTTTTTGATTGCAAATTGTCGCCAATTTGCAATCAAAAACGCTGTTTCAAACGTTTTTTGATCCGCGTTAATCGATTGTTAAGCGCGTTTTCGATTGCCTCCTACCCGGTGTGGGTACACTACCATGTTTTTCTACCATTTTTACAACAGGAAACACTTTTGGGGCAAGCTGTTTGCTTCCATGCAGAATGAAACCCATCCAAAAAGGGATCTACTTTAAATGGAGGAGGAGCCAATTCTTTCCCTCAGAGTAGACCCCATTGAGAAGGGAGCAAAAATGAAAATGGCAGAGTTGCTTCCTGAAAGTGCATCCAGTCACCTCAGCTTCAATGAGAATCATATGAGCCACGACACGAGAAAACCAACAATGTGGTTGTGCGCCCAGCGCAGACTCGGATCAGCCTGGGCATCCGACAAGTTTGATCAGATTCTTCGCTAAGCACTTAAAGGGTAGCTATGGGTCTAAACTACCTCCATGCGGACAGCGAAGACTCTGATCAGACTGGGCGGATGCAGACTGCGCTCGGCGCACAACCACATTAATGGTTTTGTCGTGTCCCGGCTCATATACTGTTGTATGTGATGAAAATTCCTTTATGTGTACGACAGCATGTTTTTTTGTTTTTTTTGCTTTCTTAACAAGAGAAGGAGCTCTTATCTATGCCATTTTGTATACTGATTGCAAAACTTGCATGAGTATGCAAACAGAACAGGCAAACTAGAAAATAAGCTAATCAGATCAGCATAAGTTTTCACTTTATGAATGCTTCAGTGTCTTTTTATGATACCAAGACTGAAGTACATTCATACTGGGCAGTTTTTCATGTATCAAAAGTGATAACTTATTATCATAACCATTTCAGCTACCATATTAATCCTATTAAATGCCAAGGGGCATTGCATTTTTGCAAAAGGGGGGCGTTATCCCTTGCCTAAGTGTAGTAAATCAGAAACTGCCATAACACCTATGATAAGCAACATAAAGGTCATGGGTATTCTTTCAGAGGAAGCAACTCTACTATTTTTGCCTTCCTTCTCGGTAGGGGGTCAACTCTTAAAGTAAAGAATTTGCTCCTCTAGGAGCAAATTCTTTCCTTTAGGAGGGGGCCCCATTTAAAAGAGCTACCTTATCCAGAGAAGCAAACAGGTTTCATGCAAATTAATAAAACATTACTTTTGGAATAGAGGCAGAGGGTGTTTATTAAGCCCCTGTCACACTGTCACGACATTACTGGCGACATTCGGCGATAAACAGCGAGATAAAACTCGCCATCAGTCGCCGCGGATGGCCACAAGTTGTAAGCTGAAATATCGGTCAAAATATTTGTACGAGTGCACCACCACATCTCTTCTATATTCCTTATGAAAGGGCACGAGACTATAACGATTTTGTACGAGTTCCTTCGACATTCATACGGCTATCTCCCGACAGTTGTTCGACATTACTACGGGCTTGTTCGAGTTTTAAGAGTATTGTTCGATAAGATACAAGTTTATACGATATGGTACGATATATTACGACTTTAGTATGACATTAGTACGGCATTAGTACGACATACTGTACAACTTTGCTCGACTTTGTACGTCAAAGCCCGATTTTTGTACGAATTACCACCATTTATGGTATATATAGGTGTGTACCATTGACCAATGGTCATAGTTCACATTTGGAGAGTGGAGTTGGGGCGTCACTAATCGTGGGAGGTGTGCAAGCTATTATCCTAGTCAAATCACCTTTCTCTTCTACTTCCGAGCCATTATTTTCCGCCAAGTTCATATATATTCAGAGAAAGTGATCCAAAAATGAATGCTGAGAGGTAGTGTTGATGAAATTCTCCCGGGGATTATACCTTGACATTGAATGGGGGAAAACATTGCGGTATCTATTTATATGACTCTGTCAGGTATCTCGTCGGAATTCGAACTAAACTCTCACAAGTCTCGCGCATTATTGTACAGTTGTCGAAAATACTTGCAGAGATGTCGCAGTGAACCCGCCAAATCTTGGCATAATATCATACTATTTATCGCAGCAAGTTGTGCGTTACTCGCCTTATGTCGTACTAAATCGCCATGACTCGGCAGTCACTTTGAAACGGCGAGAACACTCGAGAACGTGCAACAATAGGCGACAATGCTTACGAGAGTTGTATGACAATGTACGAGTGAGTTGCGAGATTCGTGCGAGAAGACTTTGGAAGGCAAGAATTTTAAACAGTTTAAAATTCTCGTAGGCACTTCCCAACAATGTACGAGATACGACGACGAGTTACGACATACGGCGACTTCTCTCCCACACTCTCTCGAAATGTAGCGAGTTATAAAATCGCCACATTTCGTAGCTCAACTAGTGACAGTGTGAAAGGGGCTTTAGAGCAGGGGTGCTTATTAGGATTAATGTAAGTTATTACCAATATGGCAGACTTACCTTGGGCCCGTAGAAAGCACCATCACCATGGTTAAACTCCCATTTGTCACCAAACTTGTTTAAGGCCTTTTCCAATTCCTACAGCACCAAAGTAAATACTGAGAAAACAGAGCCAACCCAGATCAGACTGCTCCTTAGGAGCAGTCTGATCAGGGTCTACAATGTTTACCATTTTCCCAGCAGGTTTTAAAATCTGCGTGTTCAAATAATGCAAAAAGAATGACAATATTGTGCATTTATCCGTTCTATATTTCTTACCCTTTTAATTCAACAGGCCATATCAAAAGCCTTAGCGAACAATACAGAATCAGATGAGACATCACAACAAGAGCTGTCTTATTATATTTACCTTCAGATTTCCTATTCTCTTGATGAAATAAAAATCTGACAAAAAGCAAACTTCCCTCACCAATACAAGGACAACAACTTAGACAGTCTGCAAATGACTTAGTTAGGGCATTCAGCATATAACAAATTGACCAAATAACATCTATTCAGACAATCATCCATTCGGAATCCAAGGAATCTCTTTTTATACCCATCTCCTTTTGAACTAGAAATGTGTCCATGGGACATGGATGCCCCCCGCCTGGTGCCTTGAGTAAGATGACGCCTTGCTTAAGGTACTAGCACATAATGACAGCTATGTTCATAGAGGCAGACTTGTATAGTTTAAATCAAGGGAAATCAAGAGACCAGGAAATGTTGGTAAATGTGACTAACATTTAAATTATAGTAATAACACGGCTTTGACACAAACATGTTTTCATTATAGCCTATTCACAAAGCTTAAGTGTGCACTGTGACCTTGACCTATAACGCAGTGACATTCCTTGCACACAACAAATTGTCTTGCCATATGGTTTTGATATCCCGACACACAGGACAAATTTATGGGCTGCATACAAACAGGTTTTCACTGTAGCCTATGCACAAAATTTAAGTTCTGACTGTGACCTTGACCTTTAAGCTAGCAACATGATTCTTGCATGTGACACACTGCCTTGTCATGATAATTATTTATGCCAAAAACTTTTAAAATCCCACCATGCAGGACAAAGTTATAAGCCAGACACAAAAATGTTTTCTCTAGAATCTTTACCCAAAGTTTTTGTGTGCAGTGATCTTGACCTTGGAGCTAGCGACATAATTCTTGCACACGACACATCGTCTTGTCATGATGCTCATTTATGCCAAAAACTTTTAAAATCCCACCATGCAGGACAAAGTTATGGGCTGGACACAAATGTTTCACTAGCTTAGCACAAAGTTTAAGTGCTCAGTGTGACCTTGACCTTCAAGTTAGCAACATGGCTCCGGCATGCGACACATCATCTTGCCATGATGATAATTTATGCCAAACAAATTTGAAATCACATAATGCAGGACAAAGTTATGGGCCGGATGCAAACATGTTTTCAGTATAGCCTATGCTCAAAGTTTAAGCGCGTGGTATGACCTTGACCTTGAAGCTAGAGACAAAATTCTTGCACGCGACACATTGTCTTGTCATGATGATCATTTGTGCCAAATAATTTTTAAATCCCACCATGCATGAGGAAGTTATGGTCCGGACACCATTCTGGTAACACACATACATACACATATATACACACACACACACACGGACAGGGTAAACTCTATATGCCCTTCCGCCATTTCATGGCAGGGGCATAAAAATGAATGCATGCATCAAAAGTATTCAGTAAAGGACACATTTCTAGTTCAAAAGGAGATATCATAAACACTTGACTGAATACATCACAATATGAGGTGAAACATGTTTTGACTAAAGTGTTTGCAAAATCTACTAAATTTGAAACCTGTCTTTTATGTAAAAAGAGTTTTTTCTTAACATAACTGGTGCAATAAGAGATTTTTAGAGACTTTGAATATCACAAGATTTATAGTAAGCTTCCAAACACTTGAACATATGAAACACTGTAATTTCAAGACTATATCCCGAGTTCTAAATAAGAGGGAGTATTTGATGATAATTGAGGGATGATTTTTCTTATTTCTCACTGAAACCATATGTTGTGACCCCTGATCTGAACCGTCTCATCCAGATGGTTCAGATGAGGGGTCACAACATATGTTCCTATGTAGAATTAACAAAAATCATCTTAATCATCAAACACTCCCTCTAATCTAAAGCTCTGTATATCTATCTTGTTTACAGACCTTTAAGCAAAGTGCATATAGCAAATAATCAAATCAGCCTGTATATATGAGTAAACTTGTCAGGTTCTCCATTTTTCATTTTCTAGGTTCCCCAGGATTTATCAAGTGTACATGCGAATAGCAAAGACTAATCAGACTGTGCAAATACACAAGCTTCTCTGACTAGCGGTCAGTAAAACCTAACCATACAGCTTGTTTACCTGTTCAGCAATATCCCACGTGGCTACCTCTCCAAGGAAGCCTTCTGGCCGAGTGGAGAGCTTCAGTTGCCACGTAAATCCAAATATAGTGTACACATGCTTCAGGAAATCTAAAACACCCATCACCTCTTGCTCAATCTGGAAGTACAAGTCAATACCCGTAACTACCATGAATATTGAGAAAACTACCAATTACTGCACTGTATACGGGGATTTTTTATGCAAGTCTCATTTAACTTCTCAAGCGAAAGAAATGTAAACAACCTATTTCTTCTCGATCAATTCAAAAAAAATATGTCACTTACCATACCATGGCTACCCTAAACACTCAGACAAAAACTCTCAGGATCTTTTTCTTCCATTTCTGATAGACATTATCCATGTGGTTGGGGTATTTTAAAGTTAATAAAGGTTCTCATTAATTCAAGGTTCTTGCTGCAATAGAACATTCAGGTACTGCTCCCCCACCCATCTACAGAAATACAGGGGGTCAGCGTAAGCTAGCAGAAGGCTCTGCTCTGCCTAACCCCTATGAACTCACACTGAAACCTTTACGTCTATTGAGGGTCAGTAACTAGCTATCCAAGTGATAATTTATGGAGAATGAGCGAAATTTCTGTATTTGTTTGGCTATAAGATGGGGGCATTTCCCCCACCCCCAACCCCCCTCCAAAATGACACCAAAAATGTCCAGTTGTTAAAAGCAAGGAGAAAGACCCTACTGATACAAAATTATCATCAAAATCTGTATCTGCAATTCTGTTTAAGTTACCTGTTCCGGAGTACAGAAGATATGTGCATCATCCTGCTGAAACCGCCTCACCCTGGTAAGACCACTGAGTGCTCCTGAAAGCTCATTTCTGTGCAACACTCCAAAATCAGCCATTCGAAGAGGTAATTCTTTGTGAGACCGGGGACGATGATCGAACATTAAACTGAAATTAATGTAATTAACATGGATTCATCATATAAGCTATATTCTGATACAATGACCTTTAACCCATAAGCCAATAAAGGCCAATAGTTTTCTTTGTATTCGATAATAATAGATCATTTAATTGCTCACTAAGAAGACTTTTCCAAAAGCTTGATTAAATGTATAAAAAGTGCGTAAAAACACAAAAACAAGGCATCAGTAGACAAACTGGAAGTTGAGGGACGTTTGTAATTTGCATTCAAGGGCCAGAGCTCCAGATAAGAAGGGGTAACAGGGATAATTTAGGGATAATTTTCCTTATTTTTCCATTTAAACATACATTGTGACCCCTCATTAGAACCGTCTCGCCGCGACGGTTCTAATGAGGGGTCACAACGTATGTTTTCGATGAGAAATAAGAAAATTATCTCTGAATTATCCCTGTTACCCCTTCTTATCTGGACCACTGAAGGGCTTTCACTATTAAACTGAAAGACAGAAAAACTATCCGCAAATTAATTGTTTACATTGCCGAATGAAAGATACTGATTCCGATTCCTAAAAGAAAGGCTGGTAAAATTACTTTATAGAGTTATAACAGATGTAACCAAAACCAAAGCGTTTCAATACGTACCAATGACCAGGACAGTTCATTGGCTTAAGACCATACTTTTCTTTCTCTATTTCAAACTTGAACATGTTATCCTGAAATAAGAGGGCATTTAGTTATAATTCTGAAAAAAATCTTTGTCCATATAAACATGAGCTCCTTTCACTCATTAAAACCGCGGCGAGGCTGTTCTGGTAATGTTTTTATGGCAAATAAACAAAATTTGCCTCAGTCAACACTCTAAATTATTGGGCATTGTCAGGAGTCTGTAATGGAAGTAACAAGAATTATTTGTACTTTCATACCATGCACACATAATAAATTCAGAGAATAAAGGCCACGGCCCAGTTGTTCAAAGCATCATTAGATTAACAAAGTCGTTAGTCGAGGATTCGTTAAGTCTTACAGTACTCACAAAATCAATTGGGGTAATATTTTTTGCTGAAAGTTGGGAGAAAGCTTCTCACCTTTTTTCAGCAAAAGATGCATTGTTTTTGCATACATTTGAAAATTTTTTAACATCTCATTAACTAACGACATCATTATTTTTGAACAACTGGGCCCTGAACACTTTATTTCACTTTAACTTTCACTTTAACTCTTTCGGCGCCAAATTTTTCAGACGACAAATTTTCGTCTGCTCAAATCATCAGACGACAGATTTGTAATTCGAAATTTTAACAATCTAAAGACATTTTTCATAAAATCAGGCTTTTTAAGTTCATATTTGAATGGCAAACAGTGTAGATCCTGATCAGACGGCTCTTTTAAGAGCCGGCTGATCTGGATATACGCTGTTTGCAAAGTCGCATTTTTGCGACTTTGGCGCCGAAAGAGTTAAGGCATCACAAGCAATACAATCAGCTCACACCTGACTGTCTACCCTACTGACTTCACTGCTGCATTGGTAACTTGCAACTATATGAGTCTCGACACGACAAAACCAACAAAGTGGCATGTGCGCCCATCTGCCCAGTCTGATCAGAGCCTTCACTATTGGCATGGAGCTAGCTTAGACCCTTAGCTACCCTTGAAGCAAACAGTGAATTCAGACTCTGATCAGGCTGGGCAGATGCCCAGGCTGATCTGAGTCTCAGCTGGGCGCACATGCCACTGTTGGTTTTGTAGTGTTGCGGCTCATATACAGTATGCCTAGACTGACATAAAGTTTTTATACACCAAGATATACAACTTGTTCAAAATATCATCATTCCCACAACATGTTCTAATTTACATAAGTCCATTAATGAAGTTGCTAAAGCAATGACAAACTTTATCAAACAAATGCAGTCCATTTGGTCAAAATCAGTAGATGATTTGTAACATTTCTGCGAGTATATTAAAGGCACTCTCTCTCTCATCGAAAATCAATCCTTAACACTTACAGTGCCACAACTGAAAATAGCTGATTTTATGAGAACAGCATAGATCAAGATGAGCCACTTCATCTGGATATACGCTGTTTGCCCCTTATTCTTTAAATTGTCACTATGACCGAGCTTGAACGAAACATTTTCTTAAATTTTGTTGTCTGCTTTTTGGTGCTGTAAGGGTTCATATACATGTACTGCTTATCTGCTGACTGCAGAGTCCAGGTAAGAGGGGGTATTGAGGATAATTCAAAGATAATTTTTCTCAATGAAAACATATCTTCTGACCCCTCATTAGAACCGTCTCGACGAGACGATTCCAAAGATGGGTCATAAAATATGTTTTTGTGGAGAAATATGGCTAATTATCCCTAAATCATCTCTGTTACCCCCTCTTATCTGGAGCAGTGCAGTGCCTTGAGAAAATAAACTTACAGAATAATGTTGCCAATGACCTGAGGTCTCCCATAATCTGTGGTTATACATATTTGGAGAGACAACTTCACTGTACCCTCTCTTTCTGTACTCAGTCTGCAAACAGAATATAACCAATTCGTTAGATACTGAATGGCTGTAGTGCAGTGGATATTGCATAAGACTACCAATCCAGGACCCCTCAACCCCCCCCCCACCCCCCCACCACCACCTCCGTAAAATCTGACCAATTTACATGACTACCAATCCAGGGGGTGCAGGTATGACCTATGTGATGGTGGGAAGTCATGCCCAATTTCACTCACTGTGAGATACCTTCTGTGTTCTTTGAAAATCACAATTCATTTTTGTACAAAGGATCTTAACAGCTAAACAAGTAGGTGTTTTGAGGATAATTATATGACCCCAGGGGCCGTATTCATAAAGCCACTTAAGTGGTTGCTATGCGGTTGCTAAGGCTAAATATCTATAAAGGAGATTCCCTACAACTATGAAATTTGGTCTGCAGGAACAGACTTTGTAAGACTGTTCCCCCAGAGCAAATTTCATAGTTGTAGGGAATCTCCTTCAAAGAAATTTAGCCTTAGCAACAGCATAGCAACGACTTAAGTGGCTTTATGAATACGGCCCCTGATTATAACTGCTTCATGAAGCTGTTCAACTGAAAGATCACACTGTATATTTTCAAGAAGTAAACAGTCATCATTAAACAATTGTCCACAAAATTATTCCTCATCTGCGCCTACTTAGCATCAGTAAATCATCAAGGTCCTTCAAATAGGTCACAGCCTACTGCTAATGAATATAAATTATAACTGTCCCAAACTCTATCCTTATTTGGACCTCTGACCTATCAATCAGTGTACAACAAACTTCAGAAAAAAGCTTAGACTGACAGCAGTGACAGTGACTGAATTACTATATTTTCACTTAAACATACACTACATGAGCCGCGACATGACAAAACCAACAAGTATCATGAGCACCACACAAAGACTCAGATCAGCCTGGGCATTCCCTCAGTCTGATCAGAGCCTTTACTGTCAGCATGGAGCCAGCTTAGACAATTAGCTACCCTTACAGCACATAGAGAAGACTCTGATCAGATTGGGCGGATGCCCAGGCTGATCTGAGTCGCTGCTGGGTACATATGCCACTTTAATGGTTTTGTCGTGTCGCCGCTCAATTTATACACAGGTTATGATTGTATTACAGTAGGACTTCCATAAATCAAAGTGCAAGGGATCAGAGCCCTAGATAAGAGGGAGTATTTGGTGATAATTAGGGATAATTTTCATTAATTCTGGATAAAAACATAAGTTGTGACCCCTCATCTGAACATTCTCGATGAGACGGTTCAAATGAGGGGTCACAACATATGGTTTCAATGAGAAATAAAGAAAATTATCCTTCAATTATCATCGAATATCCCTCTTATCTAGAGCTCTGAGGGATGTTCAGTCTGTTCAAACTATCAAGAATTTGATTTATTGAGATGTTAAATGAATGTAGTTATATAAAGGATCTTACATGAGTGCTTGTGTATTATTGAATTTATTAAACAAGTTGGGGAAAACGATAAGATGCGAGGCTTTGCCGAGCATCTTATCGGTTTTCCCCAACAAGTCTAATAAATTCAATAATACAGGAGCAGGAATGCAAGATTCTATTTATCATATGACACTAAAATTGCATTTCATTAGCAAAGTTTTCATTAAAATGTCATGATTTCGCCATTAGATAACGCGACATTTTTACGGACGTCAACGCATAACGTTACAACGTAATTTGCGTATTTAATCCACTAGTTGATTATCGAATTTAATGCATGGCTTTATCACACTCTCAGATGCGACGTCATATGATAAAATAATGCAGGCTTCAGAATGACTTAATCAAACACTTTGAATTATCAGCATTCGTTTATTGAGGTTCTACTATATCTTTAATATGTTATTATTAAGTGTTTTATTTGGAATAAATATTGTTTTATCAAAATTCTACGAACAGCTTAAAAGACAGAATCTTTACAAACCTTTATAAAGTCTATAAGAGTGTTGTATATATGAGCACCATTGGGTAAAAAGAAACAGCTTCCTGGGCTCAACTCGTGGAAAAAGAATAATTCTTGTTCCTGAAATTGGATGATTTGAGTTGTGATACTAGAAATGGTTCATTTTCTCATGTGTAACCTGTAAAAACTTGAGTTCAGAGCCCTAGAGAAAACATCTACCATAAAAATTGAAAACACTGGGACCTATAACAGTGCAGACCCAGATAGGATAGCAGTCTCATCAGAGTCTACACTGTTTGCCGGTCCATCTACATCATCTTGACACATTAATGTGTTGTAAAACAGTTGTGTTCTAATCGTAAGACAATACTGGTAATTGTTTTATGTGTCCCAATTTTTTTAGTTTTTACAGAATTCTCTCAAATATTACTTTCGGGGAACAATATCTTTGTCCCTAAAGATCACATTATCTTGTTACCTCAAACTGATACGAGCCACAACATGACAAAACCAACAAAGTGGCATGTGACAGGGCCAAGAGTCAGGTCTGCCTGGGCAACCCGCCCAGTCTGATCAGAGTTTTTGCTGTCAACATGGAGGCAGCTTAGACCCTTAGCTACCTTTTAAGTGCACATCAAAGACTATGGTCAGACTGAATGGATGTCCAGGCTGATCCGAGTCTTCGTGTAGCTAATATGCCACTTTCTTGGTGTTGTGGTGCCACTGCTCATACACAAAACCCTGTTCTCTCCAGCTGTTATCTTGTAGCTACAAGATAATAAGTTCCCCCACAACAAATATGGACAGGTGTATCTTTTGTTATTCTATACTGAGGCCTCAAAATATTACCATGCAGGAACAACATATTTTCCTAAGAGAGCAAAATACTACCCAAACAGTCTGATCTGTTTATAGGTTGACAAATTTGCAATCCATGAATATGACAGATCTGCAAAGCTTTACCATACAACAGGTATATTCACAAGAATGATCAGAAATAATAGCTCCTTAAAGCTCTTTTAACCCATGTACATGCAAACTAAAGCAAGTGAGTATGGGCTCGATATATACTGCCAGCAAATGCACCCTTAACTGAAGCAAAAGTATACAAATAACTCAAAACTTTAACGCAAATAATAAGGGATGGAAATGAAAATATCTAATGAGAATTTGTGATTAGGAGTACTGTTGTAACATTTTCAAGGACAAATGAGGTTAAAATAACTTTTTATGCACAATTATCTTCAAGTACAAAGTTTATCTAAACCCTTATTTAAACAGTATTTCAGAATAATGTTGAAATGACCCTCACCTGTCCTATTTTTCTATGGTTTCTTTTGGCAGCTTCCTCTTGCAAATGCTTCCATTCTTTCATCATCTTGGGGTCGGGGAATGATATACCATATAATCTCTGTAGGGACTCTGCATCTGCTTTACCCTCCCAGTAAGTTGATGAATTCTGAAAGATTATTTATGCAACTCCCATGACATTTTATACTTGAGCCAATTGTTAAGCAAAGGTGGCCATAAACCAGGGCTCGGTTGTTAAAAAGCATCGTTAGTCAAGGATTTGTTATGTCTTCTAGTATACATCAAATCAAGTGTGCTAATATTTTTTGCCGAAAAAATGAGAGGAGCGTTTGAACTGCAAAAGCTCCTCAATTTTTTTTTTTTGGGGGGGGAAAGTGGCAGTTTTTGCATACAGTATATTTGAAAATTTAATTTCTCATTAGCTAACTATGTCATTGGTTTGGAAAAATCAACCCAGATCTTACAATAAAAACTAATAGACTTTCTGCAAGCAAAACATGGCTTTCTCAACTGTGCATCGGCCGAACCCACAGCAGTGAGAGCCCCAATGTTTAAAAGTCAGCACTTATAATCACAACGCCATGGAGTCCCTTCAAATCATAATCACCTACAAAATCACACCATGTGTCTACATCAATACTTAGAACGTTTAAAAAAATCTCTTGTGGCATGCCAGTATGGACAAGTTATTACAGACAAAAGCATAACTTTTGATACAAAATGTACCAACAGAAATGTTAAATTTTGCTCATTACTTGGGGGTGATCAGGTAGAGCAAAAGTGCGGGGTAGCTTTCAGTGCCAGGGCATACTACTTTTTTTATTAATAGTAGGCCCTTGCCTACTGTGCTTGCAGTAAGTGCAGGTTGGGGTTGTTTGGACATTTTTTCTCTCAACCATCATTTCTCTTTTTTCTCCCTCTCTCTTTGGGAGACAGCCTGATATATACTGAAATACTGTCTCAAAGGGCTGTCAAACCCAAAGTAACCAACCAACAAATCTCATTATTTTTTTTTTCTCTTGCAAATGTTCTTAGGTTCTGACAACCAAATATAAATTAAAAGAATATTTGATGATAATTGCAGGATAATGTTTTTGAATTTTTTCCCTGAAAATGCATCCTGTGGTCCCGTCATCTAAACTGTCCCATTGTGGGGTCACAACATATGTTCCACACAGATTTAACAAAAATTATCCCTGCTTATTTTAAAGTACTCCCTCATACGCCAGAGCTCCAGATAAGAAGGGGTAACAGGGATAATTCAGAGATAAATGTTCTTATTCCTCAATGAAAACATACGTAGTGACCCCTCATTAGAACCGTCACAACGTATGAAGACGGTTCTTGTTAGGGGTCACTATGTATGTTTTTATGCCAAAATAAGGAAAATTATCTACAAATTATCCCTGTTTCCCCTTTTTATCTGGAACTCTGACTCATACCTAAAGTGCTATTACCACCAGATAATTTAGCAATATTTTTACCTTTATCACAGCTATAGACTTGATCTTGCCAGTATGTCGTACATGAGGTCCTCTACACAGATCTATCAACGGTCCACATCTACAAAGGAACAGCTAAATCAACTAGAATTTGTGCTAAGATGAGTACTCTGGTTGCCCTTTATAATGTTTCTCACTGTAATTCTATTATAAGTGTTAAGCTACCACATTTTGACTAACATTGAGACTATACTACTAGCATTTATGCTCCTTTGTATTCTGATTATAATTTAAAGGTTGTTTTTAATTCTTCATAAAATCATTATCCCATTTTTTCAACTATATCATGTCAGAATTCAAAATCTACAGGGCAAACAGTGTAGATCCAGATGAGGCTGCTCATGATAAGCAGGCTCGTCTGGATCTACCCTGTTTGCAAATTCAACTATTTTTATTTTTGTGTTTTAACAACATATATCTTACGGTAAATATACTCACTTATATACAGTGGTGGTGGGGGTATCTATTTTTTGGTTGATGATTCGCTGTTTAAACTTGTTATACTGGAAAATAAACAAGAAAGGTTGTCATGGCAACACCTGAAAAGTATAACCAATGTCTTGCTTTTGCTAGCCACTGGCAAATATGAGCCTTGACACGAAAAAAATAAAAGCATCGAAAACGACTGCATGATACCCCGCCACTGCAAACCATTTTCACATACTGATTTTTTCCAGATTCCTTTTTTCTCTGTATAATCCCAGGGCAGGGGCAGCTGTACCCACTGAACATGGACAAAAGTCTTTGTCATGACAGCACACTTCATAACTCTGAAAACTTACAATAAGTGTCTGATAAATCACTTACCACTTCAATCAAATACAATTTTAGTGATTTTAAATATGTGGCCATGGGGCAGGGGCAGATAGCCCCTAAAGGATCAAATTTTAATCACCACAAGAAGCTTTTGTAATTACTTCTATCATCAGATGTAAATTTCTGAATCTGTTGCACATGATTTTATATAGATTTTACCCCTATCATCTGATTTTATGCATGTATATGGCCCAGGGGCAGAGGAGATAACTCCCATGGGGTACATTTGAGCATCATTGGAGGCTTTCATCACTCGGATCATTTGCTGTAAGTTTCAGAAGAATCGCTTCAAACTCTGATTTTATATGGAATTTTTCATGATTTTATACATGTATATTGCCCTAGGGCAGGGGCAGATAACCCCAGACGATATAATTTCTGGGCTCATACAAAGCTTATGTTACTTCGATCATGTTTGTGAAGTTTCAACATGATACTCCCAGTAGTAAAGGAACTAGAGGCCAGAAACCATTTTTTGTACATTAACAAGTGCCATAACTCTGTCAGAAATTATCGAAATTTGCCCATTAACAATCCCAAGCGAGACATTCTTGATACTATTGTATATGCAAAATCTGAAGAAAATCCGTCGATAAATACTGAAGTTATCGAATGGAAACGAAGTGCGGACGGACAGACAGACGTAAGTACTACGGACGGACGGACGGACACACGGACGGCCAACGTGAAAACAAAATACCCTGCCACACGTTAGTGGCGGGGTATAAAAAAAAAAGTGGTTGTGCACCCAGCACAGACTCAGATCAGCCTGGGTATCCGCCCAGTCTGATCAGACTCTTCGCTAAGTGCTTAAAGGGTAGCCAAGGGACTAAGCTACCTTTATGCAGACAGTGAAGACTCTGATCAGACTGGACGAATGCCCAGGTTGATCTGAGTCTGCGCTGGACGCACAACCACATTGTTGGTTCTCTCGTGTCGTGGCTCAATTATGTCCAGTATATGTATCATATGAGCCGCAACACAACAGAACCAACAAAGTGGCATTTGTGCCTAGCAAAGACTCAGATCAGCCTGGGAATCTGTCAAGTCTGATCAGAGTCTTTGCTGTCTGCATGCAGCTAGCTAAGACCCTTAGCCACCTTTTAAGCACATAGGGAAGTCTCTGGTCAGACTGGGCAGATGCCCAGGCTGATCCAAGTCTTCCCTGGGTGCACATGCTACTTCGTTGCTTCTCCTAGTTGCAGGCAGAATAAAAATTCAATGTAAGGTGTTTATGTCCTGCAAAAATTAAAGTACAGTGATAATCATTTAGGTCATGGTGAATTAACATTAACATGATTATTCATGGTTCATACAGATTTTTCAAACATGTTAGGTACTTTTTAGGGACTTTTGCAACAGTTTTAAGGACTCAATATATATGACCATACCTTTGATATTTTATTAAAATATGTAATATTACACAATCTACCAATTACCCTTAAGAACAGATCTATGGTGTCCATGTGTATACCTCTATGTTTCCCTGACATTTTCACAAAGGGAGACAACTCATCATGACTTCCTGTTTGCCTTTGGAACACATGGACCTGCTTAGATCAATATTGCCACTATGGGTTGAGGGAGCAGGTGGGGGTGGAATAGTAAACTCTCCCATGCCTCTTTGTGAGGAATCTACTCGCCGATTCAGTTTATGCTTCTCACTTTTTTCATGGGATCTCAATGCGCACTCTCCCATCTTTCCAAGATAGATCAGTTTTGTGAAAACTTTGCAGAATGCCTTGTATTTGTCCTCTGCTTTCATGACCCAATCGTATGTTGCAGACCACTTTGGGTTGAATACACATTTACCCATGATAATCTTAGATTATCTACGTAAAAAACTATGGAAACATTCCCAATCAACAATTTTTCAAGACGGTGACATTTTATGGCATGTGTTGTCATTAAAAACAATGACTATTAACATGACTACCGTGTACACATGCAGAATAGAACAGAATATTTTCTGTTCAAGAGAGGAACTACCGTATTTGAACTGAGAACTACCCGGTATGAAATTTACGGATTTCTTCTCAAAATATCAAGTTTTTGGAAAGAATATTGACCAAAACAATGCAAAATAAAATTTAAGGCCATTAAATCTGACTTTTAAGGCCCCCCAGATAGTATTTAAGTGCTTTTTAGGGCCTCCAATGCAAATTAAGGACTTTTTAAGTCAACCTCCAAAATTCAAGGCCTTTTCAAGTCTGTGCGAACCTTGTTATTATATCAGCTTGTCAGACAAAAGCAAACATATTTACCATTTCGAAGCAACATTTTGCATGTGTGCCCTCCTACCCTCTGTGTAAATCATGATAAGAAAAGCTACATATTTCTTATCATCTCCTACCACAGCACCAGATAAGGTGGTGTTTTCAAGGATAATTCTGAGATAATTTTTTCTTATTTCTCAACCAAAAAATATGTTGAGATCCCACATTAGAACTGTCTCAGCGAGACAGTTCTAATGAAGGGTCACAACATATGTTAACACAGATTTTTGCTGAAAATATAGACAATTATCCCTAAATTATCCCTGCGGTGCCTTCTTATCTGGAGCTCTGTCTCTACCTCAAACATTTTCAGGAGATTTTCTTTCGTCATCACCAGGCGTTCAAAAGGTTGTTTATCTTTCAGGATGCCTTTCACTTTATTCTCTATCACAGGGTAATCATGGCTCGAGATTTGTCTGAAAACATATCAATACTGACTGTACAACAGATAGATTTTCAGCTAGGGCGAGCGTCGCAAATTTCATATCAAGAGATCATAAGCTTAAGATTAAATTTTTCATATGACAAATTTATAGCAACCAAACAACAAATGTTGGTCGCTTTACGATAAAACACGCATTTCTGTTCTATTCTTTTCTGCCCCATACCACTAAGGCTTCAATTTTTTTTCTGTCACCGACTTCCATTGGAGAAAATTAAGCAAAATCCCTTCACTACTGCTGAAGTTATGCTCAGGACAAAAGTGTTATGGAAGCATGCACGAATGAAGACCATTGCTATATCCTCTTTATTCTGGCAATAGGATAACAAAGAAACTCTTGTGATACAGGCCCAGTCCTCACAAATCCGTCTAAATGCCTGACATGTTTGGTAAAAATTCATTTGGTCAGGTAAAATTCTTTAAATTTTTCAAGTATATTTTAGTCACATTATTACCAGATTAATTTCCTTAAAATTTCTCACATTTGTGAACTCTGTAAGCCTCACCTTTCTGAACACATATCATAATAGAATCCCTCCTCTATAGGTGGTCCATAGCATAAGTGTCCCCCATACAGACATTCCATAGCCTCACCCATGATGTGAGCACTTGAGTGCCAAAACACATACTGGCCTGCAATTTTGAGTGCATTTTACTGAGAAAATTCTAAAAATGTTGACACCTAAACTTATTACCGCAACCGTCCTAAAAATTGAACAATTTGGTTTTACAATACAGTAATGAGCCTAAAAGGCAAAAAGTGTAGTCCCTGAGTCTGGGTCTGCACTGTTTGTTCAGTTTGGTTTTACAATACAGTAATGAGCCTAAAATATTTTTTGTAGTGATGCAAGAAGGCTCCAATGAATTTTTTTGCTAAATTTTGGCTGCCATCACATTGCATGGCAAGTTTTTTTTTCATGATTTTTATCAACAGGGGCTGACAAATCCATTGCCCGGACGCCCGGGACAAGCTCCAAATCTGGCTGGACAAGTGCTATTTCCAGCTCGACGCCCGGCCGGGCAAGTAAAAGAAAATCCCCAACACATAAAAATTTGGAAAGAATAACTGTAAGCGTGTTCAAAAAGACAGCCGCACTGCTGTTTATAGCTATAATTATCATGATTTTCTCACCTTTAGTTACTGAAAGTTTGTTTATTGTCATCCATCCGTTAATCCAGCGTAATGGTTACTGACGGTGTTTGCGACACCTGTCAATCATTTAGCGAAATTTCACAACTAGATGTGGACCGTTGACCAATGAGTTTTCTTCTGGGATGCATGATGAGCATGAGTCAAAATACAGTCCAGACAGGTCGGTACTGTTTGATCTACAAAGCGATCTTTATTCTAGAAATTGGGACAACCGAACAGTTAAAAAATCAATAAATTTTTTATTGCGGCTAACAGATGAAAGCAGAATGGCAACACAGTGTAGACTTTGATCAGACTGCTCATATTCAGGAGCAGTCTGATCAAAGTCTACACTGTTTGCTCAGACATATGTCTCAATATTCAGAGCTTTTATGGTAATCTATTTGGAGACCGGTATCCTTTGATGTAAAGTGCAAACGACCTGAGTCAACCAGTACAAAGCATGCTTTTTTCCTGCCAAATGTCACCTGGACAGTGTATGCTATAAAGATAAAAGGAAAGGCTTCCACAGTTACCACACGTGTTTGGATCAAAGTGTAATATTGCTTGGCAGTCAGAGTAGTCCCTGATCAGACTGCTCCTAACGTAGTTGGATCAAAGTGTAGTAATGCTTGGCAGTAAGAGTAGACCCTGATCAGACTGCTCCTACCATATTTGGATCAAAGTGTAATTATACTTGGCAGTCAGAGTTGACACTGATCAGACTGCTCCTATGCAATTAGAGCAGGGTCTACACTATCTGCCAACATCTTTGTCTACTAATACTCTTTGCTCAAACAAGATTTCCAAATTTTAGGGAATGTATGATTGTACAGAACACAGGAGCTTGACCTTGAATATTGTTTTCTTAAAGGGCTTGTCCCTACGATGATAATATTAATAATTATTACTATATTCTATAAGCTGGAGGCGACCCCTTTAAAAAATAACGTCAAGCTCCTGTCGGTACAGAAGGGTAACTTTTTGTTTTTGTGTGTGTGCGTGAAAAATCTGGGCAAGCAATGTTTTTTGCCGGACAAGTGAATTTTGTTTTTACTTGTCCTGTGGGCAAGTGGAATTTTTTTTGATTTGTCAGCCCCTGTATCAAATTCTGCCTATAATCAAATTTTTACAAGAATTTCACTAAATGTGGTGTTTCACCTGGCTATGCAAAGTATACGCCATAGAACTTCAATGGCTCAAACAGGCTCGGGACCATGAAAGTTATTTCCAGCCAAGGGTAGTTCTAGCCATCCAGGGTAAGTTTCTATATAAACTGACTTCAAGGGACCTAAGAATGAGTGCTAGTCAAGCAGGGTAGATGAGCCATCAGGGTTCGAGCCATCGAAGTTCTACTGTAATACCTATGTCTTGCTTCTGCTTGTTGCAGACCAGGCTCAGAGGTTATAAAACATGAATACATTCTCAAACTCAAAACCAGAGGGCCAATGGCCCTATATCGCTCACCTGAGCACTGAGGTTATGTTGGAAAAACTAATTGCCACAGCAACAACACAACATGCACAACAGCAATAAAACACACCATTTATGTAGAGGATAATATCACAAACATTTATGCGAAAAATAAGCTTTATCCCCCCTTAATGGCTTCTGAGAAGAAGATCTTCGGCAAAACAAAAAAAAAAAAAAAATGGAAAAATTGAAAATTTGGCCTTTTAGTTGCAATGGCAACCAATCAAATTTAGGTCTCCGGGCAAAATTCATATGGCTGATAGAGGACTACTCTAGGAACATTTCTGTACAGCTTTTGTCAAAATATCTGCAGTAACACAGAAATAAATACTGAATGTCCACTTTACCCATTGTAAGTCTATGGAAACTTTAAGTTGCTATAGCAACCAGTTCACATGGGCAATGATAATATGAAACATACTTTAGGTAGAGGCTAATGTTATTAATAAGTATGCACAGTATCAGCTTCCTCCTCCTCATGGCTTCACTTTTCCCATTATAAGTCAATGGAAACTGTAAGTTGCCATAGCAACCAAAGTTCTTATGGGGTTGGAAGAAAAAACAAAATTCATGTAGAGGCTTCTGTCATCAACATGTTTGCACAATATCAGCTTCATCCCCCATATGGCTTCTGAGCAGAAGATTTTTTCATTTTTTTTTGAAAATTTACCCTATATTTTGCCATGGCAACCAATCAAATTCAGCTATTTGGAGAAAATTCATATGAAACATAGAGGACTATTCAAGAAACATTTCTGTAGAAAGAAAATATAAATAAATGCAGTGAGACAGCAAAAATTGCCAATTTCCATTTTTCCCATTATAAGTAAATGGAAACTCTTAGTTGCCATTGCAACCAAACTGCTGGGGTAATTGCCATGAAAAACAGTAATTCTATAGAGGCTAGTAGTAAGATCCTTTCAGTAAAGTTTGAGCTTTATTGGCCTCATAGTTTCTGCGGAGATGTTTTTTTAAATATTTTCTATTTTTAACTATTTGGTTGCTATGGCAACCAGCCAAATTGTGCAATTTGCATAAATTTAATAAGGCTGGTTGAGGACTATTCAAGGAACATTTCCATAAAAGTTTTGCCAAAATATCTGCAGTGACATAGCAATAAATGCAAGTTTTTCATTTTGCCATTATAAGTCAATGGCAACTTTAAGTTCCCATAGCAACCAAACTGCTATAGCAATTGCCAAGAAAAACAGTACTTTTATAGAAGCTAGTACTAAGATCCTTTCTGTGAAGTTTGAGCTTTATTGGTTCCATAGTTTCTGAGGAGATGATTTTTGAATATTTTTTCTATTTTTAACCATTCGGTTGCCATGGCAACCAGCCAAATTGTGCAATTTACATAAAGTTCATGTGGTTGATAGAGGAATACTCAAGGAACATTTCTGTAAAAGTTTTGTCAAAAAATCTGCAGTGACAGAGCAATAAATGCAAATTTTCAATTTTTCCCATACAAGTCAATGGAAACTTTAAGTTGCCATAGCAACCAAAGTTCTGAAGCGATTTGGATAAAAAACTGTATTATTGGTTCCCCCTGCCTATAGATGCTATACATGAAATTTGGTAACCATGGGCCTTGTAGTTTCAGAGGAGATGTCGTTTGAAAATATTGACGGACGACGGACGGACGACGGATGCCTGCCTATACTATAAGCTCACCTGTGAGCCTTCGGCTCAGGTGAGCTAATAAAGCACACTGATTGGCTGCTTCCAAGCATCCAATCAGTGTGCTTTATTTTGAGTTTGAGATTATTCTCAAGTTATATAACCTCAAACCTAGACAAAAAGTGTGAGTCGGCTTCAGCAGGTAAGTGGAGGGCAAGAAGATATTCTTACCATCTGGATCATCAAACTTGAGCAGCTGTAAAGTGGAATCTTCCTCGAAGGGCCTGTCAAGATCCCATACAACACCATTTACTTTACCTACAACAGTGTTGTCTGCCAAGCCTTGACTGAAACAAGAATAATTCCAAAGTTAAGATTTAATTAAGTATTTTGAGAAAAGGACACCTTCTGAAACTGCAAGTTATTCCTTTGACAAACTATTATGTATTCTGCACTTTGTCTTAAAGTGTAAGGTACAGCCCTTCCTTTTCGGGGGCAAGCCTATCCAAAGTATGCATACTGTCTTTCACTGGCCATTAAGTTAAAAATCTCTAATAAACCAGTCTGGTAAAATGCATGCTGTTTTGCTGACATCCTGGACATTTCAAAAGACTCGATCAACGAAATTTATTATCTTTATCATTTTAAAGACAGTTTTATCCATTCTCCATTAGGACTGCCCAGACAATTTTAACAAGTACCCACAAAGTAGGATTCTATGGAATAATAAAAAAAGTATTCTAAAACAATTATCAATTATCCCCTTTTAATATCTGTTCCTCTGTTCATATGACAATACCTGTAATCATGGGTTTTTGTCCCAATGGTCATACTATTGAGAATTCTGATTGTTGGGACAGGTCTGAACATAATAGAGCAGTATGACTCCTAACATAACAATCTGATCATAGTCTACAGTATCTGCCATTCAAACTACATCTTTTTGGATGCACTGTTGCATTGTTTAACCAAACTATTTCCATTTTCCTTCAAACAATTTTGGTGCCTACTTAAGGTGTCCCAACGTTTAGAATTTTTACAGGAACCACTAACCATACTGTGTATCCTAAGATTTTTGTTGCTGTTGAGTTGTGATTAAGGTCACAGTAAACAATATTTCAGTCATGTCGAGAGGTTGTCTCTGAATTTGTAGAACTTTGACCTGACCTAAGTGACAGTCAGGGCCTGCAACAGCTACAAGCAGCTCTGCCCCAGAGGAGACCAGACAGCCCTTTTAGTTCCAAGGTATCTATGAGCAGGGGCCTTGTGTCCAATGAAGTTGCTAATAACATGACTATTGTAAGTAGTGCATGCAATAAATAATTACTGTAATGTGCCTTAACTTTTGGTCACCTAAAATAATTGATTTTTCATTTGGGACAAATGGAAAACTAGTTTTTTTAGGTGTCCCAATACTTAAGTCAATTACGTTATGGTACTTTCCTTCGATAAACTCACCTGATGCCACAAGCTACTTCAAATGGCGTAGTTTTCCACGATTCTCCCTCCACAACTTTACCATCTGGTAGAGTGATTTTGATTGGTTTACGAGGTTGAGCTGCTACCCAATCATCTTGCTCCTTTTTCAGCTGGTCCCAGAGTTTCTGCCTGGAGGCCAAGAAGTCTGGAGGAGGGTCAAGCTAGAAATGGACATATCACCAGAGCTCCAGATAAGGTTGAGTTTTGAGGGTAATTCTGAGATACTTTTTATTTCGCAGTAAAACTATATGTTGTGACCCCTCATTAGAATGTCTCAGCCAGACAGTTCTAATGACGGATCATAACATATATTTTTATGCTGAAATATGGAAAATTATCCTTACATTATCCATTTTACCCCTTCTAATCTGAAGCACTGAATAAAAGATTGCAATGAAACATTTTTTCAAGTTCAACTCTGCAACGCATACAAAAAGGTCAACTTCTTAAAATAAAACCTTTGCAAAAGTCCAACATTTTTATGGTGTTCAGCTATGTCTGAAAAACTGTTCCCTCAGAACTGGTTTTGGAATGCATTTTGAAACTACTCTAATTTGAAACTTCAACCTCAGTTGAGATGAGCATGAAAAAGTAGCATAGGAACACAGGTCTCCCTAAGAGCTGTTGGAGTCTGTTAGCTCAGTAGGTCATTGCATACAGCTTTTCATTACCACCCTCCTATGGTCCTGATATGACTGAAATACTGTTGAAAAGGACATATCTCAGTTCATCAATCCATCCCTATAAGCTGCATACATGTGATGAACTCTTGAGGACCATGTGGGAGATCTGGATTTCATTTCAGGGAGACTGAGTTCCCCATCAGGGAGACTTTGTGACGGCAACTTTGATGTGTTGTTTCGAGTACTTCACTTTTTTTTTTTTTTTTTTTTGGGGGGGGGGGGGGGGGGGGGGTTCTTGTTTTAAAATAATACAACATGAACTAAAGTACAGTTGTATAGTTTAACTTCTTTACTTTTGAGTTACTCAATACTTCAAATATAATCTCGAAAGTATGCCATTTCAGTAACACTACCATCCTAAGTTTAATTTACTGTGTAATTCAACAGTACTGGTCATTGCTAAACTGCAAAGAAAAAAGAAACAATCTGATTATCTGGCATTCTAAAACCATCACCCCTCCCCACTTTTCCCTAAACCTCAATATAAACATCCAAAATTGCATCTTGGATGATGGATCCGTTTTGCTCCAGTTATTTTGATGAAAGCTGATACTTGTTAAAAACTCAAAATCTGTTTATCTCTAAACCGAGTTATATTCTACACTTTAATGAACCTACCTGTCATTAGAGCTGTCTATTTTCGTTGAATATTAGATTAAGAATAAATATAGCTGCATATTTGGGTCAGTAAACTTGTAGAATGGCATATTTCTGTCTCAGTCAGATGCCGAAGATCGCGGATTTCCCATGTTTTATTTATAAATTCATACTGGTTCTTATTTCACAAACGATGCGTCTGAATCGGCGAGAACTGGATAGAAAAACGCGGGAAACTATTCTTAAAGGGAACGCACCGACTTGAATAAAACAAATAAAATTGCTGGCACCCGTGATGATTTCATGAAAGTATGATCTGATCAGCCTGCGCAAATTTTGCATGATCGATTGTTATAATGACTGTACATTACGTATCTGACATGTTTACTGAAAAAAAATTGGTATGGAATCATTGTCAATTGGCGGCACTTGCATCTATTGCATTCGTGCAAATCACTGACATAAACAATGACCGATGCATTAAGCCGTGACGCAATAAAAGTCATTTACTCTCGGTAAAAGTTACTGCTATTACAGTTAGAACAGGTACCTTTACTGGCGCGCTAGCCAATTTAACACATCGCTGCGTCTGATCAGCGAATACCCCTCGGAATGACATGTCCTATATTGCACCCTGTTAGGTAATTAGGTCACGGACAGTTAATCCTTTTGACAGCCGCCGGGTAAGTAGTTACCGCAAAATGGACAGTTCAGAAAAAAATATGACAGGAAAATTCAGCATCCGGGAGATTTTGAATACTTTCCGGGAGCGCGGGAGATGGGCTCAATTTCCGGGAGACTCCCGGATGATCCGGGAGACATCACATGTATGAAGCTGTAACCAGAGATCTAGATAAGAGGGCGTATTTGGTGATAATTAGGGATAATTTTTGTTAATTCTGCATAAAAACGTATGTTGTGACCCCTCATCTGAACCGTCTCGTCGGTTCAGATGAGGGGTCACAACATATGGTTTCGATGAGAAATAAGAAAAATTATCCTTAATTATCATCAAATACGCCGTCTTATCTAGAGCTCTGTGTAACTATTCTTCTTTCTCCACCTACAAGAGTATGCCTCATGTACCATAATAATTAAGCTACCACACAGTGATTTTTTCCTATTAAACTCAAGAATGATCTCCCTCCTCCCCCCTCCCCCACACACACAAAGAAAAATTCTAAACTAGCCTTGTGTTGTTCTGAAAATAAGTTAGCAGAAGTCTGAATGGACAATTTGCAGGAGTCTGAACAGACAATTTACTCAGACATACCGTCCCAATACATGTATTTCAAGTCGTATTTGATGACCAAAATTTCAAACTCCTTGTTTAGCAATGTGTTAAAACTTTGCTGATGGAATAGCAAATGACAGCAGTCTAATTTGGATCTACACCACTGCTCTGGTAGTTTCTACCAACATTATATAGTCCAACAGTCATAAACTCTGGATAAGAAAGATATATTCAGTGCTCCAGATAAGACGGGGTAACAGGATTCTTCTTGCTAAATGAAAACTTACATTGTGACCCCTCATTAGAACTGTCTCGCTGAGACAGTTCTAATGAGGGGTCACAAAGTATGTATTCATGTATTCTCATCATTCCTTCTAGTCTGCGGCACTGAACTGTATTTGGTGGTACTGTATATGGGGTACATTGAAAAGCAGTTTCACCTGGCCTAACGGTCTGTGTATTCACCTTTGATGCAGGAAATTGTGGGTCCAACTTAGAGCACATGTATGATCCATTTCTTCAATGCAACAGACCAAATCTAGAGCTCTGGACCTGGTTGCTCAAACTGTTGTTAGCTTAAGAAGCGGTTTGTCAGTGATTTTTTAAGTCTTACAGTACCCACAAAATCAATTGCGGTACTTTTTTTGCTGAAAACTTGTGAGGAGCTTTTAGCTCATCACTTTTTTATGTAAAAAATTGCAGAGATTTTACTTGTAATAAGTTTGAAAATTAATGTCTTGTTGACTAATGATGTTAATTTTGAACAACTGGGTCCTGACAGTTTAAACTCTATACCTCCTTTAGCTTCTCAATCCCATCAGCAGTATCACCACTGTCTTGTTTTTTCTTCTGAAAAAATAAAAGAAGAAAATGTGTTGTTTTCTTTCTCATACGTAAGGCAAAACATAACTAGAGACTGTGTTTGTGAAACACTATGCCCCCAACCATATGCTTGCCACTAAAGGGTCCGCTCCTTTTTCATGACCTATCCATATTTAAAATTTCAAAACCCTAGGCCCAGTGGTTCTTGCTCCCAGTAGCTGCATAAGTAATGACTAACAGGGGGAATAACTCAATAATAAATTATCATAGAGTTACCTGACCTTTATAAAAACATTCAACACATCAAGTACTACCTACATACCAAAAACCAGCTTCCTAGGTTAAGCGGTTTAGAAGTTGGAAAAATGCAAAAATTCCAACAAGGGCCATAACTAAATCATTTTTTGACAAAATTTGCCCAAAAGTTTATCAGTTCTTGTATACATGTATCTCACCCCAAACCTGTATACAAAATTTCATCATCCTAGGTCAAGTACTTCTTGAGATATTGTGGTTACAAGATTTCATTTTAATTCTGATAAAGGGGAGGTAACTCCGAAAAATACAAGTTTGACGGAGTAAAAAAAAAAAACGGGTCCGCTCATTTTTCATGACCTATCCATATTTGAAATTCCAAAACCCTAGGCCCAGTGGTTCTTGCTCCCAGTAGCTGCAGAAGTAACTAGAAATGTGTCCATACGACACGGATGCCCCCGCCTAGTGCCCTAAGTAAGACAGCGCATTGTTTAAGGTAACTTTAGGCACTTGTAGCATTACTAGGTTCACAAAGGCAGACTTCTGTGGTACATGTTTTATTGTTTTCCTTGGGCAGATGTATTGTGCTTCTTGGATCAAGAGAAGTGCATGGATGGGGGGGGGGGGGGGGGGGGGGGGGGGGGGTTTTCCCTTGGGCAGATGTATTGTGCTTCTTGGATCAAGAGAAGTGCATGGATGGGGGGGGGGGGGGGGGGGCTTGGAGGTGGGGGTGTCATGACTGATATGTGATGACATTCTGTATCTTATCGCAGAAATGGATGCCATGCAACTTTCCAAATGAAATAGCCCAGAAACAAGTAACTTTTCAAAAACTAACAAACTGAAACCATTATTGTATGAAATGAAGTCGAAAAAGGGCCATAACGCCCACAATAATTGACGGATTTTACCGAACATCGAACTTGACCTGTATTTTATGATTATATACCTGTGTATAAAATATGAATTCAATATACCAATGCTTTCAAAAGATAATGAACGGAAACCAGTTTTTCATACAAAATGAGGTCGAAAAAGGGCCAGAACTCCCACAATAATCGATGGAATTTGGCTGACATCAAACTTGACCTGTATTTTATGATTATATACCTGTGTATAAAATATAAATTCAATACACCAATGCTTTCAAATATAATGAACGGAAACCATTTCTTCATACAAAATAAAGTCGAAAAAGGGCCATTACTCCCACAATAATCGACAGATTTTGCCCAACACCGATCTTGACCTGTATTTTATGATTAAATACCTGTGTATAAAATATGAATTCAATACACCGATGCTTTCAAAAGATATCGAACGGAAACCATTTTTTTCATACAAAATAAAGTCGAAAAAGGGTCAGAACTCCCATAATAATCGACGGATTTTGTCCAACATTGAACTTGACTTGTATTTTATGATTATATACCTGTGTATAAAATATGAATTCAATACACCAATGCTTTCAAAAGATATCGAACGGAAACCATTTTTTCATAGACACAGAAGTTGAAAAAGGGCCATAACTCCCACAATAATAGACGGATTTTACTCAACATCGAACTTGACCTGTATTTTATGATTATATAGCTATGTATGAAATATGAATTTAATACACCAATGCTTTCAAAAGATATTGAACGGAAACCATTTCGTACGTACGCTACGTACGTTACGTACGCTATGTACGGACAGGAGTGATACTATATGCCCCCCCCCCCATTTTAAATGGCGGGGGCATAAAAAATCGTCATGCTTTTCTGTCGCCATCATTTCACTTGTCGTATATTGTTGCCTCTGGTCTCCGAAGTCTGGAATTCGGTAGTATGGAGGATACAGGGGGTGTGGAAGCTAACACAACAGCTTCATTGGGAACTACCATCAATTACTTTTTTTCCTGTTTTATCTTGTTTTGAAATATGTGGCACAGTAGATGCTAACTAAGCAAGTGAGGAGGGGCTCATGTATACCCCTGTTAGAAGATATAAGTGTATGGGAGCAAATGAACCCCTAGTCTTGGCCAGTTTGGACCCCAGGGGCATGGCTGGCAGCTGAAAACAGGACAAGGCAGAAAAGCATTGTTTCGAAGTCATCTGTAGTGCCCCAACGACCTAGTAAGGTTATGGGCTAGAATAGAGCTATATGTTGCCATAGAAACCAGAGTGAGTTCCAATCCGGCATGCCCTAAATCCTTGTGCAGTCAACCCACCACCCCAACAATGCTACACATAAAATTTGAGAAAGATTGGCCGGTTGGTTTATGACATAAAAAAGTGGATGACAATGACCGACTACGTACTATGGACGGACCAAAGCTACACTATAAGCTCACCTTGACAGACAGGTGAGGTACAAATTGAAAAAAAAAGTTTTACCAACATTACCAACCCTAATTTTTCTGAGCATGTCATCAGAAAAATGACTTTTTTCCCTCAAGTTAACATGAAAAAGTTCAAGTCTGTGATCTTGACTTCCAGGTGACAGGCATGCATGGGGAAGGTTTAGAATAAAACTTCGGACCAACATCTATCATCTTCATGAATATAAACCAAACCTAAAATGTTTAAATAATATGGAGATCTTACAAACTTTAACACAAAACTTTAACAGCAAAAGTCCAAGTCCATGAGGCATGGGTGTGGGTGATACAGAATAAACCTTTGGACCTACATCTATCATCATGCAATATAGAAATCACACCCAACAATGGGTTTCAACGATATCAAGATCTAAAAGTTTTAACACAAAATTTTAATGCAATGTTAATGGCAGACAGAAGAACAGACAGATGAATGGACATCAGACAAACGCTATACACCTCTCTTCATACTTTGCATGGTCAGCCTAGGATTCTCGGACAGGGAGAAGTTTGGGAGTGACTATTGACACGACCGTCTTGCGGATAAGAATTCTTATCGGCAAGACGGTCGTGCCGATAAGAATTCTTATCGGCTAGACGGTCGTGCCGATAAGAATCCTTATCCGCACGACGGCGGTCAGATATTCTATAGACAAAGTTGCAATCATTCTGAGAATTATTATTATTATCGTATAATAATATTATTTCATTTCTGTATGTAAAATAATTGTTCTTAAGTATTTGAGTCACAACACACACAATGTTAATTCCAATATTATTTTCTTATGTTTCATCATGGAAGCCTTTTGACTGTCATACATAGAGCCGGCTAATAAAAGTGTAATTGCAAATTATACATTTCAACACCAGTTGCTGAATACTTTTTATCGGGTCAGATGATCAGGTTAACATTTAAAACAACTTTATTACAGTTAAAACACTGTCCGATGTGGGTATGACAACAGCTGTATATTGAACATTTGGATATTAGGTAATTCAAATTATCATGCCCAAACTATCAGCGGCAGTAGTGCAGTGGTTATGTGCGTAGCCTTGTAAACCTGCGACTCGAGTTCAAGACTCCTCATAGCATTCTTTTTTTTTTAACAAAAAATCATTTGTCACATAAAACATTTGCCAATTAATAGTTTATTTTGTTAACTGACATAAAGTTATTTCAAACAAATCTTTGAACTTGACAGACAAGCTGAATCAGGAAAAAAATATTTGATTGTGACCTACATGTACTTGCGTCAGATTTTTTTTTCAGCAAAGTTTTTGTCAATATTTTCTTTACGGCCTAATTCAGTCTCATTACAAACATTTTAAATTTATCAATTTATAATATGTGTTACCATATAAAATGTGTTGAAATAAACCATTGATCTGAATTAGCAACAGAAATTAATCTTGGATATTGACTGACAAATTACTGAAGGAAAAATCTATAGACTAATAAACCCTTTTAGGAAAATGTCGAAACCTATAAATAAATAGCATTACATAATGTAAATGTATTATCGAACAAAATCAAATTTATTGTAGCAGACTTCAGACTTAATTGATAAAAAATGAGTCAAAAAATCTTTGCCCTTGTCCCACAACTGAAATAAATCTTTGACCTTGACCGACAAGTTAAAGACAATTAGTCTGATAAATCATGCCTACCTTTCTTTTAATAACTTGTCGGTCAAGGTCAGTTGCTCCACTTGTCTGATAAATATTGTCGAATATAACAATTGTTGGGTTGCACTTATTAGTTGTAGTTGTTGTTTATTTATTTATTTTTTGAATTCTCAGGATTTGTACATAAGCAGAACAAATAAAAGTTCTTTAAATTAAAAAATGGTAATTAAACCAATTTTTCAGTGCTAACTCATATTGTCACCCTGACTGAATAAGTTTTACATACATATGTATAATGATACAACCTGTGCACATCGAACTGGAATATACCCAAAATAAGATTGCCCCCGTTAACGGCAGGGATCATTTTCAGGCTAGATTGTGAGAGATTTGCTCTATTTTTGCCAAAAATCTCACTGAATCTGTTCTGTGGGAGAAAAATCTCATCAGAAATGCAATTCTATAATGGATAGTTCCAAAAAATCTCACTGAGAATGGAGAATCTCTCATGTAAAATGGCTAAATGAGATATTTTTTCTCATAAAATTCAAAGCCAGAGGTTTAAAAGGTAAAGCTGGGTGCCGGTTCTCAGATGTTTTAACAACTAAAAGATGGTCGTAAGATGTTTTTATACCATTTTTTTAAGTTATTTAACATCCTCCACATGAATCGCTGACACAGTGTTGTATGAAACCATTGTAAGAAAGACCATAGCATCTGTAATGGAGTATCTGATCGCCATCGTGCGGATAAGGATTCTTATCTGCAGGACAGTCTTGCCGATAAAGATTCTTATCCGCACGACCGTCTTGCTGATAAGGGTTCTAATCTGCACGACGGTCGTGCCGATATCCTCAGCCAAGAAGTTCTGCAACATTTTCTGAATTTCAAGAAGTTTTTATGCCAAATTTTGAATGTTCTAAAGGGCTGGAAAAATCCACTTGACCACTCGCCATGGCAAGTGCCTCAAGCTACAGGACAAGTAGAATTTCTGAGTACTGCCAAGCTAACTTAATAATTTCACTATACATCTTGTGACACAGGATGAATGAAAATTTAAGAATTTTCCAGCCCTATTGAGTATTCTATGGATTGTTGTTTTTTACATTTTAATTTCTCCCTCAGCTCAACACAGGGAGAAGTCAGTCAGCTTAGGCCTTAGAGAGACAATTTCTCCCACTTCTCCCTCTAGGCTGACCCCTGCTTTGCATTCAAGGAATATAACAGTAGCTTTAAATCTCATCACTATGGTTGGTGGCAGCATAACACTGTTGTCTCAGTACTCAGGGAATTATTTGTGAGACAAAGTTGCACAATAGACTGATCACCTAAGACCTAAGGATTAACTGTTTGATCCCCTTCGGGTGCAATGCACTGTGATCTTGAGCAAGTCATACATCCCCATCTCGGTTTGAAAGTAAATTATACTAAATAAGCTTAATGAGTTCTAACAAAATTCCACTGAATGTATGTTCACTGTCAGTAAACAGGAGAAACTATAAATAAATATTTTTATTACTGTGATCTGACTTCCGAATGATTAATGTAGCGTTTTAGTTTTCATCTTTATTGAATTCAATTTAGTTCTCTATGTTTTTCAACTTACTTGATCCATTTTTTTTACTGTGAAGTCTTTCAGAGATATGTATAAAGTTAAATGTAATCCTCCCAATTCTCTCTCCAAACAGTTTCAGTGTTTCAAACTTCTATCAAGTCAAGCTTTGAAAATTTAAGTTACAGCCAGTGTGTCTAAATTTTATAGAAATTGTTATCAGTTTCATCACAAATAATTTCATCACTTTGTTTTGATGATGCAATCACTCTGAAATTTTGCTAAACCATGTAAAATAGGGTTTCATATTAGACCTCTGAAAAAACAGTTGAAAGTCAAGGTGTTTCATCAGTGACAGTTTTCAAATATGTATGACTGAAGGGACTTTTTACTTTCTTTGAATTTAACTTGGCTGTCAGTGTCATTGATAAATGTTTACTCATTTGACAGGAAAAACCCACACACCCGATCAAGAGCGCGCCAATGTTCGCACGCCCGGACCAATTTGAACCCTGCTCTTCTGATTGACAGTACTCGAGAGTATGTTGAAAGCATCGGATCTGTGAGAATAAACGTTTGAAATGAATATCATGCCTTTTTCTTGCTAGAAATCTCCATCGATTTCACTTGTTTTTCCACGTTGTCGTCCATGCTTTCCTGCATTAAGTGCGCATGCGTCAACTTCGGTGTTGACAAACGGCACTTTCCGTCCATACGGTACTACGACAAACCGGACTAATGGACAACCCGGACAAGACTAACCGGATAAGCTGTATGAGGCGGCTTCTTGTTTTTGTTTTTTGTTTTCCTTCATACTCCGATTCGATCATATCTGATCATTATATCAGAGGACTTTTCTGTGGTGGCAAAAAGCCAGAAGTAGTTGTCAGCTGTATAGGGGCTGGGAAATACGGTATCGGGACGTTTCGCGCCAGAGACGTTTCGTCCCAGGGAAATACTCTGTGAAACCACCGCAACCCCGAAGGGAACAGCCAACCATTCATACCTGCCAGCGTAGGTTTTTGAACTTACGCGACAGAGGTATGTAGCCAGTCTACGGTTTAAAGGTAAACCTCGCTACCGACTGAGCTGTCGGGGCGCATAACATTAGGAAGTTAAGGGCTTTTTTCCAGCAAAACATATGCAAAAATATGCTTTATTTGCACTTTGAAAGTTGGATAGATACTTAATTATAGAGTCACATTATAAATGAATGCAAGGCGGCAGTTTTATTTCATGGCTAAAAGTTTTATACTAAAAAGTTAACAAGGTGGGGGAGGGGGGGGGGGGCAACTCCCCCAGAAACCAAAGCAATTTCACAATTTTAATGGTATAAAAGACCGGAAACTGAGAAAAGTTAGGGATGTTGATGATGAAAAATAAAGGCTTTGTTAGGAATTTGGCCTTTTAGAGTGATGATGTTTTTGCCGCAATGGCTTTGTCTCCCACAAGCTAGTGACTTTTTCGCAATTCAGTTTCAGTGGACACATTTACTTTGTAATGCGGCAAATCAATAATACATGTATGTGAAAGTGTGAAAGTTGAATAGGATATTTTGTAAATTTATGCTACATGCGGGCTGCTGGTGTAAAACAATGGTAGATACTATTAGAACATTACTGTAATTATGGGGGGTGGGGGGGGAGGGGGGTCTGGGGGCACAGCCTCCACTCAATTCAAATGGAATTATTTGCAGACGATATTTTTTTTTTTTTTGAATTTTTTGGCAGAGCCAGATTATTTTTTAGCTCACCTGAGCCGAAGGCTCAGAGGTGAGCTTATAGGATGGGAGTCGAGCCGTCGTACGTCCGTTGGTCCGTCCGTGCGTCAACAATTTCAAACATAAATATCTCCGAGACTAGTGGGCCGATCGCAATCAAATTTTATCTGAAGCATCATTTGGGTGGGGGAAAGGCTGCATTAGGTTTTGGTGCGGATCAGCTCAGAACTCTGGTTTCCATGGCAACAGATAGCCCCCATAGGGTTATAATGGGGAAAATGGCGTCATCACGTTTTCTCGACTGTTTTTGATTAGATCCTTATCATACTTGCAGGTAATGATGACATACACAAGAGCTTGGATGAGTTCGAAATTTGGCCGGATTCGAGCACAGACTACGGAGTTAGCTGCCCTTGAGCGTTTGAAAAAATCCCATAGGGTTATAATGGAGAAAACGACGTCATCACATATTTTTAGAAAAACTTTGTCATCGCTCTATTGCCTACATTTCTCAACGGATTTTGAAATAACTTCACACAAATGTAGGGCATGACAATATCTCGAGCAAGTTCGACCTTCAGGATGCTGCGCCCAAGGTCAAGGTCACTGTGGCTATTTTTAGAAAAACTTTGTCAGCACTCTAGCACCTACATTTCTCTGCAGATTTTAAAATAACTTCACAAAATGTATGGCATGACAATATCTCGAGCGAGTTCGACTTTCAGGATGCTGCGCCCAAGGTCAAGGTCACTGTGGCTATTTTCAGAAAAACTTTGTCAGCGCTCTAGCACCTACATTTCTCAGCAGATTTTAAAATAACTTCACACAAATGTAGGGCATGACAATATCTCGAGCAAGTTTGACTTTCAGGGTGCTGCACCCAAGGTCAAGGTCACTGTGGCTATTTTTAGAAAAACTTTGTCATCGCTCTAGCGCCTACATTTCTCAACGGATTTTATATCAACTTCACACAAATGTAGGGCATGACAATATCTCAAACTAGTTTGACTTCCAGGGTGCTGTGCCCAAGGTTAAGGTCACTGTGGCTATTTTTAGAAAAAAGATTGTCAGCGCTCTAGCACCTACATTTCTCAACGGATTTTATATCAACTTCACACAAATGTAGGGCATGACAATATCTCGAGCAAGTTCCACTTTTAGGGTGCTGCGCCCAAGGTCAAGGTCACTGTGGCTATTTTTAGAAAAACTTTGTCATTGCCCTAGCACCTTCATTTCTCCATGGATTTTGAAATAACTTGACACAAATGTAGGGTATGACAATATCTCAAGCAAATTCGACTTTCAGGATGCTGTGCCTAAGGTCAAGGTCACTGTGGCTATTTTTAGAAAAAAACTTTGTCATCGCTCTAGCACCTACATTTCTCAACGGATTTTAGAATAAATTCACACAAATGTAGGACATGACAATATCTCGAGCAAATTTGACTTTCAGGGTTCTGCAATCAAGGATTTTGATTAGATCCTTATCATACTTGCAGGTAATGATGACATACATAAGAGCTTGGATGAGTTCGAAAGGACCTCTGACAGTTGTAATGTAAAGGACTTCTATGATTAAGGCGTGAATTTTCCCCATGATTAAAAGGTTATACGGATCACTGACTTTTACTTTGCATTTATGACTATGACATGTAACTTGCATGACAAATAAATTTTCAAGTGTTTGTGTCTATGTAAAGTACGTTAAACATACGTTGACGTTGACGTCATTGTTGAGATAAATTGTAAATTATCCTTTAACTGTTCGTTGAAATAATTATTTTTTGTATACATTTCACCCTTTTTTGACTCACATTTCTTAGATAACAGACAACACTGGAAAGTTTTGACTAAATGTATGTGACCTTGACCTCATTTCAAGGTCATGGTACACAATATAATCCATGAAGATCACAGTACTACTAATGACCATTCTTCTTTGGCTTACTGAATATCTTCCCCCCCCCCCCCCCCGTGACACAGCTTCCCACTCATATATATTGCGTATTTCCATCGCATAAGTCTGCTGCATGAAGGAAATGCTGGGTCACGGGGGGGGAAAGTACTTGTATTTTAGTTATAGTGAAGCGTTCTCTTTTGGCCGATTTGACCGGAAGTTTAACTGTGGATTTGCATGTTTAAATGCCAGTCAAGCGTAACAAGAAGAAAATCATTGCTTTGTATTGTTATATGCGTGTATTTAGCATGCATTTATGACAAAAATTTATGGAATGAATGACTGATTTCAATATTTTTATTATCTCAAAAAATGAGGTATGCAAAAACCTTGAATTTAGGGTAGGTAGGGTCAGACTGGATTATCTCCCCATGACTTAGGGTCTGAATCACAAATGATCTGATTTCAAACAGTTTACATATTTGTGGAAGCTCTGCTAAGAAAAATTTGCCAACTTTATACATTTGAAAATTCGGACCTGTCTCGTCGGTCTAATGGGGAAAAATCCTCGCCTTAATCATAGAAGTCCTTTGCCTATAAAAGTGGTCAAAAAAGAACTTTCGGTATAGTTCGAAATTTCCACTGAAATGTGTTCCCCTGAACTTCCTATAGTTGGCACCAAAACAAGTTTTCGGGTATGAAGCACACAGACTGAGATTTTTGGTGTAAAAAGCATGTTTTTATTATTGAATGTATGGAAAATAGGAAAAGTTTTATAAAGATATTTCCCCCCCCCCCCCCCCCCCGCGTGCCTCAGCTAGCCACTTCCCATGCATGAGTGTCCTGTCAATATACACATTATATGTGAATGGCAAGCTGAGGCAGGGGGGGGGATGATAGTCTACAGCCGAAAAACTGAAAAGTGGGTGGGGTAACTAGACCCTCTACATATGAAAATAAGGCTATAATACTTTTTCTTTACATACTGTTGTATGCTATAATGCAGATATAGTATTTCCTTCGTTTTAAACATGTTTAGCAAAATAAAATTCAGTAAATATGAAAAATTGAAAATTTGATGTACTTTGGATGACTGAAAATTTCACTTACCCCTTCTTAAGGAACTCAGCCCAAGTTAGTCTGCAGACATGATATTTCCTCAAAACCAGTATCAGAACTTCTTAAGAATGCATAAGTCTACATGTTAATGCTAAAATCATCAACATTGGCTTCCCATGAAAGCTTCAGTAATTTGTCGAAAAAGGGGCAAATTTGCATTGCAACTGTCAGAGGTCCTTTAGATGGATTTGAGCACAGACTACGGAGTTAGCTGCCCTTGAGCGTTTGAAAAAAATCCCATAGTCTTATAATGGAGAAAACAACGTCATCACATTTTCATTTTTCACCGGATCCTCTTCATACTTGCAGGTAATGAGGATATGCATAAAAGCTTGGATTAGTTAGCATTTCGGCTAGATCCCACCACTGACTATGGAGTACCTGCCCTGAGCATCCAAAAAATCAGTGTTGCCACTTTTTCTTGGTTTCTACTGATCCGATCCTTTTCAAACTTGCAGGTAATGAGGAAATGCATAATATCTTAAACAAGTTCAAATTTTGGCCAGATCAGGCCAACCACTACGAAGTTAGCTGCCCTTGACAGCTCTGTCTATTCTGCTCTTGATCGGATACTTTTTAAACTTGCATATATTAAATGAGGGCATACATAATGTTTTGGATGAGTTTAATTTTCAGCCTGATTGGACCACTGACTGTGGAGTTAGCTGCCCTTGAGCATCTTAAATATCCCTATAGGTTTACAATGTCTCTCAGGTGAGCAATTGTTGCCCTTTGGACTACTTGTTTCCACTAATTTTTGAGGCCAGATTATTTATTTTAATCCCCATATGAGCCAATTTATTTTTTTCTTGCATATCCAAAGATTTTTTTTGAAAAATATACCAGCACCCCCACCGTTGGCCATGCATATTTAACCACGTCTGGCGTAACAGCTTTGGTGGACTCGGGCAAATTTTGCCCGTGTCCTCACAGCCCCTTCCCCAAAGCCAAATCAGAGGTCAGATGAAGCTGCAAACAGAGTAGCGGCCAAGTTTGAGTAATAATTGCTGGCGTAGTAGCTTGTTTATATTTACAGTTCAACTCTGGATATCTCAAACTACCGATATCCCAAAGAAAATTTTCTGGGAGAAGAAAATTTACTTTGAGATACGGTGCTTCACACGTCTGTTGTACGTCTCAGCAAGGTATCTCTGTGTCTATGTCACGATTTGCGAATTTCAATATAAATGCTGGAGATATATAGTTTATAACTGACACTGACCACAACGGTAACATCGATGTCATTTCGCTTTCATGGAGAGAGTTCGCTGAGTGGATCCCAGGTTTAACGCCCGACCAACACAAATTCATTATACCGAGACGGGCCCTCGGTTTAAAGACTCATCCGAAAGACCGGAGAAGCGGACGTCGAACCTTCGACCCCCTGGATTGATAGTCTAACGCGTCACTTTCATGGACATCGGCAGAACTTTTGGCGCTGCAGGTGGCTCTGATGCAAGGTGTGCCCATGCAGGTGGCTCCGATGCAAGATGCGCCCACGGTGGGTGGCCCTGATGCAAGATGAGCCCACGGAGGGTGGCCCTAATGGCAGATGTGCCCATGCAGGTGGCTCCGATGCAAGATGCGCCCACGGAAGATGGCTCCGATGCAAGATGCGCCCACGGAAGGTGGCCCTGATGCAAGATGCGCCCATACACGTGGATCTGATGCACGTTTTGATGTCTGTACGGGTGGTTCAAGTGTACACTTAATAATACTGGCACCAACACCATCAAAAGGTGATGTTTTATCATTTTACTACATCTTTTACAAACAAGAGAGTATGATGTGTTGTCACTGTTTTTCAATAAGTAGGTCCATTTGATGTTCCGTAGAATCTATAAAAATCAGTATTGTGAAAACCTCATCCTTCTACTTTGTAGCAAAGTTTGTTATCATACCATCATTTTATATGCATAAGATTCTTTCTCACATGCTTTATAATGTATAATAGCTTTAGATAAAGGCCGAAAATTAAACTTTCGTTACTGTCGCCAGAGTTAAAGTTTGAAGTTCTGTGCCGTATAGTTTTCCTTAAAAAGTATTTACTCCAACGTATAGTTTTCCTTAAAAAGTATCTAATCCAACTTGTGTTGTAAAATTTTTAAGGAAAATTTTATCAAGCATGTCTCATGAAAATAATAAGATATTCCTTACCCCCAACTATGAGAAATTGCACCGTTTATATGTGTCGCCGGGTTTCGTGATTTTCTGAAAACTTTCGTTATCGATTTTTGTGCCACTTATATCTTTGAAGAGAAACTTGTTTTCAAAATCGTTCAGTGACTAAATGATCCTTCAGTCTAAGATACATTAACATATATGGACTATCTGCAGTCCTGTTTTTGAAATTTACGTCAATCTACGACGGAACCGAGTGCCCCTATGTAAAAAAGTAAATCGTGAAACTTTCGTTACTATCTATTATATACAACTCATACACATTTAAGTAAAGATGTAAGTATAGAAAATAAGCAGTCCCTCTGTATTGTCATTTATTAATATTCCATGATTTTTTTCAATAATAATGAGTTTTAATGAGCTGTAAACAATGCGTTTTTAAACTTTCGTTACTTAAACTTTCGTTACAAATATTTGTAAATATGATTTTCTATGCTCCTAGTTCCTTTAATATTGCGTTGCAATATCTCTTTTTCTTCATGCAATAGTAATAACATATCACAGGCATTGTAAGACCCAGAAAGGTACGTTTTGTCTAGTATTTCAGGTTTCTTGCCGCATTTCAGTTTGCCATATTATCATTTTAAAAACGTTGCCAAGAAATCATCAGAAGATCACTCAAACGGTTTGCCAAGTATACTTTGAAATTCAAAGTGTTGTTGTATAACCGTTAATGAAACTCCATTTAATGTATAGACTCAGGTTTCGTATATAAACTTTCGTTATTCGTCGGTAACGAAGGTTTAAAAATAAACCTGCTGTGAACCGAAGATAATACCAGCAATATCTCTTATCATATTGATGATCTAATGTATTATGTATAGCCTTGTTTGAATGTAGTTTGTTATATCGATTTTTGCAGATATACAGATTATAATAGCTTCAAAATAAACTTCGCTGAAGTTGAACTTCTGAAGTATGAGTTTTAACTTTCCGCAACATGTGTATTAGCATTCTGTTTCATTTTACAAGGATGTATACTTTCACTAAAACCAATGTATTTTGCTTCAAAACCCCGTGAAAGAGTATTCATCGACCAAAATACTGAAAAGAAGCTACTATTTTAGGGATTACAGATATTAAAGTAATGGTAACGAATGTTTCAAAATGGTAACGAAGATTTTATTGCTTTAACGGCCAATTACGCATTCAAAATTGGAGAAACTTCGTAATTTCGAATGTTGATATATATGGTTGTTCTTTTTAAAGTTAAATACAGGGAAAGAAACGAAGTATTTTAATTTTATTTTGATTCCTTAAACTTTCGTTACTGTGTCAGCTGGTTTTCATTTTAATTACTAATTTGATACATTGCCTTTTCTGGCAAAAAATATTGTGCCAGGTCACTACAAGATGCTTTATCTAACTGTTTTTAAACATTGCATAGACTGAGTATCTCGTCTCTTCTTGTATTTTTGAATTACAAGTAACTATGCTGATACAGAAGGCATCTGTTACATGAAACACTTTTAAGGTGATGGTTTGAAGGAGGCATAGAAGGCTTGAAAGTGAAAGGATATCTCAAAGTCTCTTTTAATCAAGAACACAATAGTGCTACTTAAAATTAGATATACAAAGGGATGTTTACATCACTGCTTGTAAACATATAAAGATGTTTTCCTTTTGCGGTAACGAAGGTTATTTTGAAACTTAAAGCTTCCGACAGCAATAATTCAGCCACCAGTTTCTCAAAAACGGCTGAAGTGTTGCATTCAAAACTCTGGATTTATCACGAGGAAGTGCGGTACGTCAGTTTAGATCATGAATAGTAAAATTTATCGAAACTTCATTTTTTCACTTTTCATTTTGCCCAAATGGACCTACTTATTGAAAAACAGTGTGTATATTTGTACATCACTAAAGTCTTGTATATAAAATGTTTGAAGCTAGAGATACTTTATTAAGTATTAGACATTACTGATATAGTGATGAATTCTCATCATGTTGCATTCTTATGCATGTACTGATTCATGTTTGTAGATTTGATGTGTTAAGTGTGCTTGGTGACATTCCTGTTACTGGATTTACAATAAAGCAATATTAAAAGTGATTTGATTTGATCTCTTGCCACCTCTGAGGGCATGGTTTTGGAGATGTTTACGCAAGAAGGCTTGCAAAAAGAATGGGACATCGTGGTTCGACGGTTTGCTCATTCGTGCTTGTTTAATGTGACCACAGTCCCAGGATACGAAACTATATCAGGTACATAACCTCAGGGTGTTCTGTGATCTGCGGCTTTGATAAGGTGCTGCAATCTCCGACCGCCACACTGAAAACATTATTTTCCCAGCTCAAAACACACTGAGTGCGGATTTCCTGGTCTATTGGATTGGACTAAGCGTAGGACATGTGCCGTCCATGGGAGTCGAACCTGCGCTACCCTGCTTGAAAGACGAACAACCTACCCACTAGGCCAGACACTCCGCCTTTGTAAGAACGCAGAGAGCGGGGTGTAGTATTCATAGATCAGAAAGGACGCCATAAGAACGTTGTAAATGCGTGATAAGTGCGTGTTACGATCTGAAAAGTCGTAGTAAGAACGTAGTAAGAACGCAACGGACATGGTGCGCTCGTGGTCAAGCGCGCGGAAAGAAATTAGTTGGAACGTGTAAGGCGGTGTGAGAAGCTGACAGGAACGGAGCAAAGACGTAGATTCAACGGAAACTACACATTTTTTTCAAGTTTTCACCCCGTTCCCGTTGCGCTCATTGAATTTTTCAGGACGCAGTGTGAATTTCGTGGACTTCGTCTGAGTGTGACGGGGGCCTTTAATAACTATAGTACGATTCTAGTTCGTTCACAAACAGTCCGCAATACGTCCATCTCGTCTCTATCCCGCCCGCAGTCCGTTCGTATAAAGTTCATGTCGGGTCAGATTTCCTGTTCACCTCGTGAAGAGACCGTTTCCAAACAGTCCAAGCACGTCCGTGGTCAGTTCAACCCCATTCGTAGCTTTTCTACTACGTCCCCAATACGCCCAAACTAGTTTGTAACTCGACTACTTCGTTCAAAAGCAGTTCTCTTCTCGTTCTGACTACTTCCTAATCTCGTTCCTTGTGCGTGCAAAACGTACTTGCAATCACGTCCTGGTCCGATGGCTACGAAAAATCGGCGCGTTCTACCCAGTTCTCAATCGCATTCGTCACTTCAAGGTGTGCAGAGCATTACATCCTTGTGAGTATCATGCGGGCCATACGAAAGCAATTAGTGTTGGATCCCAAAGCTGCATCTCCTCTGACGCCCATTCACCTCATCCCCAAGTTGCAGAGTCTCCTGAGCATTTTCCTGAGTCTGGCAGTCAAGAGATAAAGTTTCCTTTTAAAAGGAAAGGCTTGCCAAGTTAGCGCTCATGTAGTTCAATGTTTGTGGTATTTTGTGGTTTATGGTTTGTGGTCTTGGGAGATGGTATCTAACTTGGAGACACTTTCTTCATTTAAAAACGTCCACAACTGTAGTAACAATGAGGTTACGCTACAATCTGGTTGTTCTGACAATCATATGATAACCTTCAGTAAAAAGGTCAATTTTTGTATAACTGCTATTGAAAAATATTTCATAAAAGCATTTAGAAATAAGGATTTTCGTATTCTGTTATGTATTGTTATATAAGAAATTTTAGGACATTAGAAGATTTACTGGGAGTTTCGTCCTGTTTTTTGTGAACTAAGAAGAACTTACGTGTTTGTGCTTTGGAGCAAATGGACTACACATAACTGGTGAAGTGTAATGAAAATAGTCCAAAGGGTATTCAAGTTACAGAGTGGACAACAAAATGTTAATGGGCGTACTGACATACGGACAGAGACAGATGGACGGGAATTTGATTGCTATATTCCCTGAGCCATTCGGTTAGGACAAAGTTATGTTCATTATTAGATCGTCAAGTCTTGATATTGAAAAAATACATCTTACATTGGAAAAGTTCTTTTACAAGTCCCTTACACATAAGATGATATATGGTTCATGACTGCTGATATGAGAAGGAAATAGTGTAAGTAGTTCGTCCTACTAGCCTCATTTGTAACAGATAGGTAGGAAAAAAATCTTACCGTCCGCAACAATGGCTATTATTAAAAGGGGAAACAACTTTAATGACTGTTTGTCTCATTGTTTCTGTTGAAGAAAAGCTGACTACCACTGAGAGGAGGTTATAATGAAAATGATAGTTCCTTCCCAAACAGTTGCCATAGATCGTGTGCAAATATTCAGCTTATTCTTTTTAGTATATTTTCATCACTGAGTTCAGTTATAAGTACTGGTTAAGCCTGTGGTATGTTGTTGTTGTGTTATTGTTTTACGTGCACGGTAAACAGCTACAAGGACGGTCAGTTAATTTAACTACAATATTCCTGGGAAGACTTAGCAATCCTAAGCGCTCAACTATTACTAAGTGCACTAACTTTGCCAGTTACTGACAGCTGCCCTTTTTGACTCAGCGGAAGCGGAAACGAGAGTAAGTGGCCGGACTGAATATCGAACCCGGGACCTTTGTTTTTTAGTTAGACGCACCACCGACTGCACTATGCGGCCCAGCAAGTCTGCGGTATAGAGTATAACTGGTAATTGGTAATGATTACAAGTCAATGTATTTTTGTTGCTTCCACAGGATGTTTGTTTTCAGAATCTAGCGTGTTGTCCTTGGGCATCACATATTTTGTCATTATATAGGGATTTAATGCAAAAGAAAAAAGAAGTCTTCTATATTTTAGTAGTTATTATTTTGTTGTTGTTTTATTGTCCACGATAAACAGCTATGATCATGTCGGGACGGTCTGTTACCCTAACCACACTATTCCTGGGCAGGCTTAGACCTCCTAAGCGGTTAACCAGTACTAAGTGCACATACTTTCACCAGTAACTGACAACTGCCCTTCTAGAATCAGCGAAAGGAAAAACGAAAGTATGTGGCCGGACCGAGTATCGAACCCGGGACCTCTGGCTCTTGAGTCAAAACGCGCTACCGATTGCGCTACGCTGCCTTGACCCTCTAAATTTTAGCAACTTTTTTTCAAAAAGGAAGGTAACTGTTAAAATAGCATAGGCCTAGAAAAGGATGATTTGATGGCACATGTAAGATACTGATATTTTCCCACTCATGTTGTGTTTCCTGAATTGATTTTTTTCAATAAGACACTTACATTAAACTGGATAACATTGTACGTTTATGAAAAAATAAGAAACTGAATTTCAATGCACGCTTATGAAAAACTAAGAAATAGTATCTAGTAAATACGATCAAACACCTTGTCTGTAAAACCAGTAAATGCTTTTAAATAAGGCTGTTGGCACAGACCCTGATCAGACTGTTCCAACCAGTAGTCTAATTTGGATATACACTCTACACTGTTTGTACAGGCATAACAACTATTGTTGAAATATTTCAGTCCAAGTTTACAAACTCCAGAGTCCAAAGTCCAGGTTTTACAAAGTCTGAAATCCAGGTTTTACACAGCCCGAAGTCCAGAGTCCAAAGTCCAGAGTCCAATTCCAGTCCATATTTTACATAATGCCCGCGAATTGCGCATGTCGTTATTTGACCTTATTTGACAGTGGACAATAAAGAAATATTCAAACACACCGGATAAAATAAATAAAAAAATAATAATAACTCATGTTTTCAGTAAGGCAAAAGATGCTAGACATGTTCGATTATTTGGTGTGCCAGATTGTGGCGTGTCGTTATGTTTCGGTGCTTAGGTAAAAGAAACAGTCAAACGAAGTTGCGCCCCGTAGACGCTCTCCATATATTGGTTCTCCACTTGCAATTATGAACCGTTGTCGAAGCTGGGAACAAATCAGCGTCTTCCGCTGGAGAGCGCATGACAGGAAGTCATAACCTGTCTGAATATATGGCTCGCCGCCGAAGCGGCAAGCCAAAAAAGAATGCTGCATACCCTAGTCGAGTTTGTCTGTCTACGAACCGGTAGAACGAATTACAACGGACTGGTCAGTTTGCACACGTACTGCCAATTAATTCCCGTCCTAATAGGATCGAAGTAAGGCAATTCCGTTCGTAGTACGTCCATCTCGTTTAAAGAAGTTGCCACTCCGTCTAATTCCAGAACGGGATGGTCGCCAGAAAATTTTTAACATGCTCAACGCTCTGGAGCACACTTCCCGTTCGAACCGTCCGAGCTCCATTTCGTGAGACAAACCTCTATTTAGTATATTCAACTACTTTTAAGTAAAAAATGTTGTATTTTCTTTTCTTAATTTCTATTCTCATCAAGCGTTTAAATGAAAAACGAAGTTACAATTGGTAAATTTCGAGGCTTAATAAGCCAAAACCTCCATGTAAGGCCCATGCCCTTTCTTTAGAATGTGTTCTCTGCTCTTGAAGGAACTCGAAGGAATCGATTGCATTATTAAAACCAGGAAATTGTAGTATTTTTTCTCTGGGTTTTGTCACCAGATTAGGTCAAGGTCACCGATGAGGCTAAATTAGCCGAAACTTCTAAGTATGGCCCACGTTCTTCCTTTCGAATGTGTTTTACGCTCCTCAAGGAACTCTTTAAGATTTTTATTTGACTTCACTGCAGCTGGAGTTGTGCCGTTTTGGGGCCTTAAAACGTCTCCCCGAACATCATCCATAGTGCAGCAGTTATATATTATTTTTGTCGTTTGAGATCAGAGGATATATTCCGAGAAATCAGAATTTTTTAATTGATTTAGACCCATATTCTAGATCATCGCCTTTTATTCATTTGGACCCGTTTTTATGCTCCCCGAAGGGTGAGCATATAGTCGCCGCTTTGTCCGTCCGTCTGTCCGTCCGTCCGTCCGTCCTTCCGTCACACTTTTGTCCGGAGCATATCTCTGAAAGTATAAGGGGGAACTAAATGAAACTTCACACATAGATAGAGGACAACGAGGGGAAGTGCAGTGCACAAGAACCGTAACCCTGTCACAAGTACTTACGAAGTTAGTTCCCTTTCCAGTTTTTTTTACAATATTTTGCTTGTCCGGAGCATATCTCTGAAAGTATAAGGGGGAACTAAATGAAACTTCACAGATTGATAGAGGACAATGAGAGGAAGTGCAGTGCACAAGAACCGTAACCCTGTCATAAGTATTTACGAAGTTAGCTCCCTTCCCAGTTTTTTGCATATTTTGCTTGTCCGGAGCATATCTCTGAAAGTATAAGGGGGAACTAAAAGAAACTTTACATATTGATAGAGGACAATGAGAGGAAGTGCAGTGCACAAGAACCGTAACCCTGTCACAAGTATTAACGAAGTTACCTCCCTTCCCAGTTTTTTGCATTTTTTGCTCGTCCGGAGCATATCTCTAAAAGTATAAGGGAGAACTAAATGAAACTTCACACATTGATAGAGGACAATGAGAGAAAGTTCAGTGCATAAGAACCGTAACCTTGTCACAAGTATTTAGGAAGTTAGCTCCCTTTCCAGTTTTTTCAATATTAAGCTTGTCCGGTGCATATCTCCAAAAAGATTAAAGGGAACTTAATGAAAATTCATACATTGAAAGAGGGCAATAAGAGAAAGTGCAGAGCACAAGACCCATAACCCTGTCTTAAGTATTTACAAAGTTAGCTCCCTTCCTATTTTTCAGTATTTTGCATGTCCAGAACATATCTCTGAAAGTATATAAGGGAACTTAATAAAACTTCACACACTAATAGAGGGCAATGAGTGAAAGTGCAGAACATAAGAACCATAACCCTGTCATGAATAATTACAGAGTTAGCTCCCTTCTTAATTTGTGCTTTAGTGTGCTCGTATGAAGCATATCTCAAGAAGTACTGAAGGAAACCAAATGAAATTTTACACATTGATAGTGGGTAATGCAAGGAAGTGCAGAGCTTAAGAACTATAACTTTACCTTTAGTAAATATGGAATTAGTGCCCTTCCTAATTTTTTCTGTTATTTAGCTTGTCTGGAGTATATCTCTGTACATATTTCAGGGAACATGAATGAAACTTCTTATATTGATAATAGAGGGCAATGACAAGAAGTGCAGAGCAGAAGAACCATAACTATATCCCGGGTTATTTGGAGTTACTTCCCTTCTTATTTTTTCTCCATTGTATGCATGTCTAGAGCATTGCTCTAAAAGTATTGAAGAGAATTACTTTTTTCATTTTTAATTGCATTTAGTTTACACAGAAAATCGCTCCTTCACAAGGATACCCATTGTCCTATTCCAAGCCTTCGGGGAGCATCCATCGGTTCCGGCGATTTTCTTGTTGATACTAGTCAGTCTTAGAATCGACTGCATTATTAAAATCAGGAAATTGTAGTATTTTTTTCTCTTGCTTTTGTCACCATATTAGGCCAAGGTCACCGATCAGGCTGAATTAGCCGAAGCTTCAAAGTATGGCCCATGTTCTTTCTTTGGAATGAGTTCTCTGCTCTTGAAGGAACTCTTTAAGGTTTTCATTTGACTTCACTGCAGCTGAAGTTATGCCGTATGGCAGCAGTAAAACATCTCCTCGTGCATCATCCATAGTGATGGCAGCCGTAAAACATCTCCTCGTACATCATCCATAGTGATGGCAGCCATACAACATCTCCTCGTACATCATCCATAGTGCAGGTTACATTTTATGTTTGTCCTTTGAGATCAAAGGATATTTTCTGAGAAAGCAGAAATTATTTATTGATTTAGACTCATATTCTAGATCATCGCCTTTTATTCATTTGGACCCCTTTTTGATACTAGTCAGTCGAAGAGTCGACTTCCTTATTAAAATCAGGAAATTGTAGTATTTTTTTTTCTCTGGCTTTTGTCACCAGATCAGGTCAAGATCACTGATGAGGCTTAATTAGCCGAAACTTCGAAGTACGGCCCACGTTCTTCCTTTCGAATGTGTTTTACGCTCCTGAAGGAACTCTTTAAGATTTTTATTTGACTTCACTGCAGCTGCAGTTGTGCCGTTTGGGGGCCGTAAAACCTCTACCCGAACATCATCCATAGTGCAGGTTATATTTTATTTTGTCCTTTGAAATCAGAAGTTATATTCTGAGAAATCAGAATTTTTATTGATTTAGACTCATATTCTAGATCATCGCCTTTTATTCATGTGGCCTCCTTTTTGATACTAGTCAGTCTTAGAGTCGACTGCCTTATTAAAATCAGGACTTTGTGGAATTTTTTCTCTGGCTTTTGTCACCAGATCAGGTCAAGATCACTGATGAGGCTTAATTAACCGAAACTTCGAACTATGGCTCAGGTTCTTTCTTTCGAATGTGTTCTCTGCTCTTGAAAAAACTCTTATTTTTATCTAATTATGTGGGTCCATAGCTCCATTTCGCAAACAAAATATTATTATTCAGGCGCATCTACATACCAAATACGCCGGACCGCATAGCGCAGTCGGTAGGGCGCCTGACTTATAAGCCAGAGGTCCTGGGTTCGATACCCGTCTGGCCACTTACTGACATTTCTCCTTCCGTTGATTCAAAAAGGGCAGTTGTCATTTACCGGTGAAAGTAGGTACACTTAGTACTGGTTAACCGCTTAGGAGATCTAAGCCTGTCCAGGTGTAGTGTGGTTAGCTTAACTGACCGTCCCGACATGACCATAGCTGTTTACCGAGGACGTTAAACAATAACGTAACACAACATAACACATACCAGATATATACGCTTGCAATCGCTTCAAAAGTTGCATTTAGTATTGGTATTTGTCTTACTCAAGTACAGCCGTGTGTCAAAAGTCTTCCCCAGAAAATATTTTCCCACAGACTTTAATGCATTTTCAAGTGTGCGGGGAATTTATCTGTAGCAATACTGCTTATCGTACGATATATAATTTTATTTGATTAAAAGAGCAATAATTTTGGCAACATCTAACAATTTTAATTTGAACTCTAACTATTTGTTCTTTAAGAAATATGCTTAAAACACAACACCTGTACTTTTTAAGCAAATTTTGGACAACGTCACCATTGACGTCAATAGAAAACTGCATTTCTGAAAATTTTATTGAAGTTAAAAACACATGTAGTTTAATTGTGAGTAAGTTTAGGGCAAGCTGAAGATTATTTTGTATTGCAGAAATCTTTTATGCTTTTAGGTATGCAAAAACTTATTATGAACATATGAACACAAGTCTCCCTGTAAAATTTCTTGCACACATGCAAAAGCACTAAAGTCAATGGGAAAATATTTTGGGGAAAGACTTTTGACACTTGGCTGTATTAAAAAACTAATAAAATCTCGAATACCAAATTAGGATTTTGTGACTCCATTTCGTAAAAAAAAAATCCATTTCGTCCATTTCGCAAAAAAGTCCATTTCGCGTATAATACCCCCGAAGTATGTCGAGGGGTATATAGTTTTTGTCTTTCTGTCCGTTTGTCCGTCTGTCCGTCCGTCTTTCGTCGTTCGTGCGTGCGTCCGTCCGTCCTTTAACATTTGCGTTAAGTTTTTTAATTCTTGCTTATGTTTCCAATATCCTTTGATGGAGCCTGTTGATATGTGACTATGTATTCATATATGTTCATGCAGATTAGTTGATAGCATTTGAATGTTGCTGTTGACCAAAGGTCAAGGTCACAGACTTAAAGTTTTGCGTTAAAGTTTTGCGTTAAGTTTATATTCTTCTTTTATATTTCAAATATCCTTTGATGGAACCTTTTGATATTTGACTAGGGTTATTTTAAGGTTCATACAGAGTAGTTGACATCATCTGGATGCTGCTGCTTACCAAAGGTCAATGTCACAGACTTGTTTATTGGCGTTGGGTCACAGACTTGTTTATTTGCATTAAAGTTTTGCGTTTATATTCTGTGCTTATTTTTCCAACTTCCTTTGATAAAACCTTTTGATATATGAGAAGGTTTACTTCTATGTTCATGCAAAATAATTGACATCATCTGGATGCTGCTGCTGAACTAAGGCCAAGGTCACAGACTTAAACATTTGCGTTTAAGTTTTGCGTTAAGTTTATATTCTTCTTTTTATTTCCAATATCCTTTGCTGGAACCTTTTGATATTTGACAAGGTTTACTTTTAGGTTCATATCAAAGGTCAAGGCCACAGACTTGTCTATTTGTGTTAAAGCTTTGCGTTAAGTTTACGTTCTTTGTTTATATTTCAAACAACCTTTGATGAAACAGTTTGATGTATGACTAGCTTTATTTCTATGTGTTCATGCAGATTAGTTGACATCATCTGGATGCTAATGTTGGTGTTAAGTAAGGCCATGGAAACAGACTTATATGTTTACATTAAAGTCTTGTGTTGAGTTAGTACTCTTTGCTGATATGTGTAATATATTTTGATGGAATCATTTGACAGGTGACTAAGTTTACTTCTATGTTCAGACCATGTATAAGATTGGTATCATTAGGGGTGATTTCATTAGGCGGTGGCGCTGGTCGGGGGTATACGTGAGCCCCTGCTCACTTGCTCTAGTTAAGGTTACCCGTTAAAATCAGCATAAACATGTTGTTCACAATCATGGTCTTAGGATACCGGCACCGACAAGGAGTTTGAAGTCACTTTTACTCGAATGATCTACATGCACTTAGTCCCTTTCAACATGGGTTTCGATCCAAACAAAGCTTACAGCTTTACCCAGGAAATTTTTGACAATCTGGAAAATGGTAAACAGACTGACCTCATAATTATGGATTTAGGCAAAGCATTTGACAAAGTTGACCATAACTTATTAATACATAAACTTTTCATTTTGGGTATTAACCTCAAAACAGTCTCTTGGTTTCAAGCATTTCTTCAGAACAGATCTCAATCAGTAGCCGTCGAAGGCAATCAGTCCCCATCAATACCGCCATGTCAGGTATCACCCAAGGATCTGTACTGGGGCACTGTCTTTTTCTAGCCTTTTTAAATGACTTGCCTGATTCCTTTAAAAGCAGAGCTAGACCGTTCGCTGATGACACAATAGACTATCTAACAATAAATTCTAAATCTGATCCTCAAACCTTGCAAGATCACGGTTGACAACTTTGCTGTCCTCTTTAATTGCACGCCGGTAGGTCGGGGTTCAGACTCTATGATAGCCCCTACATAAAGCTATATATTAGTTGGTTGGGGCCGGATGTTTGTCTGTTTCTTGGCCCACCGGGGTTCAACTGGTGGTCTTCTTTTGCTCCAGTACTCCAGTGGTGTTGCTGACGCCCTAGGGATCTCCGGGTGTCTCAACACGTTTTGGCTGTCGAGTCCTCATCCTTGCTTCATCACGGTCTTTTCTTGATCTTAATTGTTGACCGTGATGACTCTCTGATGAGTTAGGGGACCTCCATACGAACCGAACTACCAACTAATTGTGTGCACCGCAGCGGAGGGTGAGGGTGAAGGTTTGGGCCCAGTAAAACCGGTTTAAACCCCCCAGTAGTTATTACTGACCGTCCCAAGGCGGTACTTTTGTTGCGGTTGCATTTGTTTTATGTTCGGTGCTGTTTAATTTATTGTGTTCTCAGTTTAATCTTTCTATCATAAAAATAGAAAATAGGTAAAAATAATTGTTAAATGTTTTTCATATAATTTGCTTATGTCCGTTGTAACCCGTCTGTTGGTCTAAATTATTTAGTTCAATAAAGATAGCTGAGTTGCCATCTATTTGGGAAAGAGCTGCTGACTCGGCTTATCACTTGTAATTTATTGTTTGTTGGGATGTCTTTGTCAATCTTTCCCTTTGCTGTTGGGGATAGGGTTTGGGATCTGATTCAGTCAGTTCCTGAAGTGTAGTTACTCTTTAAATTTACTTAAACTAGAACAGTTGGAATCAAACTGGTCCATGGAATTTAACCCTGACAAATGTGAAGTGATTCGCGTACCTAAAAAGAAAAATCCGATCATTTTCCCATACAAACTTCACGATACTGAACTAAAACTTACCGAAAATGCTAAATTCTTGGGAGTCACAATTGGTAAGGACTTTAACTGGAGACCCCACATTGAAAATATGACTTCCAAAGCTTCAAACACCCTGAAATTTATTAAAAGGAACATTCAAACAAACAAACAGAAAATAAAGGAAACTTCCTATAACACTTATGTTCGCCCTCAGCTTGAATATTGCGCCACACTTTGGCATCCATGACAGAAAACGCTTAGTGCACAAGATAGAGTTCAGAGAGCAGCAGCTAGTTACGTCCTAAATGATTATAATTTCACAAGCAGTGTAACTGAAATGTTAAATAGTATAATCTGGCAAACTCTTGAAAACAGAAGAATCCAAAATTCTCTTATTCTGCTGTATGAATGACATCAAATGCCATTTTGATCACTGAAATCAGAAAACTAATCTTCCTTGTACCATCTTCTCGGACCCAGTACCACATGAACTCTATTTCCCTAGAAGACACACACACACACACACACACACACACACACACACACACACACAGAGCTTCAAGGCCAGTCCAAGCTTGTGTGAATTTACTGCTGTGCTGGCCACTATCGAATTCTAATGCTACTTTATGTTTTAATTTTAGTCACTGTAGTTCGTTTTAATGTTGTTGATTTATCTTTAACCAGTATCAGTTTCATTTCCCCTATTTTCTTGCTGTTTCTCGACAGTGCCTCCCAGTTATTGTCAGAAATTGATTGTTGGGAGCATCAAGTAGAAGTAGGGAGGAACATTCTCAGGAATTGACACAATACAATTCCAGATCCAACCCAAGACACCATGTGGGAAAGAGATAACACAAAACTAGTCATCACCAAAGACAACACCAGCGGCAGCCATGTGAACAGCCATTTCCCATGTAGGTGGTCAACGGGCTAGCCTGAACATCACAAACAATATATCAATAACATACATAGCAACTAACAACACAAAGAGCGACCAAGAAGAACCAAAACAGAATTGTCGCCCTGGGAAGGCCAGTAATGAAATTAATGGGAGGTGGGGGAGGTGGAGGAGGGAGGTGGGGCGCCTTTGACCGGTTTGTGGTCGACCAACTCTCGCCCTTTGTTCTGCCTCGTTTCATCAGATACTTAGTTGTTCAACCCAACAAAAAACAACCACCGCCAACATAACAGTCTTACAAAAAGCACCAACACTGACACTAAATCATACGTAAAACATTAAACATCTATTTTCATCTATTTTCAATTTTATTATGTGAGGGCTAGCCTTAACATAACAAACTATATATCAAAACAGTCAGAGCCATAAACAAAACATGAAACAACTAAGAAGAACCAAAACAGAAGTGCCGCCTTGGGACGGCCAGGAATGAAATTACTGGGGAGCTTAATCGGTTTGCGGTCGAGTCCTTGGTCGTATAAGCAAGCAGAAGTCATCCAAAGTTGGTGCTGATATTACACTGGCAAGCAGACCATTCCAGAGACGGACCTTGCCTCGTTCCCAGGCGACTAAATAGACTACTGTAGTGAGTCATACGAAGCGGAAGTTGCGCATGGAACTGGTCTAGAGACGGACCATGGTGGAAAGAAGGATCCATTGTAGGCGTTGATGGAGCAAAATATTGGCAGGAATCATTGATGGCGTCCTCTAGTTGCTACACCCGTGGCTGTCAGGTGCTGGCCTGTAGGGATTTCAACGAGGTTACTGACGAACCTGTACATCATTGATTCTGGTCTCGCCTTCACTGGAGGTCCTCCTAACCATAAATTCTTGCAACATTGAAGTGACACTGCTGGTTCGGCGGTAGTCATTGTAGCAAAACCCGGCGGCTCACCGCTATACAGACTCCAATTAGTCTATGTTGGATTGTGAAACAGGGTCCTATTCCGTCGAAGCATACTCGAGCTGTGGACGAACCAGGGACTTGTAGCATCTGGCCTTAACATCCTTTGGGCAGTTTGAAAGATTTCTGCGAAGGAAAGCTGTAGTCTGGCTGGCCCTTTTCGTCAGGCATTAATGTGGCTGATCCAGGACGGTTTACTGTCTATGGTGAATTCAAGGTACTTTTGGCTGTATGACATTTCGCTCATTGGTAATTCGAATCTGTTCGCACTTGTCTGGGTTAAATACATTGTATCTCGTGCAAATCTCTTTCCCATTCCTGTAGTTGATTTAAATCTGTAGTGACGCTGCATTTTTCCTGGTCTCGTATAACTCTGTACAGTAGACAATCATCTGTGAAGAGTGGTACTGAAGATGAAACTCTTGAGGACAGGTCTTTAATGTGTACAAGGAATAGGAGAGGTCCAAGTACTGTACTCTGTGGGACTCCAGATGTGACAGCAGCAGGAGAAGATGTCTTCCCATCAATGACAACTTGTTGATTCATACCTGCAAGGGAACTTTGGATCCAGGATAGGTTCTTGTCTCTGATGCCGCAGTATACGAATTCTGCAATATTTATTATAAACAGGCAAACACAAAAACAGAAAGAATATGGCTATTAATTGTTTACGTTATTTATATAATGTAGTATTGTACTTTTTGTATTTTTATATTATTCGTTGGGGCGGGGAGGGGGACGGGGTCGCTTGCTGTCTACTTGGTACTGATGCATAAAAAAAAAATGCGAAACGCATCCTAAACACTGTGCTCAAACTATCAAATTTGATTCACTTTTAACTGTGTTCACATAAAAAGTATTTTTTTTTCTAAAGCACCCATTTTTAGTGTGCACTCTTGAAAAAGTTCTTTTTTCCATTGAAGTGAAACGTTAACTGTCCGTCGATAGTAAACAAGAGGCCCATGAGGCCCTGAATCGCTCACCTGAGTAAAAAAAGTCAAAGGTCAAACAAGGATCATCATTTGAACAAACCTGATAGTTTAAGGTGGTGATAATCACTGATTTGGGGTTAAGACAAAAATCTGCATAAAACACTGAAAATACAAGTTATCTTCCCAAAACTTAGCAGATGCCTTCTTTATGTTGTTTTCCATAATTTAGAATCCGAAAATGCAGGATTTGTTGATGTTTAAAGTGTTTTTATAAGGAAAGATCAAAGGGTAATTTTCTGCGCACAAATCTAAAAAAAATATCGTTATTGAAAATATACTTAGTGCTGAGGGTACCTTATCGCATTACGGAGAGCGTCCTAGCAATTATTTTTTCCAACTCTTTCACACATTATCAGGCTGAGCAGATAAAAAAAGACATAGCCAGTGTCCAATTTTTTGTCAAAACACACAGGTGAGACTATTTTAACAAGGTTGTACAATTTCATATACACACCTGTCATAGTTTTAGTAATGTATTCTTTATATTGTAAGTGTTATATAGGTATGCTTGACTACCCTATATTTAATGAATGCGTCTAGTGTACATTACCTTGTACATGGTTGAACATTTGAGAAAAAGCTACTGTTTTCATCTGGTCTACATTACAATTTGAGAAAGAGTTGGAACAAATAATTGCTAGGACGCTCTTCATTATGCAACAACATACCTTCAGCGCTACTTAAATTTTCAATAACGATGTTTTTTTCTAGGTTTCTGTGCACAAAATTACCCTTTGATCTTTCCTTATAAAACCACTTTATAGACCACTTTTGGAATATTGTGTCTATATTGGAGTCCTCATACAGTCCAATCCAAACAGAAACTGGAGATGGTTCAAAGAAGGGCAGCTAGGTATTGAACCACCAGATACCACAACACAAGTAGGAACAAAGGGCGAGGGTTGGTCGACAACAAACCGGTTAAGCCTCCAAGTAGTGATCGACCCCCACCCCAGTTATTTCATTACCGGCCGTCCCAAGGCGGCAGGTCTGTTCCGGTTCTTCTTGGTTGTGATCTGTTATTGATATATTGTTTGTGGTATTGGGGCTGGCCCGTTGGCCGCCTGCATGGGAGGTGGCTGTTCGCATGGCTGCCGCTGGTGGTGTCTTTGGTGGTGACTGGTTTTGGGTTGTCTCTTTCCAACGTGGTGTCTTGGGTGGGATCTGGGATTGAATTGTGTCGGTTCCTGAGTCGAAAAGGATCAAACTTCAGCTTGCAATGATATGTATCACTAACGGCCTAGTGGACATGCCTTCTGACACCTATTTGACACCAGCGACAAACCGGACTAGGGCTAACCATTCAAAGAAGCTACTACAGTAGCCCACAAGGACATATACCTATAAGTACAGCTTTTCTCAAGGACCATACCTGTTTGGAATTCACTACCAGCCTCAGTTGCCGAGGCCCCATACTTCGTATTCTTCAAGCAGGGACTGTCCTCTCACACATTCTAAGCTAGGTAGGGGCCAGTCTGCACATAGGATCAGAGGATTTTGGAGCTGTGCTGGCAGGGGGGACCATACCTATTGGCAGCCACTGTAGCCGGATTGATGTATTACCCAACGCAGGCTGGACTCTTTCCTTTTTTCTTTCTTGTCTATCTACTTTATTTCTGCCTTTCCTTCCTATTTTTCTTGCTCTTTCTTTTTCTTAACCGCCCCCAGAGACATAATGTTCAAGCTTGAATAAAGTCTCTTAACGTACAGAAACAGAGACAGAAACAAAGGCAATGAACTGAGAACGCAGTATTTAGTAGGACCATATTTAATGGAAAGAACCGGTATAAGTATTCTGGGCCCCTGGAATAAATGAATCGAAATAGACGGATTTTTGTTGATGATCGTCTGCATGAGAAAATAAGTTAGCCTTACAAAGAAAGAAACAAAAGCGCAGTCTTATTTTATCTTGACATAATGATTATGAACAACTTCATATGGTTATGAACAACTTCATATGGTCGAAAGCAAGTATGACGTCATGAAAAGAGAAAAGACAGGTGCTCGCATAAAATGAAAAAGTTCCCGGAAGGACAAGTGTCCGATACGCGCTAATTTCTGTGGTAAAACATTCAGAATTTTCAAGTGCATTTTCAGTGTTAGAAATAAGGCTCAGTCAGCAACTTGCACGGGGGCAAACTCATTTTCAGTGTTAGAAAATTCAAATAAGGCTCAGACAGCAAGTTTCCTGGGGGTAGACCTGTACACAGGGCCCTCCGTAATCCGAGCCTTCTCTGACTGAAAAAGCCTATTTATAATTTTGATTGGCGGCTTATTGACATCAGAGGAACGAAAGTGGTGAAACCTCTAATATTGTATTTCCCACAGATGCCCTTGGTTTCTGGTTGAATTTCTGTTGCGTATTATGTTGCAGTTATATGTAAACTTTGCAATCCAATCAAAAAATACCTTTTGATGACTTGGCACAGTAATTCAATGTGATACCCCGTCTAAAAGCAGATAAATAACAATTTTTTTAGAGGGGGTCGAGATTTGTAACATAGACAGACCCGACCAGTACGCGGACACTACCAGTACGCGGACACTTTTGTGTTTGGCGTCAAATAAACTCTGAGATACTTTTTAAATTCAACTGACTTTGTGACATTTTTTCAAGGCGCCAATTCTTAATCTTGTTGTCATTCATTTTTACATTTACACAACATAGTTACGAATTTGCAGGGCTAATGCAGACCGGTATCATGATCGATGCTTCAGTTTGAGTGCACCAAACACGCAAACAGGCAAAGCAAAAAGCCATGTGTCAATATGAAATTAGAACAACCCTATACGATTTAAATACGTTTTTGTTAACTATATGTATCACTAATTTAATTAGTATTGCAGCGTATAAATGCCATCTCGATTTACTCAGATTCTAAGGTGTCCGCGTACTGGTATGATAAGCCTGGTTTATACAGCAAATAGCATGACATCAACAGCGTTATGTTGCGCATGCGCAGATGATTTTTTTCACGTGTTCCTTTTGTCTATATTTAGCGCAAGGATTTTCCTAAATTGCATGCCCATCTGGTGGTCTATAACACGCTGGGGTCTTAACCATTAGGTAAAACACCCTTAAAAGTGTCCGCGTACTGGTCGGGCCTGTCTATCTCTGCCATTATTGTTTTTGTTGACGGATCGTTTGAGGTCAATCTGGTGTTTATAAGAAAAAATACTATCGGTCACTTTATCCGTTTCGTAGGTACGGTCATTTCAGTCCTAGTTGTAACGCGCTGGTTTGTACCAAAGACATTTTACTCCTTTCAACTCTGAGAGCCAGTGACTAATTTTTCTATCCAAGCGCTTAACGTCCGGATTTGTGATCAGTGACCTATATATAGAGTGACTCGCATCTCCAGTTAAATATAGGTTTGTTTCCAACAGACGCTTGTCGCGCCGCTGGACAGGTGAGTGGCTGAAAAAATCGATAATTCTATCGACCGCTTATTTCGCATCTAGACATATTTTAATATTATCATCGTTTTATTTTATCTGTATAAACATTTGCGTTAAATTGTGTACTTAATTTCCGAAATTTTGATACCAAACTTGCCAAGTTTTTATACGGTAGTTTTACTTGACGTAGTAAAAAAAAAAAAAAAACGGGCTGGAGGGCTTTTCAATATAAATATGGGAAACTGTTTTTATTTTGCATTTGGATGAGGATTTTGAACTTGGCTCTCTCTTACTTAGGAGAATATACATGCATTAAAAATTGAAGTAAGTCAGTGACATAGATTTTAATTAAGCTGAGGCAGTTGGAATTTCTATCAGAAGTTATCGACGTGAATCGCCCATTTCATTAATGTTTACGTAATCAAACTATTATCAATGTTAAAGTAAGCTTTGAATTTTATGATGATGTATTAAAATAATAAGTTTTGTGATTATTTTGCTTGGTTTTTGGGTTAATTTTTATTGACGTGAAATAAGCAACTTTGGTCGCTGACAAATTCTTTAATGCATAACTAACCAACCCTCTGAACTCGTTGTTTGGCGAAAAGTGTGAAAGACTTGACCCATTAAATCGGCACGAAATTGCATAAAATAGCACTCAAACAATTTAAAAGGCATTCAACTTTATGAAAAATATCATTGCAAGGCTCAAAAATAGTTATTTTGCAGTGATTTTTTTACAAATCTCCTTCTTTGAGTCCCAGGACTCACAAGACCTAAAATCTTTGCATCCCAAGCTCAAGGGTTTGCATCTTTACTGGGATGCAAAAGCAATATTTTCTCTGCATCCCAAACTTAAAGGGCTTCAAAGGACAAGCCCTATAAGTAAAAAATAACCAACGTCAAGCTCCTGTGGTCACAGGAATAAAATAAATCACCTGTTGTCTCATTGTCAGACAGCGTATTGGATTTGGAGACATCCGTTGTCATTTCGGATTCTGAAGTTTGATCGGTTGCATCATGATCTGCAACATCTGGCCTTGCGTGTTTGTCTTGCCCAAGAAGACCAAATAATGTTTGCTGCTTTGAATCAAGTTTGATCTTTTTCTTGTTTTTCGGAGGCATGATTACTTATTGACCCGGTGTATTGATAAAAATTTGCACTTAGGTAAAAGACATCACCATGGTCAATATTACTATGTTCCTCCGGTACTGGACAACTACTATTGATTATTGGTATTACAGGTAGACTTCGGTATTTAGCCGGGGTAGGAAAGACTATAGTACTGTTTTTTGACTCCGAGTAGTTTTTCCTGCTTGGAAATTTCTATGGTAGTTGAGTTGATTTTAAGATTGGGTTGATTTTCTTGAATAAATGACTGTTTTTGGACTGATGAGATAAACATTGCTTTTGTCTTGGAGCTGTGAATAGCCATTTTGTTTTTCTGGCACCAGCTGAGAGCATTCTGAGCATCTTCATTGAGATCCTCTGCCACTTCTTCAACAGAACTGCCAGATCTAGACAAAGTTGTGTCATCAGCAAATTTATCGACAATAGACTTTTTGATTTCAAGGGGCAAATCATTGATATATATTAAGAAAAGAAGTGGCCCAAGGACAGATCCTTGAGGGACACCGGATGATATGTGTTTTGAGCTGGACAATTTTCCTGAAATTGAAACTTGCTGGGACCTTTGGTGGAAGTAGGACTTGAACCAGTGAAGTGATGAATCGCTAAATTGGTAAATTTGAAGTTTCTCAAGTAGTATCTTGTGATTAACAAGGTCAAAGGCTTTAGAAAGATCTAACAGAACCGTTCCTACTACTTCATTTTTGTCTATAGCAGTCAGCCAATCATCAATGATTACTGTTAGGGCAGTCTCACAGGAATGATTGCTCCTGAAGCCTGACTGGCGCTCATACAGCAGTTCATGGGTATTGAGAAAAGTTTTGAGATGGTCAGCAACATGTCTTTCAATAACTTTTGAAAGTAAAGAAAGGACAGAAACTGGTCTGTAGTTGGATTTGTCAGATTTGTCTCCCTTCTTGAAACATGGGGTGATTTTTGCTTTTTTGAAGCTGTCTGGAAAGATTTCTGAACTTAGGCTTAGATTAAGTATTTTTGTGAGAGGGACTGCTATAACTGGTGAGCCTATCTTTAAAAACTTGGCACTGAGTCCATCAAGTCCAGATGCTTTAGAAAGATCCAGTGAAGCTAACTGTTTTTGCACAAAATCCAGGGGCACTGGGGGTATTTCAAATTTCGTGCCTACAGGTAATTTCCTTTGAATTAACTCATTTAGCTTGTCAAACATGTCATCACTGCTTACATCATCTGAACTGTAGTTTTGAAAAACTGATGTAAAGAAATCATTGAATGCATTTGCTGTCTCTTCTGGACCTAAAATAGGTTGACCCTCCTGGCTGTCTATTAAAGGGGTTTGATGTTTCTTGGATTTATTTGTCAGATCATGCAGATTTTTCCAAAGCTGTTTGGGATTTCTTTTATTTTCGTTTATGTTCTTTGAAAAATAGTCTTTTTTGGAGTTTGAAATCATTGTTTTTGTACGATTTCGCCACAGTCGGTAAGACGCTGTATCCTTTCTTTTATGAAAGTAGTCACGCTTTTGACCAGCTGTAGCTATTTCTGAATTAAACCAATTTGGTTGCAGTGTTTTCTTAACTCTTTTGTTTCTTTTTGGAGCATGATTCAGGGATTATTCTGGCCCAAGATTTTGTGAGATAAAAAATCCCATTAGGTCAAAATTAATGAGAAATTTTCAAATCTGATGAGATTTTTTCTCTCGCTGGGTCAAAGTTAGTGAGAAAATTTCAGTTCCTGTTGATTCTTTTCATTGCATGAAATATAAATCATAATGGTTAATATAAAGAAATTAGGTTTTGTCTTCTTTATTTCCAAAAATTTATTAAGGAAAATAATTTCATTAAAATGATCAAATATCAACTTTCAAACAGTTTATGTCATACTGTATAACCGTAATGATCCCAAGTTTTTTGACAGATATGTCCGGGCAAGCAGTGCAGACCCAGACCAGCATGCTCCTAGATTGGGGTCTTCACTGTTTGCCATTCCACCTGCATCTTTTGTAGGCATTACTATATGGTAGGTAGAACCTCAAGTCTTTGTTTGAACTTTAGGTTTACAGCAATTTTTTTTTGGCAGTCAAAAAATTTAGGAACATTACAGTAATTAACCCTTGTCATGCTGAACCTGGATATGCCCCATCTTTGCAAACAGTGCAGATTGAGATCAGATGGCTTCTGAAGAAGCTATCTGATCTGGATCTTCACTCTTTGTCATTCAGTTTCTATAATTAAGAATAAAGAATAAATAACATCAAGAAATCTGACTGGTTGATAATCAGAAGTGTGATTTGACAGGGGCCTTGCTGTTATTATTTTCGTCGACCCCCCCCCCCCCCCCCCCCCCCCCCCCCCCCCCCCCCCCCGGCTTGTTTATCCACTGTCTCGGTCGCGGAGTCTTGGAAGGCAGATAATGGGGTCACCGAGGACTCTACAGTGGAGCAAAACTATCTGAAAATGCCCTCTCGGCTCGTTTGGGCCGAAATCAGTTTTCTTTTCTTCGTTTCTGCCTTTGAAGACTCCATTTTGCAATGAACTACAAAAGCGCTTGCAAAATATGAAACACTGATAGCAGATTTTCGCAAGAAGCTTTGCAGTGACATAGACGATGCTGGTTACCCGCATATGTAATGCAAGTGGTTTGGCGCCAAATATTTCCGGAAACCAAAGCCTACAAAACAATCCGAATGTACCGAAATGGTCCGCATGTGCGAATACAGAAAAACACGGTGCGAATTGAAAGAATTTCTCGGTGCGATTTTTTCTCTCAATCAGCGAACTTTCTTGCGATTTCGTGTAAAAAAATGCGAGAATATCGCGAAATCGCGCCAGAAAATGATCCCTGATGATTGTCTATGACTGATTCAAAGACTTTCATAAAAAAATCTAAAGCATCATTTGGGTCATCATATATATCTAGTAAGGACCACGGCTGGGAATCTAATTCTTCTAAAAATTTAGCACTATCGAAGTTTTGCATGTATCTATATGAAATGGAAATGTGCTTGGAATCTGATGTTTTATTGTTTGATGTTTTGCGGGTCAGACAAACAGGGTAGTGGTCACTAATAGCATAAAAAGGTACAAAAGTATCAACAATGTTTTCAGGTTTGTTACAGTAGGCATGATCAATAAGAGTTGAGGAATGTTTTGTAACTCGCGTTGGCATATTGACTAGCTGAGTAAGGTTTACAGATTCTGTGACTTGAAGCCAATTTTGGTTGATGTTGCTTTCAAGCAGATTTAAATTAAAATCTCCCAAAAGAATAATTTCTTTACTTTCAGAATATACTTGTTCTAAAATTGACTCAAAGCCAGTTATCCAGGTCTGATTAGCTGAAGGGGGCCTGTATGTATAGCCAAGCAAAAGGGGCTTTTGCATTGCCTGCTTGACTTCAAGCCACAGAGTTTCTATCCCTTCTACATGCAAGTCATCTCGAAGAGAACAACTTAAATTTTCCTTAGCATATATCACCAAGCCACCTCCATTTGTTTTCCTATCTTTACGAAATAATTGATAATTTTCAAGTTGTATTTCTTCATTGCTAAATAAGGCTTATTCTTGACAGAGACCCCAGCAGCCCTTCGGCAGAGCTCTTTCAGCAGCTTGGCTGGATGCGGTTTGATGAAAGAGTGAAATACAGGAAATGTATGATAATGTATAAATCTCTGAATAATTTGGCCCCAACATATCTAAGCAACAAATTTACATACACACATGACATCCATAACCGAGACCTGAGATCAGTAAGAAACCAAACTCTCTATGTTCCAAGACCAAACCTCGAGATCTACAGAAAGTCACTGGCTTATTCTGGACCTAAAATATGGAATACCCTTCCTGCATCAGTTAGGGATGCGCCAAATTTAGGGTCATTCAAACAGGGATATATGAGGTGGAAAAATGTGAATACTTATTGAAAATTTTGTATACATATATATATTAAATGGTTAAGGTGAATGGATGCACCTCCATTTTTTCCGCTATTTTAATGAATTTTCATGAAAGGGAACAACTTTAGTAACTTCCTTTTCCTTAGGGAGCAAGACTCTTTCCTTTGAGGGTTGGCCCCAGTTGGAAGAGAGGCAGTAATGAGAATGGAAGAACTGACTCCCTGAAAGTGTATCCATTCACCTTAAAAGGCCTGTATAATGCCTCACTACACAAACTTTTTTCCTTCTTTTCATATGTGTTGTTGGAGTGTTAGTTGTGTAAATAATAGTTATTTCTAGTCATATTGATGCAATTTATATAAAACAGCCCTATTCATAGCAGGCCTTTTGTTTCGCTTTCACAAAAATTTGATCTGGTATGGGGTATGACACAAATATGTCACAGAGAAGATTCTTGAGAATTGCTCATTTAACAATGCTCTCTTTCTTGCTTGTCTGTGTTGTTAAAAGGGAAAAGTGAAAACTAATATTCTTATTATTCCAGACTTTATAACTTGTTTTATTCTTAAGATATAGTTTCAGGGATGCTGTCTTAAAGTATTTTCTCTTTATATACATAATGTTTAGGTGTATGGATGCACCTCCATGGTTTTCTGCCATGTTTACAAAGGGGAACAACTTTTGTAACTTCCTAGTGGCTTAGCTTGGAGACGAATACCTTCCAAAGAGATAAGCTCCTAAGGGAAGGTATTTGCTCCTAGAGGGGAATGATTCTTTCCTTCAGGGGTTTGTCCCCAGTGGGAAGAGAGGCAAAAATGAGAATGACAGATTTGACTCCCCTGAAAGTGGATCCATTCACCTTAAAAGGCCTGTATACCTTATGAATCACAATGTCTCACTATACAAACTTTTTTTTTTTTTCTTACATCTTGTTTGTGTGTCAGCTGCCTAAGTTATGGGTGTTTCTGAGTGATTGGTTTATGCTGTAAATGACTGGATGAGTATCAACTTTACCATTAGTATTTAAACTCATATTGTACTATTTTTTATTTTTTATTTCCCTCAAACATGTATCAACTTTACTATTAGTATTTAAACTCATATGGTATTAATTTTTTATTTTCTCTCAAATATGTTTTGTACAATTTTGATAGCAGAACAAGATTTTATCTCCGAGAATCAACTTATACAAATCTATATCTAAAACTATTCATAAAAGATGGAGATTTTTTGGTATTTACATGTATATGGTTCTAGAGGTGTTTTAAATAATGCTCAGCTACACTCTTTCAAAAACTGGTTTCAAAATAAATTTGGGCCTTACAATCTGAATGGAACCTAAAATTGGGTTGTATAAGTGTTCAAAAACACAGGAAACATCATTAGAATTACATAGTGAATTTAATTCCTATCTATGTTTGTTTTGCAGTTTGATTAATCTGATGTTAGTATTAATCTTGTTATAATCTTAAGTGTTTGGCAAGTCAAACAAATGACCATTACTTGTTTTTATTGCTTGATTGTATTGTAAATGTGCTGTTTTAAAGTACAGTGATGCACTTTATACTCTGTTTGACCCTTGGTCTGTTGATTCAGTCATCTTATCATGTCTACATCTGATTTTAAGCTAATCAGATTTCTTGCAGTGTCACCTCAAATATCATTGCATGTGAAGAACCTGATTACTTGGCTTTATCAGGATCTGCACCATTCATAAAGGCAGAGTATCTGGATCAACAAAACAAGGGTCATACTATATGTGAATTGACAATGTCAAAATATTGTAAATAATTGCCAAGTACTAGAACTACACAGGTTTAAATAGCTATAGAGGGCCTCAGGGAAGATTGGTTTTGCCAACTGTGTATTACCCTCTTTAAATAAAGACATTACTTACTTACTTACTTACTTACCAGTAATATAACAATCTGCTAATGCACCGTTGCTATAATTCTTAAAACGAAAGTAGCTTTGTAAACGAAGCCGAAATCGGAAGTTGGACTACCGATCGGCTATTTTTATGCATCCCGGAACGCAGCCAAGGAAATATGTTGCATCCTCTGGGAAAATTATGCGTCTCAGACGCAGGACGCAGGGGTAAAAAAATCACTGATTTTGGGAGCCTTATTCAAAAACGGGGGAGTGGGGTTTTGAACCTCCTGATTTGCCGGTTTTCGCTACTTTCCTAAATAAGCCTACCGTAATCGACCCATTTACCGCACATGCCCCTATAACCGCACACCAAGGCAATTTCTGGAAAACCTACACAAGCGCACACTGCTTTTTCTTTGAAACTCTCACAAAACCCAATAACTAACAGGGAACCCAAGGCTTTCATATCATAAAAAGTATAAACACAAGGTATTTCCAGTCCTACCCATGTTGCGCCTTTCCAGTCACCCTGCATTTCATTGTTCTGAGTGTGCGGTTATTAGATATATTTTAACCACATCTTTTTGTTGCAATTTTGAAAAAGTTAAGCGCACGGTGCGGTAAATGGGTCGATTACGGTATTTCTATACTGTCATAAGACCATCAAAATAGTAAATAATTGTTATGAAAGTGATATTAAACAACTTTTTGGTCCTTCCCCTTTCGTTTTCAAATGCTAAAATATTACCTCAAACCTTATTAACGACTGAGTACATCGTAAAAGAAGGGATGGTTTTTACGGCGGCGGCGCCATTTTGTTTCGAGTGACCAAAGTTGCTCAATTTACATTGTTAAAAATGAACTCCAAAACCAAGCAAAATCATCACAAAACTTATATTCTAATACATCATTATAAAATTCAAAGCTTACCTTATCGTTGCATAATAATTTCACTATGAAAACACCGATAAAATGGGCGATGCACGCCATTAACGTTTGACAGAAATTCAAGCTTTTTCAGCTTGTATTAAAAATTTTGCTCCTGTAGGAGGCGCTGCAGTCGCATGCGCGACACGCCTCTTTGGACCGAAAGGTGAAGACGCGAGTCACTGTATTTATACTGGTCACTGTTGTGATGTTGAAATAATGGATATTTTTACCTGTACACCGGCACGCGCAAGAACTGTCAAATCAGGGAGAGGAATCCTATAAGCATTTTGCTTTCATTCCAATCCCATTAACTATTTTTTGTGTATATCTTATGTTGCATGTGAATGAAATTATGAATAAAATATGTTTAAACTAACTGTCAAATCAAAACGAGGTCATCAACAAAAAGCGATATTTTTCTTTACCTCATTAAGTTCGATCAAAGATTATTATGGTTCAAAATGGAATAAAATGTGACAAACACTGCAGAATGGTGCAAAAATGAATAAGGAATTAGCCACTGTATATCTTTTTGCGCAGTAATTGATAACACTAACCAAAATTAGAATTTTGCTTGGCCGATCCACCGATGGATCGGCTGAATTAGAGTTTTTAACTGCAGTATCGCTCTGGCTGCAAGACCCAATAAGGGTTTGCAGCCAGAGAAGACTCGGGTTAGGCCCTCCGTAGCTTCTTACATCGCTACGTCTGTAGCTTTGTGAAGGGAAACGTAACGTCAGAGGATCGGGACTAGCCCGGAGGCAACCTGAATTTGTGAAATGAATTTCAATTTGCCCACAAAGATTTAAACTTGCCCCCTGCCCCCCTGTATTTCATTGCAATTAAACAGTTTATGTCTACCCGTTTCTCATGGATTCGTGCCTTTCTATGGTTTGCTTAGGGCTGCAATTAATTTGATCAACTGTTTGGCTCAGAAAGGTTGAAAAAAAACAACATTTACCGGTAACTTCACACAAATGTACGGTATGACAATATCTCAGAGCAAGTTCGACTTTCCGGGTGCTGGGCTCAAAGTCAAGGTCACTGTGGCTATTTTTAGAAAAACTTTGTCATCGCTTATCAATGGATTCTCATATAACTTCACAATATATCATTATATTAAAGGTGAACATCATAGAGATAGATTCGATAGGTGCAAAAGTGCTGGTACCTGTCACCATTCTAATGCTTGTCATGACTGAAATATTTTCTATCATGTGAGATCTAATCCCCCGAATGCTTACAGTACTGTACCTAAATGTCAGGGTCATATACAACCTTTACAATAATGTCACAGGCTTTTTGTGGAGTGGGGTATAGTGCAGTGATTAGCATGCTGGCCTTGCAATCTAAGTGTCGAGGGTTCGCTCCTCCACTTCTCCAGTCTTTTGGATGAGACTCACCTTAGCTGTTAGTGGGACATTAAACTCAAATTAGTCACTAAGTAATCACAGGCTTTTTGTTTTTTCATTCACATAACTATCATATGTCATGAAATTCCCCAGTTCATTGTTTGCCCACGCCAAGTAGTCTTGTGCGACGGGATTCGTATCGCCTGTGATGCCTTGTTAATCTTTGTTTTTTTTTCCTGTTGTACTGCACTGTGTGAATACTAGCAGTCTAGCACTATGTCAGATGTTAATTCAAAATGTTCTCTTGTCTGTAATTTTACAATGGAAATTTCATCGAAAACAGACGCAGTGTAGATCTACTTTCGATTTCTAGGTTCGGTTTAATACACACAAACAAACTTTGCATCATGTTGGAAACTGTTTTGGCATGAGGTCAATCTCAAGATTGACAGCAGTCCCCTTTTGGAATTCCTAATTGGATAGCTAATATAAATCTTGAGAAAGGTCATTGTTACTATCCAGTATCAAAATTACGGCTGCGGGTGCCAACCGACATAGCTCACTTGAAAGTTCATTGTCAACTCTTCACCTTAAGAGACATATTACAAAACACACTTCCATTTAATCTGTGTTGATTATCTTTTTAGCTCACCTGAGCCGAAGGCTCAGAGGTGAGCTTATAGGATGGGAGTCGAGCCGTCGTCCGTCCGTGCGTGCGTGCGTGGGTGGGTGGGTGGGTGCGTCAACACTTTCAAACATAAATATCTCAGAGACCAGTGGGCCGATCGCAATCAAATTTTATCTGAAGCATCATTTGGGTGGGGGAAAGGCTGCATTAGGTTTTGGTGCCGATCAGCTCAGAACTCTGGTTTCCATGGCAACAGATAGCCCCCATAGGGTTATAATGGGGAAAATGGCGTCATCACGTTTTCTCGACTGTTTTTGATTAGATCCTTATCATACTTGCAGGTAATAATGACATACACAAGAGCTTGGATGAGTTCGAAATTTGGCCGGATTCGAGCACAGACTACGGAGTTAGCTGCCCTTGAGCGTTTGAAAAAAATCCCATAGGGTTATAATGGGGAAAATGGCGTCATCACGTTTTCTCAACTGTTTTTGCTTAGATCCTTATCATACTTGCAGGTAATGATGACATACATAAGAGCTTGGATGAGTTCGAAATTTGGCCGGATTCGAGCTCAGACTAAGGAGTTAGCTGCCCTTGAGCGTTTGAAAAAAATCCCATAGTGTTATGATGGAGAAAACAACGTCATCACATATTTTTAGAAAAACTTTGTCATCGCTCTATTGCCTACATTTCTCAACAGATTTTAAAATAACTTCACACAAATGTAGGGCATGACAATATCTCGAGCAAGTTCGACTTTCAGGATGCTGCGCCCAAGGTCAAGGTCACTGTGGCTATTTCAAGAAAAACTTTGTCAGCGCTCTAGCACCTACATTTCTCAATGGATTTTAAAATAACTTCACACAAATGTAGGGCATGACAATATCTCAAGCAAGTTTGACTTTCAGGGTGCTGTGCCCAAGGTCAAGGTCACTGTGGCTATTTTTAGAAAAACTTTGTCAGCGCTCTAGCACCTACATTTCTCAATGGATTTTAAAATAACTTCACACAAATGTAGGGCATGACAATATCTCAAGCAAGTTTGACTTTCAGGGTGCTGTGCCCAAGGTCAAGGTCACTGTGGCTATTTTTAGAAAAACTTTGTCATCGCCCTAGCACCTTCATTTCTCCATGGATTTTAAAATAACTTGACACAAATGTAGGGTATGACAATATCTCAAGCAAGTTGAACTTCCAGGGTGCTGCGCCCAAGGTCAAGGTCACTGGCTATTTTTAGAAAAACTTTGTCAGCGCTCTAGCACCTACATTTCTCAATGGATTTTAAAATAACTTCACACAAATGTAGGGCATGACAATATCTCGTGCAAGATCGACTTTCAGGGTGCTGTGCCCAAGGTCAAGGTCACTGTGGCTATTTTTAGAAAAACTTTGTCATCACTCTAGCACCTACATTTGTCAAAGGATTCTAAAATAATTTCACACAAATGTAGGGCATGACAATATCTTGAGCAAGTTTGACTTTCAGGGTGCTGCAATCAAGGTTTTTGATTAGATCCTTATCATACTTGCAGGTAATGATGACATACATAAGAGCTTGGATGAGTTCGAAATTTGGCCGGATTCGAGCACAGACTACGGAGTTAGCTGCCCTTGAGCATTTGAAAAAAAATCCCATAGTGTTATAATGGAGAAAACAATGTCATCACATTTTCATTTTTCATGGGATCCTCTTCATACTTGCAGGTAATGAGGATATGCATAAAAGCTTGGATTAGTTAGCATTTCGGCTAGATCTCACTACTGACTATGGAGTACCTGCCCTGAGCATCCAAAAAATCAATGTCGCCACTTTTTCTTGGTTTCTACTGATCCGATCCTTTTCAAACTTGCAGGTAATGAGGAAATGCATAATATCTTAAACAAGTTCAAATTTTGGCCAGATCAGGCCTACCACTAGGAAGTTAACTGCCCTTGACAGCTCTGTCTATTGTGCTCTTGATTGGATACTTTTTAAACTTGCATATATTAAATGAGGGCATACATAATGTTTTGGATGAGTTTAATTTTCAGCCTGATTGGACCACTGACTGTGGAGTTAGCTGCCCTTGAGCATCTTAAATATCCCTATAGGTTTACAGTGTCTCTCAGGTGAGCAATTGTTGCCCTTTGGGCTACTTGTTTCAGAGATTTTCCTTGTTTTCCATGATTTAAATTGGGAATTACTTAACCAAAATTTATACTTTCCTACTAGAGGATGTTTCTCCATTATTTTGATATTTTACCAATGCAATGCAGAATTCTAAATTTTTAATGAAACTGTTTTGAACATTCAGGTTGTGATAATTTTCTTATATTTTGGAATGCACTATCTTGATCTTGGAGAAACAAAAAAAATTTTTACTTGCTGACAGACACTTCTCTTTTTCACAGGGTCCAGTTATGGGGAAGAAAATATATTTTTAAGGATTGCCTGAGGAGGAGAAAGAGAAGATGAAAATGAAATCCTACACAGCAGCTTTCTTTCTGTTACTAAACTGTTTTGGTGAGTGCCATGTTTATTGAATGATAAGACAGGATTTTCTCCTCGGGGAGTCTCTAATCCAAGCCCAAAGATCTGGATCCTCTTATAAGACATTTCTAGATTTTTGAGGTTGTTTTTGAAGGGAAAAGTCCATCTTACAGCAGATTTGATATGTCTGATATACTCTAAGGTGCTTAAGTTTTGGAACACCTAAAACCATTAATTTTACATATGTCCCAATTTACTCCCAAATGGAAAATTAATGGTAGATGGATCAGCCCGAATTGCATATTCTTTCCTCAAAGAATAGACCCCATTTAAAAAAGGGAAGCAAACAGGAAGTCACAAAGATGGTCTTCTGTCAGCCCTATATTTTTTCTGCACACTGCTCATTTTGATTGGTTGCCATAGCAACCAAAACAGGAAAAAGTAGCAAAAAATCCTTTGATAGTTACCCTTTTGTGTTGCCATGGCAATCAAAATGTGGAAAATAGTTATATATTTTGTTATCAACTCAACAGAGTGTCAGACTGAGACTTTGTAGTTGTGTATTTTGTATTAGCCTGTACAAATGCGACAGCAGTTCAGAGCCTGTACAAATGATAGCAGTTTTCAGCTCGAGATCTGGTGAGCTTTGTGGCCAGTGGGCCTCTTGTTTGTTCTTATGGTAAACATGTTTTTCTGCCATTCTTCTGCCATTCTTCAGTGATCTACCCCAATATGCTTAAATATTGGGACACCTAAAACCATTAATTTTCCATTTGGGACAAATGGAAAATCTAATGGTCTTTGGTGTCCCAGTACTTTAAAAAGCTTTTTAGGATAGTACTGGCTTTGGTGAAAGAAGAACCCTTACTGAAATGCGGTATCTACTCCCACAGGTAGGAATTTGCTCCTCTGAGAGCAAATTGTTTCCTTTTAGAGTTGTTCCCCATTGAGAATGGCAGAGTTATTTTCCTTGCCAGTATATCCATTAACCTTAATTTTTCTTACAGTTTCCAACAATGCCGAGTCTTGTACTGAAGATACAGATTGTTCGAGATTCAGTGAAAACAATGGTGTTAGATGCGTCAACAATGAATGTAAATGTAAGTTATGCATGTCAAAATAATGGTAGTAAGTTATGCATGTCAAAATAATGGTAAGGATGACATGTCATATAAATTTTCCCTCAGTATTCAGACAATTCATTCACCAAAATTATGGTAAAAATTAAAAAAAGAAAAGAAAAAAAAAGATACACCGAAGATAGTTACCATAATGGTCCTAAAATCGGAACAGTTTTACATTGAATGCAGTAATGCGTCTAAACATGCAGAGGAAATTGGCAAACAGTCTAGACCTTGATCAGACTCCTCATGTAGGAGTCTGATTTGGTCTGGACTGTTTGCTCAGCCCGTAACCTGTCTCAAGACTTAGAATTTAAACTCATTGGGGTACCAACAAGAATACCATTACTAGTTACCATGACAACAGCACAGTCCTTGTCCATGGACAGTGCTATGGTGATTTTTTAAGGCATAATAATACTTGCAAATGGTCTTATATTGAGACTTAATTACAGAAGACTGTTAGGCAGAGCATTTTAGAACTAATATTAGAACTGTATTTATTTGGCTCTAAGATGGGGGTTCCCCTTCCAAAATACCCCAGATATATAAATTAGTCTTGTGTAATTCAGCTATAAAATGGATTTTCTCTTCCAAAGCATTCTCATGATTAAACTTGATTTAGATTTTTGGGATTGTTTTGGTTAGGAAAAACTCTGTCTTATAACCAAATAAATATGGCAAACAATTTCTGTGACTCTGTTTGTTTCTCTGAACAATACTTTGAGCTCTTCCAAAATGAGGTCAACTAGAGCTCTTAAAGGAAAGAATCTGCTCCTGGAGGAGCAGATCCTTTCTTTTAAGAGCTACTCCTAATGGACAGGGAGGCAAATATGAAATAGCAGAGTTGCTTCCCTGTAAGTCTATCAGTTCCCCCTAAGGCTCAGTGCAATATACGTGTCCAAAGTCAACAAAATATCCAGACTTAACCCAATTACTGGTAATTTCAGCCAACTCTGGTTGTCTCAAAGTCCAAGGGAACAGAAATTTTGCTTTGAGAGTAGTTTCAGGTAAAAGGAGCTGACATACAAATAAAATATAGGAAACCACAAAATGGCTTTGAGATAAGCAGGTACCATTGGATAGGTAGGGCTGGGTACCGCCTTTTGAAACTGTACCATGGTATACTGCGGTATGTAGGCTTGTACCATGATACATACCGACGGTATACCATATATGTTATTCAAATGAATTTTTCTCTCTAATTTTATTGCAGTCAACTTGTTTTTCATGAACATTCTGAAAATGATGTTTCTTATATTTGTTAACTTACTTATTAAATGCCTTTAATAATTACTAAAATTCTGTCATTGTTTTGTTATTTTTAATGAACCATTTTAACTTTCTTCCTGTCCAATGTTGAAATTTCGATCCGTGCATGATGTCTCCGCATATGAGTGGTTAAAGACATGCAGCGCCTGTACATTTTATTGTGTTGTCGCAAAGCCTGCAAATGGCAACATTTTCCTTAATTTTCGAGTCTGATTTACGTATTTTCAAGCCAAATTGACTCCAAACTTCTGCTTTTCAATAAGTGTTTTTTGACAACTACGTAGTCGTCCATTTTGTGCAGAGAGAAATAACCTTCACCGGTCTAAAATTAGAATCGAAAGTAATTGCTCAACCAATCAGTGACGGGGATTCCATTTGCAACATCAATGATTCTTGCCTTCTAAACATGCTAAAGCTGATGACCAATGGCGATTGGGAAAAACCCGCATTTAATCAATATCGGTAACAAGTATTGACTTTATAAAAAACAAGAGACATACATGTACGGGAACGTACCGGTAAGCGGACAACGTACCTCGGTATGTACCGCGGCTGTAAAACACCGGGGGTTCACCGGTATACCAGTTTTACCGCGCACCCTTACCATTGGATATCAGTATTTGAGATAACGAGACTCAATGGCATCTTGAATATGAACATTATAGTTGATTTACTATTTGAGAATGTGTTAAAGATTTGCAAGTCAAATGACAACCAGTGCTGACCCAGATCAGACTGCTCCTTGGAGCAGTATGATCAGGGCCTACTCTGTTTGATAAGAACTTTTGTCTAAATATTAAAGATCATTATGGTATTTTTAGCTTGCAGCCCTGTTCTAACAGTATCAGGGGTAGGTCAGACTGTATCTGAAGTATGTATATTTGACTACTATACGGGAACTCCCCAGCTTCACGGCAAAGTTAGAAGGAACAGGTGACGAATGCACTGGAGTTACATGGACAGTTTCGAGCACCCAATGGACTGGCTACAGGATTTTAAAGGAAAATGATTTTGAGATCTCGGAAGATAATAAGCTTGGAAGTGTATTTAAAGATAGTGCAACATTTGAGGCTGAGAGTTTTCAAAACTATGGCCTATTTGCTCTAAAGGCCAAGGCCAACCACCGGAATAGCTTTGGAGTTGATGGCAGCTCAGAACTAACAGTAAGTGGCATAAATTTTTTTCAAGCTCTTATCAGCTGGGTGTGAACAGTCGACAGTACCAAGGAAACAGAAATTTGATTTTGAGATATCAGTAGTTTGAGATAACAATCTTGAGCTAAAATATAAATAATACTTGTTTATAGGAAATGTGAAAAAAGTCTGCATAAGAATTGTCTGAACAAATTCATTAGAGACAAGCAATTTTGGATAATTCCTGCATAGGTGTTTAAGAGAGAGGTGAATATGTTGAACTAACTTGCATCCCCTACAAGATAAAGGGAATTTACCTAGGCATGACAGGGTAACTTTCACAGGATAAACACACTTGGTAAATGTGCAATTATATCATTATGCCCTCCCCCCCCCCCCCCCCCCCCCCCCCCCCAGACACACATTAAATAAGGATTGCCAAAATTCAATTGATTTGATATAAAGTTTCAGTCTGGTAAAAGCTACACTGATGGAGTTATCACAAAACTACTGAAAGTGGCCAAACTGTCCCCGAAAATTTTTTCTCAATATAGCCATGTGGACATACTGCAAATAAATTTTGGGATACTGGGTGTAGAAATAATTTTGTTAAAAATGACAAAACAAATATTCCTTTATTTTTGATTAATACTATATTAATAGGTTTGTAACATAGCGTAGCTGATACAACTGTATTCAGTAAAATAAAGGAAAATGAGTGTTTGTACTAATGGTGATCATATAAATCAGGACAAACTGGCCACACTAAAACTTGACTAAAATACGAAAAAAAAAAAAAAAGTGAAGTTACAGGGCCAGTACTAACACAACACAAAAGGTGGAAAACTGGGCCAGTACTAACACAACACAAAAGGTGGAAAACTAACAATGATCAACAATTTTCTATATATTTTTCTCAAGAAAAATATAGTTGTTTACAGGTACCTTATGGGGGGGGGGGGGGGGGGGGGGGATGGGTTGATGGGGGCTGAAAGTGGGGGGGGGGGGTTGATGGGGGCTGAAAGTGAAATATGCACATGCAAAATTTTGGTTTAGCCATTTTCAGGAGTTTGTGATAACTTCATCAGTTCTTCTACTTCAAAGCAAAGTTTGCACAAATTTGCTTTTTGTACATATGAGTCAAATAGCAGTAGCATTATATTTTAGCTGTGTATCTGCATTGGCTTTAATTTTTTAGTTCTATGCGGGAATGGATTGGGTGAACGGATTGGGCGAACGGCGAACGAACCTGCTCGTCCAAATGTAATCTACAAACAAAGCATAGTGTGAATATCCCAACAATTGTTTGAAATGCTAATTTGACATGAGTTCGATGTTATTTTTCTCATCAAGTTGCACAAAGACTGATAAAAGAAAGCTGCAGTGCACAAGTGTTGTTCAAAATGCGCATGCTGGGAAATTTTTCCACCTGTTCGAAACAGATGTGTACAATCTGCAAAGATTTCGGAATGGGCAGATGTGCTGATTCATCTGGGTTTCCTATAATATGATCCACGCCAGAGAAAAGCTCTTGAGCTGTGCATGCCCCGACCATCCTGTGCACATTCACAGTCTGGCCAGTTCATCTGCCCTTTGTCCAAATATTCTGTTAAAATTTGGGGCCCTCATCGTTCACCTGGTTGAAAGGAGATGGGTCTTATAGATCAGTAAGTTTTATGTGACCAATGGAATCGATGTACTTTCTATCTTGCATAATCTGTTGCGGCAGACATAACATGTTAGTTTGACAGAATGGATATGGGTTTGTTTATTTATGTTAATTTGACTACAGATGTAGGGATTTAATGTGTATTTTCATGCATTTATATTTGCTCGCTACCAAGAAGGTTGTTTGAACAGGAAGCATTGGCTGTACAAATGAGCCGCAACATGAGAAAACCAACAAAGTGGCATGTGCGCCCAGTGATGACTCAGATCAGCCTGGGCATCTGCCTAGTCTGATCAGAGTATTTGCTGTCTACATGCAGCTAGCTTAGACCCATACCTACAGTTTAGCGCACCGTGAATACTCTAATCAGACTGGGCAACTGCCCTGGCTGATCGTAGTCTTCACTGATTGCACATGCCACTTTGTTGGTTTTCTGTGTGTCATATATTCTTTTGCTACATTGCAGGGTTATTTTGCCAGCTCTTGTGCCTATTCCTATGCTGAAACAAAGGACAAAAGATACAGCAATTCGGAACCCGTTTGTCAGGAAACATCAGGGCAGATTCGTGATTTTGGATATCGGCGCTCTTACGAGCTTCCGTAAGTGCATACATGCCATATTCTGTAAAATGCTGTCTGTAAGATCTGATGAATTTTTAAGTGAAACTTATGAGACTTTAGTTCACAGATTAATTCCAAGCTAATAAGGGCAACGCCAGACTAAGTCTGTGGATGCCTTATAGAAATCACCTTGCTTGTCTGTCTGCCTGTCCCTCCATCCACCGGTCATGATTTTGTGTCAGCTCAATCTGAAATGGTTTGAGCTATTTGCACGAATCTTGATACAAATATAAAGAAAATTCATCAGACAATGAGCAGAGAACAAGAACCATAACTCTATCTACATTTTCACGGAATTATGCCCTTTTGTAATTTGTAGTATGGAACTTGCATCCGCTGTATAGCTTCAGAACTTTCAAAGGTATTATGAGTGAGTTAGTGAACTCGAGTTTAATGTCCCACCAACAACGAGGTCATATGGAGACATAACCTCGGTTTAAAGACTCATCCGAAAGACCGGAGAAGCGGGGATCGATCTTGCGACCCCTGGATTGGTAGTCCGGAGTGTTATCCACTACACTACAGCCCCTCCTCAAAGATACAGTTACGAAGTTTTGTATGAAATAAGGCATTATCAGACAATGTGAAAAGAACTGTAACTTCATCTACATTTTTTAGCTCACCTGTGGTGAGCTTATAGTATAGACTTGGTCCGTCGTCCGTCGTCGTCGTCGTCGGCGTCGTCGTCGGCGTCCACAATTTCAAACATCTTCTTCTCAGAAACCACTGGGTGGATTGAAGCCAAATTTCATATGGAGCCTTAACAGGATGGGGGAACGAAAGTCTATATATTTGGTTCAGGTCACATGACCAAGATGGCCGCCACGCCCATATATGGTAAAAACCCTTCAAAAATCTTCTTCTCCAGAACCAAAAGGCCTATGACCTTGAAACTTGGTATGTAGCATCGGGCATGCGGGCCCATCATAATTTATATAAATCATGACCTTGTGATGACCTTGACCTAATTTATGACATGGACAACTTTGGTATGTTAGGCTTTTATATGGGAGAACACTTAAACAGTGGATTTCTCAGAAACTATTTAAGTCTAGGGTACAATACTTGGTATACATGGTTGACTAAATGACCAGATGAAGATATTATGTCACTAAAGGTCAAGGTCATTCCGTCGGACCATCCGTCTTCAAGATTTTCAAACATCTTCTCCTCTGAAACCACTAGGCCGATTGAAGCCAAATTTCATATGGAGTCTCAGTGGGATGGGGGAATGAAAGTTTATATATTTGGTCCAGGTCACATGACCAAGATGGCCGCCATTCCCATATTTGGTAAAAACCCTTCAAAAATCTTCTTCTCCAGAACCAAAAGGCCTATGACCTTGAAACTTGGTGTGTAGCATCGGGCATGCGGGCCCATCAAAGTTTATACAAATCATGACCTTGCGTTGACCTTGACGTAATTTACGGCATGGTCAACTTTGGTACGTTAGGCTTTTACATTGAAAAACGCTTAAACAGTGGATTTCTCAGAAACTATTTAAGTCTAAGGTACAATACTTGGTATATATGGTCGACTAAATGACCAGATGAAGATATTATGTTACTAAAGGTCAAGGTCATTCCGTCGGACCATCCGTCGTCAAGATTTTCAAACATCTTTTCCTCTGAAACCACTGGGCCGATTGAAGCCAAATGTCATATGGAGTCTCAGTGGGATTGGGGAACGAAAGTTCATACCCGGAGTCTGGGTCACATGACCAAGATGGCTGCCATGCCCATATATGGTAAAAACCCTTCAAAAATCTTCTTCTCCAGAACCAAAAGGCCTATGACCTTGAAACTTGGTATGTAGCATCGGGCATGCTGGCCCATCGTATTTTATACAAATCATGATCTTGCGTTGACCTTGACCTAATATACGGGCTGGTCAACTTTGGTACGTTAGGCTTTTATATGGGAAAACGCTTAAACAGTGGATTTCTCAGAAACTGTTTAAGTATTAGGTACAATACTTGGTATACATGGTCGACTAAATGACCAGGTGAAGATATTATGTCAATAAAGGTCAAGGTCATTCCGTCGGACCATCCGTCGTCAAGATTTTCAAACATCTTCTCCTCTGAAACCACTGGGCCGATTGAAGCCAAATGTCATATATGGAGTCTCAGTGGGATTGGGGAACGAAAGTTCATACCCGGGGTCTGGGTCACATGACCAAGATGGCCACCATGCCCATATATGGTAAAAACCCTTCGAAAATCTTCTTCTCCAGAACCAAAAGGCCTATGTAGCATCGGGCATGCTGGCCCATCATAGTTTATACAAATGATGACCATGTGTTGACCTTGAATTAATTGACGACATGGTCAACTTTGGTATGTTAGGCTTTTATATGGGAAAATGCTTATACAGTGGATTTCTCAGAAACTATTTAAGTCTTAGGTACAATACATGGTATATATGGTCAACTAAATGACCAGATGAAGATATTATGTCACTGAAAGGTCAAGGTCGTTTTGTCGGTCTGTCCGTCATCAAGATTTTCAAAACATCTACTCCTCTGAAACCACTGGTCTGATTGAAGCGAAATGTCATATGGAGTCTAAGTGTGATCAGGGAATAAAAGTTTGTTCTCAGGATCTTGACCAAGATGGCCGCCATGCCGTATATGGTAAAAACCCTTCAAAATCTTCTTCTCCAGAACCAAAAGGTGTATGACCTTGAAACTTGGTATGTAGCTTTGGGCACTCAAGCCCATCATAGTTTATACAAATGATCATGCGTTGACCTTGACCTAATTTATGACACTGTCAACTTTGGTACATTATGTAGGCTTTTATATGGGAAAATGCTTAAACAGTGGATTTTTCAGAAACTATTTAAGTCTAAGGTGCAATATTTGGTATATATGGTTGACTAAATGACCAGATGAAGATATTGTGTTGTTAAAGGTCAAGGTCATTCTTTGACTTTTGTACAAGGTCATTGAGATTCTGTCACTCGTCAACATTTTCAAACATCTTCTCAGTGGCCACTAGGGTTAATTGAAGCCATATTTCATATGGAGCTTCACCGGCTTAAAGGAACCATAGTTTGTTCAGATGATCTTGGTCACTTGACCAAGATGGCCACCATGCCCATATATGGTAAAAACTCTTCAAACGTCTTTTTCTCGAGAACCGAAAGGCCTATAACCTTGAAACTTGGTACCGGTATGTAGCATTGGGCACTCAGGCCCATCATAGTTTATACAAATGATTACTGTGTTTCATATATTATGGAGCTTTAATACTGGGTCAAAGGAATCAAAGTTTGTTCAGATGGTCATGGTCGTATGAACATGGTGGCCGCCACACCCATTTATGATAAAGACCCTTCAGAAATCTTTGTCCAGAAACAAAGGCCCAGTGACCTTGTGGCTTGGTATATAGAATTGGGACTCAACATTAATCCCCAAGGGAGGGGGGTTATCTGCCCCTGCCCTGGTGCTATATACATGTATAAAAGCATTAAAATATATATCAGGACCAAGTGTCAGGTGAGCTACAGGACCATTGGTCCTCTTGTTTACAGAACTATGCCCCTTTTTAATTTTCAGCATAGAAATCGTGTCTGCTCTATAACTTTAGAACTGTTGAAGATATTTTCACAAAACTTTGTACAAGTATAAAGCATCATCAGTCGATAAACAGAGAACTGGACCCATACTTAGCATATATTTTTTTTACAGAATTATGTGTGTATAGAAACAGTGTCCACTCTACAACTTCAAAATCATCAAAGATTCTTTCAAGAAACTTCACAAATATAAAGCATTATCAGACAATGTGCAGAGAATGAGAACAGTAGCTCAATCAACATTTTTTTGCAGAATGATGCCCCTTTGTAATTTCAGTATGGAAATTGTGTCTGCTCTATAGCTTTAAAATGGTCAAGGATCTTTTTCACAAAACTTGGTACTATTAAATACAAAGCATCATCAGACTATGTGCAGAGAATAAGAACTGTAACTCCACCTACATTTTAGCAGAATTATTTTCAGTAGCCAATCTATAACTTTAAAATGGTCAAAGATATTTAAGATATTTTCATGAAACTTTGCATCATCAGATGATGTGCGGAAGAACCATAACTCCATCTACAGTTTTTACAGAATTATATATGCCTTTGTAAGGGCGTGTTTACACGACCAAAGTTTCTATGACAAAGTAGGTTTGTCACAGAAAAATTTGCTCTTGTAAATGCCAAAATATGACACTGTTTCTTTGACAAATATATATGGTAACGTTACTTCGATAAATTAAATTTGTCCGTGTAAACGGAGAACTTTGCTAAAGATTATGTAACAAAGAACATTGCTACAAGCGTGGAAAATGTGACAAAGATTTTGTTTCATCGCTGCAGGTAACTTTGACGAATAATATTTGGTCGTGTGAACACTGCAGCAAATATTTCATTGCCAAAGTTTATGTGACAAAGATTCTATGGCACATTTTCTTAAACAAATAATTTGCTCCGTGTAAACGCAAAATGTTTGTCATACTTTCTTTGTTAAAGTTTCTGTGACATAGAAACTTTGCTTGTGTAAACGCGCCCTAAGTGTCTTTATAGAAATAGTTTCTGCTCTATACCTTTAAAACTTTTGAACATATTTTCACAAAGTTTGGTACAAATAAAAAGTAATATCAGATGATGAGCAGAGATCCGGAACTGTAACTACACTTTCATTTTTTACAGAATTATGTCCCTTTTTAATTTTAGGTATGGAGATCTTGTCCGCTCTATTACTTTAAAACCTTTCAAGATATTTTCACTAAATTTGGTACAAAAAAAGCAATATCAGACAATGTGCAGAGATCAAGAACCTATACTACATTTTCATTTTTAACAGAATTATGTCCCTTTGTAATTATGTCTCCCCCCTTCAGGGTCGGGAGACATATTGTTTTTCCCCGGGCGTCTGTCTGTCTGACTGTCCGTCCGTCCGTCCGTCTGTCCGTCTGTCACAAATCGTGTCCGTTCTATAACTTCAAAACCGCTCAAGCTATATTCGCGAAACTTCATATAAATATCAATCAACATGAGACGACGTGCAGAGTGCAAGAATGGTAACTCTGGCATTTATACTTTTTGAGTTATTTCCCTTGGAACTTAGTCCATCACAAAATTGTGTTTCAATCGTGTCCGTTCTATAACTTGAAAACCGCTCAAGCTATATTCGCAAAACTTCATATAAATATCAATCAACATGAGACGACGTGCAGAGTGCAAGAATGGTAACTCTGGCATTTATACTTTTTGAGTTATTTTCCTTGGAACTTAGTCCATCACAAAATAGTGTTTCAATCGTGTCCGTTCTATAACTTGAAAACCACTCAAGCTATATTCACGAAACTTTATATAAATATCAATCAACATGAGACGACGTGCAGAGTGCAAGAATGGTAACTCTGGCATTTATACTTTTTGAGTTATTTTCCTTGGAACTTAGTCCATCACAAAATTGTGTTTCAATCGTGTCCGTTCTATAACTTGAAAACCACTCAAGCTATATTCACGAAACTTTATATAAATATCAATCAACATGAGACGACGTGCAGAGTGCAAGAATGGTAACTCTGGCATTTATACTTTTTGAGTTATTTTCCTTGGAACTTAGTCCATCACAAAATTGTGTTTCAATCGTGTCCGTTCTATAACTTGAAAACCGCTCAAGTTATATTCGCGAAACTTCGTATAAATATCAGTCAACATGAGACAACGTGCAGAGTGCAAGAATGGTAACTCTGGCATTTATACTTTTTGAGTTATTTCCCTTGGAACTTAGTCCATCACAAAATAGTGTTTCATTTGTGTCCACTCTGTAACTTGAAAACTGCTCAAGCTTTATTCACGAAACTTCATACAAATATCAATCAACATGAGGCGATGTGCAGAGTGCACAAATGGTAACTCTGGCATTTATACTTTTTGAGTTATTTCCCTTGGAACTTTGTCCATAACAAAAATGCGTCTTAGTCGAGTCCGTCTATAACTTTAAAACCATTCAAGCTATATTCATGAAAGTTCATACAAATATCAGTCAGCATCAGACGACGTGCAGAATGCACTCTGGCGTTTATACTTTTTGAGTTATATCCCTTGGAACATTGTCCATCACAAAATTGTGTCTCAGTCGAGTCCGTCTATAACCATATAAGCTATATTCATGAAAGTTCATACAAATATCAATCAACATCAGATGACGTGCATTATGCAAGAACCATAACTTTAGCATTTATACTATTTGAGTTATTTCCCTTAGAACTTTGTCAGTCACAAAATCGTGTCTCAGTTGTGTCTGCTCTATAACTTGAAAACCATTCAAGCTATATTCACGAAACTTCATACAAATATCAATCAACATTAGAAGAGGCGATGTGCAGAGTGCACAAATGGTAACTCTTGCATTTATACTTCTTGAGTTATTTCCCTTGGACCTTTGTCAGTCACAAAATCGTGTCTCAATCGCATTATTACTTGAAAATCGGACAAGCTATATTCACGAAACTTCATACAAATGTCAGTCAACATTAGACAACCTGCAGAGCACAGCATTTATACTATTTGAGTTATTTCCCTTGGAACTTTGTCATTCACAAAATCGTGTCTCAATCGTCTAAGCTCTATAACTTGAAAACCGTTTAAGCTATATTCATGAAACTTCATACAAATATCAGTCAACATATAAATAGACGACGTGCAGAGCACTGTAACTCTTGCATTTATATTTTTTGACAAAAACTAAATATGAATATCAGTCAACATTACATGACATGCAGAGCATAACAACTATAACTCTTGCATTTATACTTTTTACTTATTATGAATCCCTGCTTCAGGGTAGGGATTCATATTGTTTTTCCCTTGGCGTCTTAATGACTGATCCTTTTGACATCAAAAAGGGGGGAGACATCTGTTTTTTCGTAGGAAAACAATTCTAGTTTAGGTATGGAGATCTTGTCTGCTCTATAACTTTAAAGCCTTTGAAGATATTTTCACTAAATTTGGTACAAATATAAAGCACCATCAGATGATCTGAAGGTGTGCAGAGTACAAGAATGGAAACTCCATACTTACCATGTTTCTAGTTTAAACAGGTTTAAAACCTTACTTGATGGTTTTATGCAGGAAACAAACATGTCAGGATGTTAAGCACTTGTTTAGTTTCTCTTAAAATGTAACATTGTATGAAGTAGTTCGTCTATTTCTTATGTCTGTGTGTCCATCCACTGTATATACATCTGTCCATCCGTCTGTGAGCATTTCGTTTCCGATCGATATCTTTAGTATTTGCTGACGGATTTTTAGCTCGCCTGAACAAAGTTCAGGAAGAGCTATTGTACTTCCCCCGGCGTTGGCGTCGGCGTTAGCAAAATGTTTAAGTTTTACGTTAAAGTTTTTTAGGTGATGGGCAAGGCGCTGTCAGACAAGCTATCCTGTCCCACTGACAGGTCTTGTTTTCAAACTTGGCATATGCATTTGTCTGTGGGATTGTTAATGGATAAATTCGATATTTCATAAGACTTATTGCTCTTGTCAGTGCCTTAAAAGTTGTTTTGGTCTGTAGTTGGTTTCTTCACTTTGAAATATTTTGACAGAAATGATTGCAATAATACTGACTTTCTGTTACAAGCAAAATTTTGTCCCACTTGAGTTGTCTGCCCCTGCCTTGTGGCTGCATACATGTATTAATCAGGAAAAAATTCTGTATAAAATAGGGTTGAAAGGGATTTTTCTGAAATTTGCAACATCTTGTCAAAGTAATATAAGCTTCCTGCCATGGTCAAAATTTTTGTCCCCAGGGGTTATCCACCCCTGACTCAGGGCTATATGCATGTATGAAATCATGAAAAAATCTAAATATATTTCGAATATTTGGTATATCTTGATGAAATTTTGCAGAAATAATTGCAATATCATAACCTTCCTGTTACAAGCAAAATTTAGTGTGCTGGGGCTATCTGCCCCTGCCATGAGATACATGTATAAAATCATAAAAAATCTGTATAAAATCAGACTTGAAAGTAATTTTCCTGGAACTGGCAACAATTTTCAGGGTAATAATAGTTACCTGTTGTGATCAAAGTTTTGTCCCAAGGGGCGTTATCTGCCCCTGACACAGGGCTATGTGGCTGGGTATTATGCAGTCATTTATGATGCTTTTATTTAAACATTCATATCTCAGCAGCCAGTGGCAAGAACCCTCCATATTTCAAACATAATCATATCATAGCATAAAGCCCCATTCTCACTGTCCCGGTTTGGCTTCCCCGGTAAGTCCCAATTAGTGATCCGGGGGGAAACCCTGTCGAACCAAGAGGACAACCCTGGTGGCACGGTGAATATCCTGGCCAATCAGGGATGAACCCTGTTGATCCACCAGCCCCGGTTATTTTAAAATGTTTAGTACAACCAGGAGTCACCGGGAGTCACTGGGAAAGTGTCAAGAGCCGGCTTATTCCTGGGATTTCTGGGGCAGGTCCGGGTTTCTGCCCGGCTTCAGGCCAACAGAGCTCAGGTGAAGAAGGGTATAGCCCCGTTCTGTAATGGTATGAGCTGGTTTATCAGCCGGTTAAGCCCTGTTTGTACCCCAAAAATGGTAGTTCACCTACGGTTAGGGCCGGTAGATCCCTGTTTTATTAGGGACTGATCACACGTTCGTGTGAGATGATCCCGGCTCCACGACGGTTAAAGACGGTGAAGCTGCTGTAACATAGGGTATAGTGTCCTAGTAGGTATCAAATTCTAGACCGGGGATACACCGTGGGAATGTTGGTAATGTGAGAATGCGGGGGAGCTTATAGGATAGGCAGTTGTCCGTCGTCGGCGTGGTCCGTCGTAGTCCGTCAACACTTTCAAACGACATCTCCTCTGAAGCCACCGGGTTGATTGGGCACAAATTTCATCTGTAGCATTCTTGGGCTGGGGGATTGAAAGTTTTTGTTTTTTATAAAAATCGACTCCCTAGTTTGGTTGCTATGGCAACTTAGACTTCCCATAGACTTATAATCACTGGGTGGTTGCTTAGTCCCGGTGAGCGATGATTTTTTCTGACAATCGTCAACGATTTTTTCTGACAATTAGTGTCTCGTAAGCGTGACGAAGCAAAAGGGTAAGTGAACAAACTTATTTTCGACTTTTATTCCTGATCTTTTGCAAACAGGCTGTTCTCTGAAGCATTTTATGAGCGCATTTAGTCGTTTGTCACATTTTTTCTGTGAAATAACCTCTGCAAACCAAGGACGAAAATTACAGCAAATGTCAAAGATTTGCTCCTACAACGAATTTAATGTCCCGGATATTTTCCTACAGTGTCCCGGATTTTTTCCTACCACATATATTGCATTTCAGAGACCCAAAACTCGGATTATAGACTCAGCAATTAGATTTTTTAGTGTGTCATCTAATTTTATTTCGCCGATTGAACATCAGAAGCATTACTGACATGTATGCCGTGGTATGCCTCAAGGAAAACTATCACTACAGGTGTTCATGAGTGAAAAAATTCATTACACGACAGAAAGAGAGGATTTTTTTTTTATCTTTTATGCTTAATAACTACAGTGCCTTATACTTTATAATTACAGTGATCAGATTGTTCCAAGTTGATATTGCTGGCGCCAGAAAATTAACCTTTCTCCTTGCCATTTCGCTTCAGTGTGGTGTTGCTAAGCGTTGATGGATGAATGACTCCTTTTCAATAGTATTTCAGTCAGATAAAGACGACGGTAGGGGGATAATGAAAAGCTATGTGCAGTGGAATCCCGTTTACGATGTATAGATTTCCGCCTTTAGCAGGTATCGAACCAGGGACCGCTAGATCAGCATGCCAGCGCTTAACCTACTGAGTTACCTGGGCTGCTGTTGCTCAGCGTGTTTAGTGGTATGATATCGGGTGTAAACGCTGTTTGCCCCTAGAGGATGGTGTGGAAGTGTCTAACAAAAGCAAAACCAAAGAGTGCCCATCAAATCATAAAAAGTTTGGAGTGGAGGCCCTATTAGCAAATTCATTGATTTAGTAGGCCCTACATCCTTAAAATAAATACGGTTCCATAGGCCTACTCATACTTGTGAATCCATTATATAACCTAATTGCTGTTTGAATAAACTACATTGACTGAAATGCCAGCATTAGATAGTCTGACGTCACTGTTACCTTGGACGTCACGAGATCTCTGATGTGGCGTCAAAAACTACGCAAAATCAAAGTCAGGAGATCTACTCCCACCCACGTGTTTCCACCATCTTCTTCGATTTGCCAGATAATTTCCAGGTAAATTTTTGTTTGCGCACATTTATACAGTTGATTACTTTTCGAGTATACACGGGGGTAATACCAATTTGCTTACCTGTGCTGTCGACCGAACCGTACAAAGACGCCATTTGAAGATGCCAAAAGGAAGTGGCTCGCGACAGAGAAGGAGGTAGTAAGCAGTATCAGTTATGGTAGATGACACATGTATATTATAATGAGGTGGTTGTCGACCGAATGATACTTCTGTCGACTGTCTCGGTCGACAACCGCTTTAGCATGTATAGAAACTAACTGGCTCTGTTGACAGCACAGGCATGGGAAATTGGTGTTAGCCCCGTGCTTCACTATGTATTGCATTGTCGTGCTCAGTAAATAACTGTTTATGAACGGATTTTGTAAGTGTGTTAATTCTTCGAATTTTTTGAACAGGACTTTGTGTGATTGTTCTTGTGTGTATTGACACCTTGTTGTTTGCAAACTGGATATTTTGTATGTCACATCTAACGAACTGCCTAACACATCAAATACTCTTGCTTTATATTTTATTAGGTTCCCTTCTGCATTACAAAGCGGCCACAGAAGACAAAGTTTTTTCGTTTGGATGTTTTTCAACACAATGTCGAAGGGTCGTAGTGGCATCAGGAAATGACTTGAGACAGTATTTGCATTTACTGTTTTTGCCTTCATCATGCAAATGATGACAAAATCGAAACTATGAACCCTTCGGAAGCAAGGAATACGTAAAAGACATTACAACAGAAGTCATTTTTTTCAAACTTGAATCTTCTCTTCAAGTGCAGATTACACCGAGTCTGCATTTTTCATTTTTTGGAAGTGTTCCATTTTTCTAAACAAATCTAACATTTCAAATCTTATTTAACTTCACATGAAGCCGTTATTAAAAGTTCCCCCGTACTCCATCATAGTGCAATAAGTGCTGTGTGGCGGCCGAAAAACGTCTCGCCAAACTTCACCATAGGGCAGATTATATAATTTTCTGGTCATTTTGGAAACATTTGTTTCATTTTGAGTCATTCTGAAAATAGAGTGGCCGAGCCGCTGCTAGGGGCATGGCTGGTGTTTCACATTACAGGTATAACACGGAACGGAATACCGGTAACTTGATAATAATTATTTGTCTGAGAAAATCTGAAGTCTGTTGAAATAATTTCAGTATGCAATGTCATTGAAAAATTGATGGATCATGGCAAACAGTTTATAATAATGACGTCATATATCTGTTACCATAGTAACTAGGAATTCAAAATCATGCCAGAGTGACGTCATCTAGACGTCACTCTGCCAAGAGTTTGTAATTCCGCAATAGCTAGTATCATTTGTATGGGAGTATGGCACACAGTGTTTACTACGCTCCATCAATTTTTCAATGGCATTACATACTGAAATTCTTAAAACAGAAACTTCAAATTTTCTCAAACAAATAGAAACGTCACTGAAACAGGCGTTAGAAGGCGTGTAATGGCCATTAAATATCTCACCGTGCCCAATCATTGTGCAGATTATATAATTTCTGGTCCTTTGGGATCATTGATTTCATTTCGACAAATTTTAAAAGAGATTAACTCCTGGTAGGGACATGGCTGCAATTGATTTGATTGATTGATTGAGTTGATGCTTAACGTCCACGGTAAACAGCTATGGTCATGTCGGGACGGTCGGTTAACCTAACCACACTATTCCTGGGCAGGCTTAGACCTCCTAAGCGGTTAACAAGTACTAAGTGCACATACTTTCGCCAGAAACTGACAACTGCCCTTCTTGAATCAGCGGAGGGGGAAACGAAAGTATGTGGCCAGACCGGGTTTCGAACCCAGGACCTCTGACTTATAAGTCAGGTGCCCTACCGATTGCGCTACGCGGCCCGGCGGCTGCAACTGAACCGAGTATGTTATTTTCATTTATTACTTTTATGTATCCCTTGCTTTCAAAGGATTGACTTTCAGAATATTTTGGTTTAAACATTTCTGTTCTGGTGTTGATGTGTAGTATGTAAAAATGTTCAGTCCCTCAAGCGTAGAACCGGCTGGACCTGTGCATTTTCAAGTCTCACATACACTATGCTATGGTGAGGATTTTGAGGAACAGGCAAGCACTGTACACCAAAGATAGTACAAAAGGAAATTTTGATGCTTTGGAATCACACACATACACACGTACGCACGCATGCATGCAAGCACAAGTCTGGAGAAACAATGTAAATTTACTATGCCTCATTAGAGAAAAAAATAGCCTGACCGTGGCGGCACTCAAATTTACAACCAAATTTGAAGCAATAGAATGGGCTACATGGTGCATACAATAGAAAAGCTGGTCTTTTGATGACCGACAAATATTTTGTCATCCATTTATGCACCAAAATTAAGTTTGAAGCATTTTTTGATCTTGCTGTTCAATATATGCGCAATAACGTATCATAACAACTATTCATTTTGTGGTTTGCGTTGTCAGAAAAAATCAGGCGCTTTAAATCTATTGTAGGAGCAAATCCGGGACTTGTAGGAAAAAATCCGGGACCTATGAAAAACGAAAATGGGCTTACAGACCTATTTATATTATTGTAAAGTGTCAAAAAATAATGAGACATTTTCCCAACACCGATTTATGATTAAAACTAACGTTACCCTATGGTAAACTTCGCAAACATAGACATAGAGAACAGTTCTTCAAGATGTACCCTAAACGAAAATTTCCAGGTATCTTTTATCTGTTGACCGCGTTAAACATGTGTATTTTATCTAATTTGCCTAATCTCTACCAAGATTAAGCATAGGATTTGTAAATAAATGTTTTAATCGACTAAACTCGCCATTTTGTTGCACCAGTTTTCTGTTATGACGTCACGGAGAAAAAATCATTGACGATTTGGAAAAAATCCGGGACCGTTGTCAGAAAAAATCGTTGACGATTGTCAGAAAAAATCATCGCCCACCGGGACTAAGCAACCACCCAGTGATAATGGGGCAAATTGAAAAATGGCATTTACTGCCAAGCCATTGCTGATACTTTGACAACACTATTGTAGAATTGTTCCTTGAGAGGTCTTCTACCAGCTGTATGTTTTTGGCCCACTGCTCTTTATATTGGTTGCCATGGTAACCAAAATGCCAAAAATGGAGAAAAAAAAAATACTTAAAAGATTATCTCCTCTGAAGCCACTAGGCCCCTTGGGCCCAGATTTCATCTGTAGCATCCTTGCGCTGGGGAATTGAAAGGTTGTGTTTTATATGAAAATCAGCACTTTAGTTTAGTTGCTATGGCAACTTAGAGTTGCATAGACTTATAATTGAGAAAATTGAAAAAAGGCATTTACTGCTAAGCTAATGCAGATATTGTGACAAATTTTTTACAGAAATGTTCCTTGAGAAGTCTTCTATCAGCTATTTGTTCTTTGGTCCACTTCTGTTTATATTGGTTGCCATGGAAACCAAATGCAAAAAATGAAAGGAAAAAAAGAATACTTAAAAAATTATCTCCTCTTAAGCCACTGAGCAGCTTGGGCCCAGATTTCATCTATAGCATCCTTGGGCTGGGAGATTTAAAGTTAATCTTTTTTATGAAAATCAGCTTTTTAGTTTGGTTGCAATGGCAACTTACAGTTGCATTGACTTATAATGGGGATAATTGAAAAATGGCATTTACAGCTAAGCCATTGCAGATATTTGACAAACAGGAATACAGACTAACTCATTTTTAGCTCACCTGAGCCTTTAGGCTCATAGGTGAGCTTATAGTATAGCCAGGCATCCGTCGTCCATCCGTCCGTCCGTCCGTCCGTTGTCAACATTTTCAAACATCTTCTCCTCTGAAACCACTGGGCCGATTGAAGCCATATTTCATATGGAGCCTACCTAGGTCGGGGGAACAAAAGTTTGTTCGGGGTATCTGGGTCACATGACCAAGATGGCCACCACTCCCATATATGGTAAAAACCCTTCAAAAATCTTCTTCTCCAGAACCAAATGGCCTATGACCTTGAAACTTGGTATGTAGCATCGGGCATGCCGGCCCATCATAGTTTATACAAATCATGACCTTGCATTGACCTTGACCTACTTTACTGCATGGTCAACTTTGGTACCTTAGGCTTTTATATGGGAAAACGCTTAAACAGTGGATTTCTCAGAAACTATTAAAGTTTAAGGAACAATACTTGGTATACATGGTCGACTAAATGACCAGATGAAGATATATGTCACTAAAGGTCAAGGTCATTCCGTCGGACCATCCGTCGTCAAGATTTTCAAACATCTTCTCCTCTGAAACCACTGGGCCGATTGAAGCCAAATTTCATATGGAGTCTCAGTGGAATGGGGGAACGAAAGTTTATACCCGGGGTCTGGGTCACATTACCAAGATGGCAGCCATGCCCATATATGGTAAAAACCCTTCAAAAATCTTCCCCAGAACCAAAAGGCCTATGACCTTAAAACTTGGTATGTAGCATCAGGCATGACGGCCCATCATAGCTTGTACAAATCATGACCTTGCGTTGACCTTGACCTAATTTACAGCATCGTCAACTTTAGTATGTTAGGCTTTTATATTGGAAAACGCTTAAACAGTGGATTTCTCAGAAAATATTTAAGTCTAAGGTACAATACTTGGTACATATGGTCAACTAAATGACCAGATGAAGATATTATGTCACTAAAGGTCAAGGTCATTCCGTCAGCCCATCCGTCGTCAAGATTTTCAAACATCTTCTTCTCTGAAATCACTGGGCCGATTGAAGCCAATTTTCATATGGAGTCTCAGTGGGATGGGGGAACGAAAGTTTATACCCGGGGTCTGGGTCACATGACCAAGATGGCCGCCATACCCATATAAGGTAAAAACCCTTTAAAAATCTTCTTCTCCAGAACCGAAATGCCTATGACCTTGAAACTTGGTATGTAGCATTGGGCATGCGGGCTCATCATAGTTTATACAAATCATGACCTTGGGTTGACCTTGACCTAATTTACGGCATGGTCAACTTTGGTACGTTAGGCTTTTAAATGGGAAAATGCTTAAACAGTGGATTTCTCAGAAAATATTTAAGTCTAAGGTACAAATAAGGTACAATACTTGGTACATGGTCGACTAAATGACCAGATGAAGATATTATGTCACTAAAGGTAAAGGTCATTCCGTCGGACCATCCGTCGTCAAGATTTTCAAACATCTTCTCCTCTGAAACCACTGGGCTGATTGAAGCCAAATTTCATAGGGAGTCTCAGTGGGATGGGGGAACGAAAGTTATACCCGGGGTCTGGGTCACATGACCAAGATGGCCGCCATGCCCATATATGGTAAAAACCCTTCAAAAATCTTCTTCTTCAGAACCAAAAGGCCTATGACCTTGAAACTTGGTGTGTAGCTTTGGGCATGCAGGCCCATCATAGTTTGTACAAATCATGACCTTGTGTTGACCTTGACCTAATTTACGGCATCGTCAACTTTGGTACGTTAGGCTTTTATATTGAAAAACGCTTAAACAGATGATTTCTCAGAAAATATTTAAGTCTAAGGTACAATACTTGGTATACATGGTCGACTAAATGTCCAGATGAAGATATTATGTCACTAAAGGTTAAGGTCATTCCGTCGGACCATCCGTCGTCAAGATTTTCAAACATCCTCTCCTCTGAAACCACTGGGCCGATTGAAGCCAAATTTCATATGGAGTCTAAGTTGGATGGGGGAACGAAAGTTTATACCCAGGGTCTGGGTCACATGACCAAGATGGCTGCCATGCCCATATATGGTAAAAACCCTTCAAAAATCTTCTCCAGAACCAAAAGGCCTATGACCTTGAAACTTGGTATGTAGCATTGAGCATGCCGGTCAATCATAGTTTGTACAAATGATGACCTTGCGTTGACCTTGACCTAATTTACAGCATCGTCAACTTTGGTATGTTAGGCTTTTATATTGGAAAACGCTTAAACAGATGATTTCTCAGAAAATATTTAAGTCTAAGGTACAATACTTGGTATACATGGTCGACTAAATGACCAGATGAAGATATTATGTCACTAAAGGTCAAGGTCATTCCGTCAGCCCATCCGTCGTCAAGATTTTCAAACATCCTCTTCTCTGAAACCACTGGGCCGATTGAAGCCAATTTTCATATGGAGTCTCAGTGGGATGGGGGAACGAAAGTTTATACCCGGGGTTTGGGTCACATGACCAAGATGGCCGCCATACCCATATATGGTAAAAACCCTTCAAAATCTTCTTCCCCAAGAACCGAAAGGCCTATGACCTTGAAACTTTGTATGTAGCATTGGGCATTCGGGCCCATCATAGTTTATGCAAATCATGACCTTGCATTGACCTTGACCTAATTTATGGCATGGTCAACTTTGGTACGTTAGGCTTTTATATGGGAAAATGCTTTAACAGTGGATTTCTCAGAAACTATTTAAGTCTAAGGTACAAATAAGGTACAATACTTGGTATACATGGTCGACTAAATGACCAGATGAAAATATTATGTCACTAAAGGTCAAGGTCATTCTGTCGGACCATCCGTCGTCAAGATTTTCAAACATCTTCTCCTCTGAAACCACTGGGCCGATTGAAGCCAAATTTCATATGGAGTCTCAGTGGGATTGGGGAATGAAATTTTATACCCAAGATCTGGGTCACATGACCAAGATGGCTGCCATGCCCATATATGGTAAAAACCCTTCAAAAATCTTCATCTCCGGAACCAAAAGACCTATGACCTTGAAACTTGGTATGTTGCATTGGGCATGCGGGCCCAACATAGTATATACAAATGATGACCTTGTGTTGACCTTGATCTAATTTACCACATGGTCAACTTTGGTATGTTAGGCTTTTATATTGGAAAACGCTTAAACAGTGGATTTCTCAGAAAATATTTAAGTCTAAGGTACAATACTTGGTATACATGGTCGACTAAATGACCAGATGAAGATACATGTCACTAAAGGTCAAGGTCATTCCGTCGGACCATCAGTCGTCACGATTTTCAAACATCTTCTCCTCTGAAACCACTGGGCCGACTGAAGCCAAATTTCATATGGAGTCTCAGTGGGATGGGGGAACGAAAATTTGTACTTGGGGTCTGGATCACATGACCAGAATGGCCTCCATGCCCATATATGGTAAAAAACTTTCAAAAATCTTCTTCTCCAGAAAAGGCCTATGACCTTGAAACTTGGTATGTAGCTTTCGGCATGCGGGAAAACGCTTATATAGTGGATTTCTCAGAAACTATTTAAGTCTAAGATACAATATGTGGTATATATGGTCAACTAAATGACCAGAGGAAGATATTATGTCACTGAAGGTCAAAGTCATTTTGTAGGTTTGTCCGTCATCAAGATTTTCAAACATCTTCTCCTCTGATTGAAGCCAAATTTCATATGGTGTCTCAGTGGGATAGAGGAACTAAAGTTTATACCCGGGGACTGGGCTACATGACGCAGATGACCACCATGCCCATATATGGTAAAAACCCTTCAAAAATCTTCTTCTCTAGAACCAGAAGGCCTAGACCTTGAAACTTGGTATGTATACCCGGGGTCTGGGTCACATGACCAAGATGGCCGCCATGCCCATATATGGTAAAAACCCTTCAAAAATCTTCTTCTCCAGAACCAAAAGGCCTAATACCTTGAAACTTGGTATGTGGCATGCTGGCCCATCATAGTTTATACAAATCATGACCATGCATTGACCTTGAATTAATTTACCACATGGTCAACTTTGGTACGTTAGGCTTTTATATGGGAAAACGCTTAAACAGTGGATTTCTCAGAAACTATTTAAGTCTAAGGTACAATACATGGTATATATGGTCAACTAAATGACCCAATCCGAGAACACGGCAGACACTCGCCGACAGCTTACAATCGCAAACTGGGCGACTATCATTTTAATTTTAGGCCCCCACCCGATTTTTTACTCGCAGTGGGCATGTGGGCGACCGCTAGTCTGTATCCCTGACAAAACTTTTATAGAAATATTTCTTGAGAAGTCTTCTATCAGCAATATTATGTTTTTTGGCCAAATGCTCATTTTTATTGATTGGCGTGGAAACCAAAATGCAAAAACTGGAAAAAAATATACTGTAAAATCCTATTCTCAGAAACCTCAAGCTCTTTGATGCTGAGACTTTATAGGTATATTCATCATATAAGATGTATGTTTTTAATGAAAATCAGCCCTTTAGTTTGGTTTCTGTGGCAACTTAGAGTTTCCATAGACTTATAATGGGGAAACTGGCATCTCTTGCTAAGCCATTGCAGATATTTTGACAAACTTTTATACACAGTTCCAAGAATAGCCGCTAAGCTCCGCCTGCTGCTTAGTTACTGTTACTACGTCTCACAAGCTTACTCTAAAGATGGGTGAAAAACAAAATGCAAGTGTCTGCTAAATGTTGGCGTTCAGGGCAAAGAATCAGCCTCCTCAGGACACACACATGGCAGTTGCCGCATCATTCATTTCTGATGCGTTCTGTTCTTGCAAAGCAGGGTAAGTTTATTAAAAGTGGTGTTTGTTTGTCTTCTTTAAACAGTTATACATCCCTCCATTAATTGTAAGGTAAAGTCACGGATATTGTTGGATATTGACCATGTGCTATTTGTTTGTGAGACTATGTCACATGCTAAGTTGTCATTGCATTGGCCAGGTATACGCTATCGGGTGATTTTAAGTGACATTCTGGGTGTGCCTCGGAACTGTGTATAGAAATGTACCTTGAATAGTCTTCTATCAGCTAATTGATTTTATGCTCACTGTTAATTTTTGTAGCACCTGCTTTAGCAAGGTGCGATATAGGCGTCCGGTTTTCCGTCCGTCCGTCCGTCCGTCAGTCCGTTCACATTTACGTCAACCCTGGCGTTAAATATTAATTTCTCCAAAACCACTGCACCCATGGTTCTCAAATTTTATATGGATCATGACCGGACTGCAAGACCTCAGAATGATAAAAATCAGCCAGGTCCAAAATCCAAGATGGCCGCCATTGCAACAAATTTTCGTTCACATTAATTTTACGTTAACCCTGGCGTTAAATTCTGTTAAATCAAAAACCACTGTACCCATTGTTCTTAAATTTTACATGGAGCATGACCAGACTGCAAGACCTCAGAATGATAAAAATCAGCCAGGTCGAGAATCCAAGATGGCCGACATTGCAATAAATTTCCGTTCACATTGATTTTATGTTAACTCTGGCGTTAAATTCTATTTAATGAAAAACCACTGCACCTTTTGTTCTCACATTCCACATGGAGCATGACCAGACTGCAAGACTTCAGAATGGTAAAATTCAGCCAGGTCAAGAATCCAAGATGGCCGCCATTGCAACAAAAAAGCGCTCACAATTACATTAACCCTGGCGTTAAGGTCTGTATTTAGTTAATTTCTCCAAAACCACTGCACCCATGGTTCTTAAATTTTATATGGAGCATGACCAGACTGCAATGCTTCAGAAAGATCAAATTCAGCCAGGTCGAGTATCCAAGATGTTTGCCATTGCAACAAAAAACATTCACATTTATGTTAACCCTGGTGTTAATGTCTGTTAATTTCTCCAAAACCATTGCACCCATAGTTTTCAAATTTCATATAAAGGTAAAATTCAGCCAGGTCGAGAATCCAAGATGGCTGCCTTTACTAAAAATGTTAAAAACAACAAAATCAGCTTCTATTTCTGAACCACTTTGTATATTTGGTTGAAATATTGCATGGAACATCAGTGGGCCATGACCTCTGCTACCGTGGAAGTGCAGTGCAGGTGTGACATAGCATTCCGCGGAATTCTTGTTATTCGATGCCATGGAAATCAAATGCAAATACAGAAAAATACCATAAATTATCTCAGTAACCATATACTCTATGAAGCAGAGACTTCATAGACATATTAATCATATTAGCCTTTAAAGATTTTATGTTTTCCATTGTCATTGTTCAAAGGACATAGTTGGTATGGCAACTTATGGTGAAAAAAAAAGGGATTTATTGCTAAGCCGTTGTAGATATTCTGACCAAACAGTTTCAGAAATATTCCTGGAGTGGTCTTCTATCGGCCTTATGTTCTTTCTGGGCACTGCTCATTTTAATCAGTTGCCATAGCAACCAAAAGTAACAAATAGCAAAAATGCTTTGGAAGTTATCCTTTTTTTGTTGCCACGGCAATCAAAATGTGGAAAGTAGTTATATATTTTGTTATCAAGTCAACAGAATGTCAGACTGAGACTTTGCAGTATTATATTTTGTTTTAGCCTGTATAAATGTGACATCAATTTTGAGCCTGTACAAATATGTGATAGCAATTTTGAGCTAGAGATCTGGTGAGCTTTGTGGCCCATGGGCCTCTTGTTTACTCACCTGTAAGAAAGTACAGAGAGCTATTGTTGTCACCCTGATGTCGGCATGGGCATGTGCTTGGGGGTCACACTTAAAAGTTTTATGTCAAAGTTTTTTTATGTCCCCCCCACCATGGCACAGATACATTACTGGGAGGGGGAAAATTGATTAAATTTTGGTGACCTTGACTATATTTTCAAGGTCATAGGAGGTCAAAGAAGGATGAAAAATAGCTTGTCTGCAGCATATCTCCTGAAGGAATTGATGGATTTTTACCAAACTGGCACAGATATATCACTGGGAGATGGGAAAGAACTGATTAGATTTGGGTGACCTTGACCCTATTTTCAAGGTCACAGGAGGTCAAAGAGTGTTGAAAAATGCCTTGTCTGCACCATATCTCCTGAAGGAATTGATGGATTTTTACTAAACTGGCACAGATACATCACTGGGAAATGGCAAAGAACTGATTAGATTTTGGTGACATTGACCTCATTTTTAAGGTCACAGGAGTTCAAAGAGTGTTGAAAAATGCCTTGTCTGCACCATATCTCCTGAATGGATGGATGGATTTGAACCAAACTGTCATAGATACATCATTGGGAGATGGCAAAGAACTTGATAGATTTTGGTGACCTTGACCTCATTTTCAAGGTCTAAGGTGGTCAAAGACTATTGAAAAATGCCTTGTCTGCACCATATTTCCTGAATGGATGGATGGATTTGACCCAAACTGTCACAGATACATCACTTGGAGATGGAAAAGAAGTGATTAAATTTTGTAGACCTTGACCCTTTTTCAAGGTCACAGGAGGTCTTAACTTGACAGCATTTAGGGAAAATGATACTGCTGGGAAAGCGCAGGTGTGGGGACATCTGTATTTTTCAAAAAATATTTCTAGTTAAACTTTCAAATCTCAACAACCACTGGCCAGAACCATTTGATGTTTGGAATATAATCATATCATAGCATATCCTTGTATTATGTAACATCATACCCCTGGGTGGGACCATAGGGTGGGGCTTAGGGGTCAAGAAATATGATGATATTAGATGTTTTGTCTTTTTTTATGCCCCCATGACGATAGTCAGGGGGCATTAAGATTTGCCCCTGTCTGCCTGTCTGTCCGTCCGTCTGTCTGTTCGTCACGCTTTATGGTATAGAGTTTGTGTAATCAACTTCTCCCACAGTTTTCAATGGATCTGTTTCAAACTTTGCATACATGTTGGGGACATATTGAAGATGTGCATGTTGATTTTTGTTGGACCTAGAATTAATTTTGACAGAATTACGGCCTTTTGAACTTAGTCATTTTAGGCAAATTTTTGCATTGTAGGGTATAGAGTTTGTGTAATCAACTCCTCCCACAGTTTTCAACGGATCTTTTTCAAACCTTGCATACATCTTATGGACGTATTGAAGATGTGCATGTGGATTTTTGACGGACCTAAAATTAATTTTGACAGAATTACGGCCTTTTGAACTTAGTCATTTTAGGCAAATTTTTGCATTGTAGGGTATAGAGTTTGTGTAATCAACTCCTCCCACAGTTTTCAATGGATCTTTTTCAAACCTTGCATACATGTTGTGGACATATTGAAGATGTGCATGTGGATTTTTGTTGGACCTAGAATTAATTTTGACAGAATTACGGCCGTTTGAATTTAGTCATTGTAGGCAAATTTTTGCATTGTAGGGTATAGAGTTTGTGTAATCAACTCCTCTCACAGTTTTCAATGGATCTTTTTCAAACTTTGCATACATGCTGTGAATGTATTGAAGATGTGCATGTGGGTTTTTGATGGCACTAGAAATAATTTTGACAGAATTATGGCCTTTTGAACTTAGTCATTCTAGGGAAATTTTGCATTGTCGGGTATGGATTTTGTGTTATCAACTTGCTCCACAGTTTTCAATGGATCTTTTTCAAACCTTGTCTACATATGGTGGACATATTTGGAGATATGATGAGGCATATTGATAGGTCTAGAATTAATTTTGACAGAATCACAGCCTTTTTAAATTAGTCATTTTGGGCAGTTTTTTTCATGGCAGGTTATGTTTTCAATGGATTCTTTGTAGGTGCTTTATGGATATATACATATCATGTGACAGGCGCTGCACGGGGGCATCATTAGTGTCTTACAGACACAATTTTCTAGTTGTTTTTTTTTGCTGTTTTTCTTTTGAAGCAATACTTAATTTCAAGTGCAAATGCTTGAATGAGTATTTGAAATTGGCATATGGCTGTAGGTCCCTATTCACATGAGGGGCCACGGTAGCTCAGTGGGTTAAGCGCTGGCCTACTGATCCAGCGGACCAGGTTTCAAGCCCTGCTTTAGGAGAGAATCTTTCCTACCATGGACGGGGTTCCATTGCACACAGCCTTTCATTATCACATTGCCATCATCCTGATATGACTGAAATACTGTTGAAAAGGACGTGAAATTGCAAGTCATCCATCCATCCCTATTCCCACAACACCAGTCAAATATATTTCATATTTTACCTGCTGTTTTTAGGAAATGCAGTGTTACTGAAGCTTCAGATCAAGAAGCAGGTAAGTTGCATTTGCTGAGCACCAGTTTTCATTTTTTAGCTCGCCTGAACGAAAGTTCAGGAAGAGCTATTGTTGTCACCACGGCGTCCGCGTCCGCGTCGGCGTCGGCGTCCGAAATGGATGTTTTGGTTAAAGTTTTTTTATGTGATGGGCAATGCGCTGCAGGCGAGCTATCCTGTACGCGGACAGGTCTTGTTATGAAAGGAAATAACTTTTATGAGTTCCTGTTTGCTTCCCTGGATGACAAACCTTTTCACTCGTAAAGAAAAAAAATTGCTCCCAGAGGAGCAAATTTCTTTCCTTTAAGACAGGTCCCAGCTGAGAAGGGAAGCAAAAATGAAGATGGCAAAGTTGTCCTCCCCTCCCCTTTCTCGACTGAGAGTCTACCCTCCCCCTACTCCTCAACCCCCACTGGAAGTGTATCCGTTCATCTTAAGCTACCAAAAAGATACATTACTTTTGTTGTGCTTGCGCCGGGCCGGGTAGTGCAATCGGTAGGGCACCTGACTCGTAAGTCAGAGGTCCTGGGTTCGAATCTCGGTCTGGCCACATACTTTTGTTTCTCCTTCCGCTGATTCAAGAAGGGCAGTTGTCAGTTACTGGCGAAAGTATGTGCACTTAGTACTGGTTAACCGCTTAGGAGGTCTGAGCCTGCCCAGGAATAGTGTGGTTAGGTAACTGACCGTCCCGACATGACCTTAGTTGTTTACTGTGGACGTTAAGCATCAAATCAACCAACCAAAAATTGTTGTGCTTGCAATGAGCAAAATGTATGTGCCGATTTAGTGTTATAGTGTGTTTGTCCATCGGTTAGATTTTGTAAAGATGAATAAAAAAGCATTTCTGCTTGTGCAGGTACCAGGCCCTTCAAACTTTAGTGCATGCATTCTGCCTTTTAGAGTTACCTGCCAGGAAACCAGGTCATATTGACCTTTTTTGCAGAAATTAGCATATGCATCTCAACAAACAGCTTCATGGTATTTATTGATAAATACTGTTATGGCTCTGATTTAACAAAGTCTGTTACACACATCATCATATTTTATTTGCAGTTTAATCAAACATTTTGCAAGTGATGTGACAAAATTCTGATAGAGTGCAAAAACAAAAAAGATATTTCATCTAATGCAAAGGGAGAAAATCCAAATTTTCCTATTTTGGAATTGCTATATCATGCTGCATAAAAATCAAGAAGTTTGTTATACATTTCATGTTTTCAAATAAAAATTTCATGACCTTCTGAACTGTGTTTAGGTAATTGCAAGTTGATGCACATTTTATGCCCTTTTATAGGCTATTTGCTGTGTATAAAACAGGCTATTTTCCAAGTATTTCTAAAACTACCACACATAACACTATGAAGTAAAGTGATCTTTAATGTCTATATAATACATAACTAATCTGTAATTTTCTTGAAAAATGTATTTTGAAACAAAAAAGTTCCTTTTGAAAAATGTCCATTTTTTTCTCGCCTGCGAAGCAGAAGCCAAATATATGTATTGCCTCTACAGTGTTGGCGGTGGCAAAAACTTTTGTAGAGTTTTTGCGTTTAGATCTTTTTCTCAGGAACTATAAGGGCTAGAGACATGAAACTTTGGTCATGCATACATCTGGAAAAGTAGAGCTGAAAGCCATCATCAATGCTGTCTTGACCTACATTTTATGGTTCACCAATTTTGCAATTTTTGGTCGAGTTTTTGTGTTTAGCTCTGTTTCTCAGAAACTGTAAGGGCTGGAGCTATGACACTTAGAAGTTAGAGCATGCATACATATCAATATTGAGTCATAACTTACATTTTTAGGTTCACCGCCTTTGCAATTTTTGGTCGAGTTTATGCTTTAAGCTCTGTTTCTCAAGAACTATAAGGGCTGGAGGCATGAAACTTGGGTTATGCATACATTTGGAAGAGTAAAGCTCAAAGCTACCATCAATACTGAATCTTGACCTACTTTTTACGGTTCACTGACTTTGTAATTTTTGGTCCAGTTTTTGTGTTTAGCTCTGCTTCTCAGAAACTTTAAGGGCTAGAGCCATGAAACTTAGGTCATGCATACATCTGGCTAAGTAAAGCTTAAAGCTTCCATCAATACTGAATCTTGACCGACTTTTTATGGTTCACCTACTTTGCATTTTTTGTCAAGTTTTCATGTTTAGCTTCATTTCTCAAGACTATTAAGGGCTACACTTGGGTCATGCATGCATCTGGAAGGGTAAAGCTCAAACCAAGCATTGATATTGAGTCCTGACCCACTTTGTACGGTTCATCGACTATGCAATTTTTTGTCAAGTTTTCATATTTAGCTCTGTTTCTCAAGAACTGTAAGTTCTAGAGCCATGAAACCTGGGTCATGCAAAGATTCCAAAAAGTAAAACTCAAAGTTAACATCAATATTACCTTTTGACCAACATTTTAAGGTTCTTTGACTTTCCAACATTTGCGTCAAGTTCAGCTTTTGTTTCTTAGAAACAATAAAGGCTAGAGCCATGAAATATGGGACATGCATATATATGGGACAGGAAACTGAAAACTGTTTACAGCTCTTGACCTACCGTTTTGAGTTAACTGACTGTTTATAATATGCATTGTGTTTTCTGGTTGAGCTCTGTTTTGTAACAGAGCACAGGCTGGCGAGACGCTGCATTCCACAAAATCCTTGTTTATTTTTTGACTGTATTTTACAAGGGAGTAAATTTATCAGTGTAATAGCCTTCAGAATGATCAACTTTTACCTATGTCTATTGTTAGGTAATTTGCATACAAATAAAAGCATAGTTGCCTTCAGTGACACCTGTATTGGATGGACACTCAGCGCCAGGTGTGTGCAGCTATGGTTATGTACCGCAGAGTCACTTGGGGAACGTCGTTAAGAGAATTGAAACAGAACAGTGACACCTGTATAACTGTTCTTGATTGTGATGCATAAATGGGCATGAGTTATGGCTGTTTCATTGAATAACTGTACTCCCCTTCATTTAAGTGTAAAACTTTGTAATAGATTTAATAGACAAAAGCAAGAAGATACCAGGATAAGATTATGAATGTCAATTCCCAGTTATGTATTACCGTAGTTAGAAAATACCAGTGAAGAAAGAAAATCATTTTTATCCCCAGTAAAAATGAGAAAATCTAAAAAATATTTTGTTTTATAGACAGCAAAAGCCCATATAGCTCTTACTGGTTTTAATAAAAAGGGCCAGAAATCTTGCATTTTAACATTTTGATTATGCAAGGATCATTTTCAGTTTGTATATAATAGTGCAGATCTTTGATTATATTCAAAATATGCTTTAGAGAAAATATTTCTGCAAAACACTAATGGGACCAATAAGAAATTCTGCTAATTGTGTGTCCCACATCAGGATAATTAAATTTTAGTAGCTTTGGTAAAAGGAATACTTAGCCTTGGAATGGTAATTCAAGTATCCATTAGCTTCAGTGTTAGAGTTTCTTCCCTGCCATTCACTCTGAAATGGCTCCATTTATAGTCAAGAACCCATCAAGTGCACTATACTGTCCTCTGACAGATATATACCCCACTGAATCTTGGAGGTTGTTGTGCATCCCATCAACATTGGCTCCTTGTTATACCCCTGATTTGAAAAAGTGGGGGTATACTGGTTATACCCCCGACATACGAAGTATGTCGAGGGGTATATAGTTTTCGTCGTTCCGTCCGTCCGTTCGTCCGTCTGTCCATCCGTTCGTCCGTGTGTCTGTCCGTCCATCCGTCCGTTAACATTTGTGTTAAAGTTTTGCGTTGAGTTTTTGTTCTTTGCTTATATTTCCATTATCCTTCAATGGAACCTTTTGTTATGTGACTAAGTATACTTCTAGGTTCATGCAGAATAGTTGACATCATCTGGATGCTGCTGTTGACCTAATGTCAAGGTCACAGACTTAAACATTTGCGTTAAAGTTTTGCTTTAAGTTTATATTTTTCTTTTATATTTCCAATATCCTTTGATGGAACCTTCTGCTATTTGACTAGGGTTACTTTAAGGTTCATACAGAGTAGTTGACATCATCTGTATGCAGCTGCTTACCAAAGGTCAAGGTCACAGACTTGTATATTTGTGTTAAAATTTTGCGTTAAGTTTATATGCTTTGCTTATATATCCAACATTCTTTGATGAAACATTTTGATATATGACTAGGGTTACTTCTATGTTCATGCACAATAGTCGACATCATCTGGATGCTGCTGCTGACCAAAGGTAAAGGTCACAGACTTAAACATTTGCGTTAAAGTTTTGTGTTAAATTTATATTCTTCTTTGATATTTCCAATATCCTTTGATGGAGCCTTTTGATATTCGACGTAAGTTTACTTGTAGGTTCATAGCTGCTTACCAAAGCTCAAGGTCACAGACTTGTATATTTGTGTTAAAGTTTTGTGTTAAGTTTACATTCTTTGTTTATATTTCAAACATCCTTAGATGAAACCTTTTTGATATATGACTAGTTTTCCTTCTCTGTGCTCATGCAGATTAGTTGACATCATCTGGATGCAGCTGCTGACCAAGGTCATGGAAACAGACTTAAACTTTTACAATAAAGTTTTGTGTTGAGTTGGTACTCTTTGCTGATATTTGTAATATACTTTGATGGAACCATTTGATAGGTGACTAAGGATACTTCTAGGTTTATACCATGTATAAGATTGGTTTCATTAGGCAATGGTTCTGGTCGGGGGTATACGTGAGCCCCTGCTCACTTGCTCTAATTTGTCCTCTATCTCCTGCAGGAGATTGATGGACTTTGACCAGACTTCCATAGGTATATCATTTGGATATGGGAAGGAACTGGTTAGGTTTTGATGACTTTGACCCCAAGAGGTCTCAGAAGTGCTGAAAAAAAAAAAGCCTTGTATGCGTCTTATTTCCTGAGGAAAATGTTGAATTCTTACCAAACTAGTATGGAATTGTTAGTGGGAGAAGGGGCAGAAGTAGTTAGGTTTTGATGACCTTGACTCTGTTTTCAATGTCACAGAAGGCTTTAAAACATTAATAAACAGCTTGTTTGCTCCCTGTTTCCTGAACTGTATGTTGGAGTCATACCAAACTAGCACTGAATCATCATTGGGTAAGGGTTCAGAGCTGACTAGGTTTTGGTGACCTGCATTTAATTTTTTAGGTCACAGGAGGACTTAGAAGATAAAAAAAAATTCTTTGCATGTATCTCCTTAATGAATGTTAATAAGGTTTGTACCAGACTAGCATGAAAATTATCAGCGAAAATAGATGTGGAACTGATAAAATTTTGGTGATATTGACCACATTTTAAAGGTCACAGGGGAGCTGACAGTGTTAAAATTTCCCTTTGGCATGACAACATCTGCAAAACTAGATGATGAATTTTCACAAATCTTATATGAATATATCTCTCTAGTAAGTCGAAGACCTGAATAGATACTTCTGACATTGACTCCATTTTATGGTGCAGGCGGATTCTCCCTTAAGTCGACGATGTTTCTTGAAACAGAGGACAGATTTTTTACCAAACTTGCAAAAGTATATCACTGCCAAACTTAAGATTTGAAAAGAATGTAGTGATGTTGACCCCATTTTCAAGGTCAGTTTGGATTTTCCCTTAAAAGGCAGATCTGTGTGGAAAAAGTGGATTAAATTTTACCAATCTTGCAAATACATATCATTTGGACAAGCCAAAAACTTAATTAGATTTTGGTGACCTTAATCCCATTTCACGGTCATGGGAGGATTTTCATGAAAATGAAGATATCTTTTGAACCAGGGGATGGATTTTAACTAAACATGAATAGGTATATTGTTTGGACAAGCCAAAGGTCTGTTTAGATACTAGTGATCTCAGTGTCATTTTAAGTTCAAATGAGGACTTAAAATACAAAGTTCCTAAGGTACACATGTTAACTAATAGCAATATTTAGGGAAAATAACATTGCTGTGAAAACACAGGTTAAGGAACATCCGTTTTTTATCAGAAAAAAGAAGCATTGCTAGTTTGTTAAATATAACATTTCCATTTATATTTACACTGTATCAACATCAGCAGCTTTGACAACTGTATCAACTACTCCAACATCTGTATCTACTACTTCAACAACAACAACTCTACCAACAACTTCAACAACAACAACTGTACCAACAACTTCAACTTCTTCAACAACTGTACCAACTACTTCAACAACTGTACCAACTACTTCAACGACTCTACCAACAACTTCAACAACAACAACTGTACCAACAACTTCAACTACTTCAACAACTGTACCAACTACTTCAACAACTGTACCAACTACTTCAACAACTGTACCAACTACTTCAACAACTGTGCCAACAAGGTCAACAACTGTACCAACAACTTCAACAACTCAGGCTACTAAATCATCAACATCAACAACTCAGTCAACTGAATCATCTCTGTTAAAATCAACTGAAGCAGCTCAGCCTGGCAGGAGAGAAGACACATGCAGCTTAAACATTTTGTAAGTTTACATCAGTATGGATTTGTGTTTTCTTCCAGTTGTGTTTGATTACATGTTATTGTAGAATGACATTTACACACTGCAGCAACCATGGCCTCAATATTGCTAGCATGTCAGCTTTCAGAATTACATAAAACTTAAATGCCATAACCTCAGGATTTAGTCAGTGGGATTAATGAGGTTTTAAGTGACACTTGATTGAATTAAGTGAGATTCTCAACATTTTTCAAGTTTAAAACAATTTAATATACTTTTGTGTAAAAAACTAAACAAAAAAAAAAAAATGCTGGATGGATTAGAATTCTTGTGGAAATACCATATCTAATCAGTTATGTGACTGGGTGTTGCCCTTTTATTTCAGAATATCCCCAAGTATCTAAAACCTTTTGTGTGTATTTATGCTATAAGATTCATCTTATAAAACAGATCTAGAGTTTGGGGCTTGTTTTGGAAGGGAAACCCCATCTTATCACCATAAATTGTCCCTGAATGATCATTTTAAAAAAAACATCCTTATATGGCACTCTACTTGTGTTTAATATTTCAGATGCCCAGTGAGCTGTTCGAATCTTATGAACTCACAAGAAGAGTTGACATTAACAATTGATATTGGTTGCCCAGCTGAGATAGGAGTTATTCACTTAGGAGTTAGAAATTGCCCTGATAACAACACCAAGACTTGTATGGCTGACGAAGATTTACGAGACATTTCCATTTACAACAGTGTGAAGTATAAACCCAAACTTACCGATTTGTCGTGGAACTATCATGGCCTGTTTGTATCAGGTGAGGATTGTGTTTTAATTGTCTGCCTTAAAGGGAGATTATTCTGACATAGAAATTCTGTATTAATCCTATTAAATGCTCCAGGGGCATTGCATTTATGAAGCGGGGAGGGTTGGGGGCATAATTTGGAGTCTACAGTATGGTAAATCAGCCATGGACAAAATAACTCTAATAAATAGTATAGAGGTCAAAGGGTATACTTTCAGGGGAAGCAACTCTACAATTTTTTGCCTCCTCAGTAGGAAGGAAAGGAAAGAATTTGCCCCTCTAGGAGCAAATTCTTTTCTTGAAGATTAGACCCCATTTCAAAGAGCTACCTCATCCAGAGAAGCAAACAGGAATGGATGCAAATTAATATAACATTATTTTGGAAAAGAGGCAGGGGGTGTTTATTAGAGCAGGGTGTTTATTAGGATTAATAAGGTAGTTGCCTTCTGTCTCACATGAAACCTTGGTGCTCTAACACAGAAAATTTCTCTCTAAAGAGAACAAGTTCATTCCTTTAAATCAGATAATAGTAACTACATTTGGTGAAGGGACTAATGTAGCAGTAAAGCAAATGCACAATCTTGTTAAGTTCCTTTTCTAGGTGAAAAAAAAAAATACACCCTTACCCGAATGGGTACATATATATGGAAGCAACACTGCTATTTTCATTTTTATCTCCCGTTTCAGTTGGGGTGGGGGCAGGATTGGCAGAGTTAACTTCCAATGGCAAGAACATTTTTGTCTCACAGTGCTCAGATTCTTTCCAATTAGAGTAGACTTATTTTGGAAAGGATTCTATCATTGGAAGGGTGGGTTGGGGGGGGGGGGGACGTCTCAAAGTTGCCTCAACTGGAAAAAATTGGGGAAAACATGCACTTTTCTATGTCAGAGTAATTTTATTAGGCTGCTAAGGCACAAGGGCAGACTGTACTTCAAATTTTCGCTGTTACGTTGGTACTGTCATGGTATTTTCACTTGTCCGTGAAATTTCATTATATCTTCACAATGTTTTCAAGTACTCAGGGTTAAGGATAGGCTTTCTTGAGAGATAGTCCTGGCTACTCTTAAAGGGAAGAATTTGTTCCCCTGGGTGAGCAGATTTCTTTTAAGAGTACTCCCCTCCACACCCCCACACATATTTCTAAGTCAACACTGCTGAAGTTAAAAGGTAAAATTAAGGAGGATATTAAGTGGCAACCCTATAATTATGTTGCCATGGTAATACTCCCCATACGAAAATTCTGACATGATTACAGCAGGAGTCCTGCTGGACATTGACAGGAATTTCATTTTCAGGCTAAATTATAACAGTATGTGGAAAATGATAAAAAGTCCACTCAAGATTCCAGCAGGAAAATTTGAAAAAATCATGCCAGGAATCCTAGCAGGAAAACAGAGCTGAAAATTTTGCAAAATTAATTGAATCTTACATAAAGATTTTGGCGGTAAACTTCAACTACACAGTGAATCATAAGTGATAAATTCAACTTGAAGACTGGCTTGTTTGTACTAAACATATTAAAAGGTTTTCTGTGTTATTTGAAGGATGAATTAATAACAGCTAGTATGAAGAGAATGTAAGTTTAATTATTTTTTGTATCATTGCTGCATACATTTCTAAAGGCAGATTTAAGTTTAGGGGTAAAATATTCAATTTATACACAATTTCATGTACCCCACCCACATCCCTGGACATAAAAATGAAAATGAGTTCAATATATGTGTGGTGGTAACAGAATTACTTTCTGTCATAAAATTGTGTTAAAGAGCAATGGCAGTATTGATCCATGTCTACAATATAATCATAATACCCAAGAGATTGACAAGATATGTGTTCTGTTGTGTTTTATAAAGCCACTGTGTATGTGAAAGTTTTAAATAGCATGTTGAAAGAGTATGTCAAGGTCTTTGTGTAATATGCAACACAACCAAATTCATGCCAACAATCCTGTCCATATTCCTGGCAGGATTCCTGCCAGGAATTTCAAATTTAACTGTGAGAATACTTCATTTGAATATTCCTGGTGAGAATCCTGCCTGAATTCCTGCCTGAATTCCTGCTAATTCAAATATTTCACTTACTATTCCACACTGAGTCCTGCTGGAATCCTGTAGGGAATTTTGTATTATAGTGAAAAGTTCACGTGGAAAACCCATTGGGAAACTTTTTCATGTCCAGATTCCTGCCAAGAATCCTGTTACAATTACTGCAGGAATACTGCTACTGTCCTGCTGGACAATTCCGTACAGGTCATTCAGTTTGGCTGACTTGTTGAACTTCATTTCTCTTTCTGTAAAGTTTTAATGTCAGTGGCAACCTTGAAATTACTTATTTCTCCACAAAAATGTAGGATCCCCTTAATGAGTCTGTTCAAATGAGATCATATAGACTTCATGTTTTATAAAGAAAATAGATACACATGTATTGATGATGACTGGGCATTTTTACATCATTTTTCAACAATATTTTAGAATTTAATCAGGATAATGGGAGGGTGATTTGAAGGGTTCTGTGCAATTAATAATCGTTTATATATGTTTATGAAAAAATTTATTATCTACGTGTGAAAACAGGTCAAATTTTATTGCTTAAAAGGGCCAAAGATTTGTCCCACTTGATATTTACTGTACTGAACATGCTTGATTGCTTTAATTACAGTGCATATGGTAATGGGCATCTCCTTGGAAGGAAACGTGGTAGTTAAGTATGGACCAGTTCCAGAGGCGGGGTCATGTAGCATTGCTCCTGAGAGTGGTTATGCATTGACAACACAATTCAACATCACCTGTTCTGGTTTTACCATAGCGGACAGTCTGGAGCTCAAGTACTCATTGTTTACATATCATGAACAGGAGTATGCGAAAGGTAAACATGCCCTAAAGTGCTCAAGTATTGGGACACCGTAAACCATTGATTTTCCATTTGTCCCAAATAGAAAATTAATGGTTTTTAGGTGTCCCAATATTTAAGCATATGAGGGTAATCTCTGAGCAGACAGTGTAGACCCAGTTCAAGGTCTATCTTGTCTCCATTCCACCAGCAGATTCTAAAGCAACTTGCAGAAAACTGTTATTTAACGGCTTCCTAAATTGCTGTAAAAGATTGCTGATGTGATATAAATTCATATGATATTGAGGCTTTTAAGCAATGTAAATTGAGGATTAAATTGTAAAGTTATTGTCATGGATTTTTATAAAGGGGAACAACTTCCATGACCGGTTTGCTTCCTGAGGGACAAAATATTTCAAAATGGAGTCTAATCTTGAAGGAAAAAATTGCTTCTGTACTTAGGAGTAAATCCTTTCTTGTAAGATTTAACCCCCTTGAAAGGGGAGACAAAAATGAAACTGACAGAATTTCTTCCTTTTCACATATATTTCAAAGTAGAAGCACATCGATAGGTTGCACTTGATGAATGTTTGTGAATAGTTTAAGTGGAGCAGACACACTTACAAGATAGATCATCCTTGTTTCAAATGTGAGTGTCTCCCTTCTCATTGAAACCCAGTAGCTCAATAAGGGTAGGCCTACAGATCTGTCAGTCCTGGGTTTGAGCCCCTCTGGATGCGGAAATCTTTTCAATTGTAAATGAGGTTTAAGTTGCACACAGCCTTTCGTTACCACCCTACCATTGTCCTGATATGACTGAAATACTGCTGAAAAGGGCGTAAAATCACAAGTTATCCATCCATCCATCTCCCTCCTCATTGTTCTCATATGGAGCTACTGTAAAAGGAAGGAATTTTCTACTGAACAAGAATTTTTTTCCTTATCTGGAGCAAGTTCTTTCCTTCAAGAGTAGCCCCGTACAGAGAGAATTCAAAACCAAGGAAACAATCTTTCCTTCTTGAGTAGACTCATTGAAAAGGGAGGCACCACTGTTTCAACCTCGCCTGCTCATATAAAGATGTAAATAGATGAGTGACAGACAGTAATCATTTTCAGCTTCCAAGATTTACACTGGTCTGTCTCCGAATAGATTTGGCTTGCTGCTTCAGCCTGGGAGAGAGGTGAATGACTATACGATCTATGTCTGGGTGAAGGCTTTTGTTTACTATGGAGCTTATGTGACAGTTCTTGCTCAAACACAGGTAAGCTGTACATGCTGTACTGTTCTTGGACAGATATAAGCAACCCTGTTATAATATTCTTTTCCTCCCTTCTTTATGGGATCAACTCTTAAAGGAAAGAATTTGCTTCTATGGGAGCAAATTCTTCCCTGTAAGAGTAGACCTTATTTTGAAGAGTTTTGTTGCCTAGGGAAGCAAATAAGAAGTCAGAAAAATTGTCTCCCTTGGAGAAAATGGCTGACAAACATGGAGTTATAGTCATTCATCAATTACTGAAATTGATTTGATCAAGTTAATTTGGTCAGCAAAACCATTGCTGACAGAATAGCAAACAGAACAAACCCAAGCAGCAGTCTGATCTGAGTTCTGTGGAAACTCAGATTTTTTGTCACCCCAGAAAGTAGCAGAAGTTAGACACAGATATTACTTTTCCAGTGTCAGCAGTGGTGGGGTAAATTTTGCGGCAAGTTCTCCGCTTTACCTCTGTTTTGTGACAATGTGCAGACAGGCGAGACATTGTATTCCACAGAAGTCTTGTTTCTGTCTGCACTTCACCCCCATGAAAGGTATGTACACTAAATACATGTTTATGGTTTCCCTGATATTTGAATTCCTTTTTAAATGGTGCCACTTAAAGGGTAAGAAGTGCTCCGTGACAGCATAATTCTTTTCTGTAAGAGTAGCTTGTTGTGAGAAGGAGACAAATCGTTTGAGGTCAGTGTTCTCCTTTCTTGGTGTGTCCATTCCTTTAAAGTGAGTGGATACACTTTCAGGGGAAACAACCCTGACACATTTTCATTTTTGCCTTCTAAATGGGGGTCAACTCTTAAAGGAAAGAATTGGCTCCCTTTGGACTGCAGTTACTGTTACACTTTACTGGGTACACTTTCAGGGGAAATTACTCTATCATTTTATATTTACCTTCTTTCGAAATGGGGGTCAGCTCTTAGGAGCAAATTCTTTCTTTCAAGAGTAGACCCTTTTTGAAAGGGTTTTGTTGTCAAGGGTTGCAAACAGGAAGTCAAAAAAGTTGTCTCCCTTCAAAAAATGGTGAAAAAAACGTGGTGTTCCCAAGCACCTTAAGTATGTTAAGTTCGAACCTGACATTGAAATCTTTAACATTCATAGGTTTATCCACCAAGCCAGGCAGGTGATGTTGACATAGTAGATCTGGCTGAAAGTTTTGTTGCTGTGGATGCAGGGAAAAATTCAAGTCTCATTGAAGACTTGATTTCAGTTGGAAACACTGATGGTAACACTTTTCATTAATTACTGTATGTTAATCCTAAATGTGGGGATAAAAGTACCTGAGCAAATGGTGTAAACCCAGATCACACTGCTAGATCACGGCCTGTATTGTTTGCCCCTCCATAAGTATACATCTATTTTGAGGAGCCCGGGTAGTTCAGTAGATTAAGTGCTGGCCCACTAATCTAGTGGTCCCAGGTTGTCTTTTTGAACAGGGAACAGGGTTTCATTGCACACATCCATTCATTATCATCCATCCATCGTCCTGACATGACTGAAATACTGGTAAAAAGGACGTAAAATTGCAAGTCATCCATCCATCTATCTATCCATTCATCCATCCATACATGTATTGCAGTGATTTTTTTACAAATCTCATTCTTTGAGTCCCAGGACTCACAAGGCCTAAAATCTTTGCATCCCAAGCTCAAGGGTTTGCATCTTTACTGGGATGCAAAAGCAATATTTTCTCTGCATCCCAAACTTTAAGTTACTGTGAAATTATTATTGTAATTGTTCTATAACTGTCCTAAGGACTGCATAAATACTGTCAAATGGTTGATATGGAATGGCACTCTGTGTAGAGCCTGATCAGACCAGGAGCAGTCTGATCAAATAATGTTTGCTGCTTTGAATCAAGTTTGATCTTTTTCTTGTTTTTCGGAGGCATGATTACTTATTGACCCGGTGTATTGATAAAAGTTTGCACATAGGTAAAAGACATCACCGTGGTCGATAATACTATGTTCCTCCGGTACTGGACAACTACTATTGATTATTGGTATTACAGGTAGACTTCGGTATTTAGCGGGAGTAGGAAAGACTATGGTACTGTTTTTTACCAGTAATATAACAATCTGCTAATGCACTGTTGCTATATTCTTAAAACAAAAGTAGCTTTGTAAACGAAGCCGAAATCGGAAGTTGGACTACCGATCGGCTATTTTTATGCGTCTCGGAACGCAGCCAAGGAAATATTTTGCATCCTCTGGGAAAATTATGCGTCTAGGACGCAGGGGTAAAAAAATCACAGTATTGTGAAATTTAAAGATGCATTTTGATATACAGACAGCGAACTCAAAAAAGCTGGACAATGTATGTCACTATCCCACATTCGTAACAGTAAATATGACATGGTTTAAGAGAAAATTATCATGAACCAGGTAAGAAAATGTTTTATCTCCGGTCTTAAGAGGCCAGTTTTAATGCCATAAAAGGCTGTTACCCCACACTAATGTCCTTTGTCTATTCCAAATGTTTTATGAATTGACAAATGCTTCAGAAAAATGACATTTATACAGGGTAACTACTTTTTATCTGCACCTAATAAGTATAGCGTATTAACCTTTTTTCATTTTTAAAACAGATTGCTCCATGTTTAAAATACCCAGACTTAAATTTTATATAAAAAAATTAAATAAATAAGGGTTTGCATCTATGATAAAGAGCATAGAAGTTCCATTTTAATACTGTTGCTCAGGTAAATGATTCAGGTGAATCAGGTCCAGTCCAATGAGATCTTTTGTTTTCTGTCATTCATATACTACAAACTGGTATGAAATCAGGCTCCCGCCCATCGGGGCCTGAGAATAAGCTGGGCTGTCTGGTGCCTCTGCGGCAGAGTTGCTAATAGCTGTAATAGGACCTAGGTGTCATTTATGGGTAAATGTCCTACAAATTCAGAGGCAGCATCCAGGATTCGTTAGTCTCAAAGTATTCAGAAAATCAATTGCGGTAGTATTTTTTGCTGTAAAATTGTGCAAAAGTTTTGCAGTTCCTCACATTTTTTCAGCAAAAAATGGTAGCTTTTTTAGTATTATGCATCAGAAATTTTAACGTCACATTAACAAATGACGTCGTTGGTTTTGAACAACCTGGGTCAGATTGCTATTCCATCTGCATCTTTTGGATCCCTTACTGCATTGTAAAATCAAATTGTTCCATTTTTAGGACAATTTCGGTAATTATTTTAGGCGTCCCAAATGTTAGAAATTTTATGGTAATTGCCCTGAATAGAAGGACATACTGCCATTTACAATAATATTTGAAAACTTTGGTGAAAAAGTTATTGCTTCCAGAAACAAATAAAGTGCTGATTCTGGTCAGATTGCACCTTTCAGTTGCTGTCTGAGTTTGGGTATGCAAATGCGTGACTGTCCTTGTTCTTAACCCTTAAAGCGCCAAAAATTAAAACTGTTGAATTGACAAACAGTGTAGATCCAGATGAGGCGACTCATAATGAGTAGGGCTTCTACGTTTACACAGATAAACGGTAACGGTTCGTGTATATGTGCTAAACGTTTACAAAATTCACACATCGTTTAACCGAACCTGAACACCCGGTACACCAACAAGTTATAATATCTTACACAGTCATCAGAAGCCAATCTTAATGTACTTGACGGTGTCATCGGAGACGTCTATTAAAATCTTTATTTTCCAACTTCTGTGTACCTTACGCAAAGCATGACATGTACACGTTTTGCCAGAAAATTGTTACGTCATAATCGGCAGCTAATTTTATAAGGTACAGATCAAAAGGCAAGGTAATGTCTGCCAACAATAGTTATGACACTTGTTGTGCAATAAAAAAGATTAGGTCTACCTCGGTACCTGTGTTTTTCTAAGCTTACCGCGAAGGTGAGATAATTGCAGCTTTTGACAGTTATTAGCTCACCTGAGCCGAAGGCTCAGAGGTGAGCTTATAGGATGGGAGTCGAGCCGTCGTCCGTCCGTCCGTGGGTGCGTGGGTGCGTCAACACTTTCAAACATGAATATCTCAGAGACCAGTGGGCCGATCGCAATCAAATTTTATCTGAAGCATCATTTGGGTGGGGGAAAGGCTGCATTAGGTTTTGGTGCCGATCAGCTCAGGACTCTGGTTTCAATGGCAACAGATAGCCCCCATAGGGTTATAATGGGGAAAACGGCGTCATCACGTTTTCTCAACTGTTTTTGATTAGATCCTTATCATACTTGCAGGTAATGATGACATACACAAGAGCTTGGATGAATTTGAAATTTGGTCGGATTCGAGCACAGACTACAGAGTTAGCTGCCCTTGAGCGTTTGAAAAAAATCCCATAGGGTTATAATGGGGAAAATGGCGTCATCACGTTTTCTCCACTGTTTTTGCTTAGATCCTTATCATACTTGCAGGTAATGATGACATACATAAGAGCTTGGATGAGTTCGAAATTTGGCCGGATTCGAACACAGACTACGGAGTTAGCTGCCCTTGAGCGTTTGAAAAAAAATCCCATAGTGTTATAATGGAAAAAACAACGTCATCACATATTTTTAGAAAAACTTTGTCATCGCTCTATTGCCTACATTTCTCAACGGATTTTAAATCAACCTCACACAAATATAGGGCGTGACAATATCTCAAGCAAGTTCGACTTTCAGGATGCTGCGCCCAAGGTCAAGGTCACTGTGGCTATTTTTAGAAAAACTTTGTCAGCGCTCTAGCACCTACATTTCTCAATGGATTTTAAAATAACTTCACACAAATGTAGGGCATGACAATATCTCGAGCAAGTTTGACTTTCAGGGTGCTGCGCCCAAGGTCAAGGTCACTGTGGCTATTTTTAGAAAATCATTGTCATCGCTCTAGCACCTACATTTCTGCATGGATTTTAAAATAACTTCACACAAATGTAGGGCATGACAATATCTCAAGCAAGTTCGACTTTCAGGATGCTGCGCCCAAGGTCAAGGTCACTGTGGCTATTTTTAGAAAAACTTTGTCAGCGCTCTAGCACCTACATTTCTCAGCAGATTTTAAAATAACTTCACACAAATGTAGGGCATGACAATATCTCGAGCAAGATTGACTTTCAGGGTGCTGCACCCAAGGTCAAGGTCACTGTGGCTATTTTTAGAAAAACTTGGTCATCGCTCTGGCACCTACATTTCTCAACGGATTTTAAATCAACTTCATACAAATGTAGGGCATGACAATATCTCAAACAAGTTTGACTTCCAGGGTGCTGCACCCAAGGTCAAGGTCACTGTGGCTATTTTTTAGAAAAACTTTGTCATCAACCTAGCACCTTCATTTCTCCATGGATTTTGAAATAGCTTGACACAAATGTAGGGCATGGCTATATCTCAAGCAAGGTCAACTTTCAGGGTGCTGTGCCCAAGGTCAAGGTCACTGTGGCTATTTTTAGAAAAACTTTGTCATCGCTCTAGCACCTACATTTCTCAATGGATTTTAAAATAAATTCACATAAATGTAGGGCATGACAATATCTCGAGCAAGATTGACTTTCAGGGTGCTGCACCCAAGGTCAAGGTCACTGTGGCTATTTTTAGTAAAAACTTGGTCATCGCTCTAGCGCCTACATTTCTCAACGGATTTTAAATCAACCTCACACAAATGTAGGGGATAACAATATCTCAAACAAGTTTGACTTCCAGGGTGCTGCGCCCAAGGTCAAGGTCACTGTGGCTATTTTTAGAAAAACCTTGTCAGCGCTCTAGCACATACATTTCTCCATGGATTTTGAAATAACTTGACACAAATATAGGGTATGACAATATCTCGAGCAAGTTCGACTTTCAGGATGCTGTGCCCAAGGTCAAGGTCACTGTGGCTATTTTTAGAAAAACTTTGTCATCGCTCTAGCACCTACATTTCTCAACGGATTTTAAAATAGATTCACACAAATGTAGGGGATGACAATATCTCGAGCAGGTTTGACTTTTAGGGTGTTGCAATCAAGGTTTTTGATTAGATGCTTATCATACTTGCAGGTAATGATGACATACATAAGAGCTTGGATGAGTTTGAAATTTGGCCGGATTCGAGCACAGACTACGGAGTTAGCTGCCCTTGAGCGTTTGAAAAAAATCCCATAATCTTATAATGGAGAAAACAACGTCATCACATTTTCATTTTTCATCGGATCCTCTTCATACTTGCAGGTCATGAGGATATGCATAAAAGCTTGGATTAGTTAGCATTTGGCTAGATCCCACCACTGACTATTGAGTACCTGCCCTGAGCATCCAAAAAATCAATGTCCCCACTTTTTCTTGGTTTCTACTGATCAGATCCTTTTCAAACTTGCAGGTAATGAGGGAATGCATAATATCTTAAACAAGTTCAAATTTTGGCCAGATCAGGCCAACCACTACGAAGTTAGCTGCCCTTGACAGCTCTGTCTATTGTGCTCTTGATCGGATACTTTTTAAACTTGCATATATTAAATGAGGGCATACATTTTCAGCCTGATTGGACCACTGACTGTGGAGTTAGCTGCCCTTGAACATCTTAAATATCACTATAGGTTTACAATGTCTCTCAGGTGAGCAATTGTTGCCCTTTGGGCTACTTGTTAACAGGATAATTCCGATGTTTTATAAATCTAATCCATGTAATTATCAAATACGGTCAAAATAATTGCTCTCATCGGAAATTGGTCAATTTGTAAATACGTTTTTTTTTAATACCATCAGTTACAGTAAATTTCGAGTTGACCCCCGAAAATGAAAGCACATTATTGGATGACACAGTTTGGTAACATAATTATAATTATAAAGGTATGGGGGGCGTCTCAAAGATGTCCGATACTAAGAATAAGATTTCAACGGTCATGGTCGTTTAAACGGAATCGTTTCGTTTTCTAGCGGTCGTGTAAACGTTTACAATATTTTGTAAACATAGAAGCCCTAATAATGAGCCAGCTCATCTGAATCTACACTGTTTGCCCTCTAGTGTTTGAATTCTCAATATGATATCGCTTGGACGAAACATTTTTTGAAATTCTGCAGACATAAATTTTGTTGTCTGGTTTTTGGTGCATTAAGGGTTAAAGTTTTTGCAGCAAGTTTAAATTTCTGTCATTACAGGTTATCTTATGAGGCTACAGAAGGCTTAAATATGTAAAAATCAAAGTTTGTTGCCCTTCGTAGATATTCTTTCTCAAGTTCAAGCTGAAAAAGCTGCAACATAGCTGCATTGTGTGTCGGTTTGATATCTAATGATTGATGTAGACATCCAAGGGCCTTGTTGTTCATATTTTCCTGTCTATAAACCCATCCAAGCAGATTTAAGGCAGTTTCAAGATGGCTGATGTTTTCTATTCTTTGGTTAACAACACGTAACATATCTTCAATGTCTGCTTCTACAGATGCTGCCATGCCAAGTTTTTTATGGTTCAAGTACTTTAGAAAGTACAGCAATACTTTTGGATCTACTACTGCCCAGTCATACCATTTTGTCCCAAAACCGCCTGGTTCTGAAAAACTGCCTGGATCTGACATTCCGTATGATCGTGACATCTCGTAGACTAGTGGCCTTGGTGTGATATCAATCTCAGTGGGTAAAAACACTACACATGGTGTCAGAAGTGTATTCAGGAGATACTCTGGTGTAATATTTTCATCCTTTGATATATTACCTAAAAGTTCTGTAGTTCCTGGAAATGCTTCCTCTTGAAGATTACAATAGCAGACAGTATAAAACTTTCTTTTCTCCACAGTTCTAAGGATATGCAAAGAAGCAGAGTAATATCCAAGCGTATGCATAAATGTTGCTTGTTTTAGCTTTAAGGAAACAGTATCAGAAGTTGTGCCCTTTTCATTCCATACATCAGATGACAAATAGTTCCATATTTGACTCTCACTTTCCCCTTGATTCACTTTTAAAGCAAGGCAGTTGGCTGTTAGGCTGTGCTTTATGAATGGCAAGATAAGATTGATTGCTCTCTGAGTTTCTTCAGCAGTGTGTTCTGTTATTCTTTCAGTTGTGTTGAAGTTCTGTATGGCAGTCAGCATCTTATTTAAGCAAACCTCCAGACTGCTGTGGTAGTTTAGATACAGAAATACATATCTTACCTTTGAGAGGTCTAGAACCATTGCACCCCATATTTGCACTTTATGAATATCTGTGAGTCTTGCTTTTATTTGTTTGGTTTGTAATCTTGGAATGCAGCTTTGTATTAAGCATTGACCCAGGTTGTCACATTTGATGCTTGTTATGAATGAACAGTCTGCAGACAATAGCTTTTGTAAGGTTTCATGTAAACCTGCTTGAAGATCACCGTAAATTCTGCCCTCAAACATATTTTCACTTGGTAAGAAGTAATTTGGACAGTTGTTTTGTTCTACCCACATACCTAACAGCTTAAGACAGCTTATGAAGCAAGAAAGCAAATTTTCCGGTGTCCAATAGTCAGCTGGTGTGTTTTCTATCAAATAAAGCAAGCAAGTTTTGCAGTGGTAGGAAGTGATAGATTCACCTTTGACAAAGTATGGTATGATTTCTTTCTTGACCAGTTTCAGAAGGATGAAACATTTCAGCTGTACAGAGTTAAAGCTGGTCACAAGCAGTCTTTCCTGGTGAGAAAATGATATTCTCCACTGCAGGTTTTGTTCATCACTGTATGGGTGTCCTTTGTGTACAAACAAACACCCCATAGTTTGACAAGCCTCCAGGATGGCTGCATCGGGCCAACCAAACTTCCTGTCTCTATTTAACCATTCAGTGGTATATTCAGGCAAATTGTTACTTCTAAAAGCAAACACATAATCTTGTTCAAGCATTCCTGGTCGTCTGTGCCACTTCAAAGCTGGTCCTTTCTTTTCATCAAATAAGTTTTTTGAAACATTATTCTTTAATTTCATGACAGCTCTGTTTTGACTGTCAAAACCAGTTTCAGTAACAACTTTGCATAAATTGTGACCAAAACCCACAGTTTTACTTCCAGCATCAGGAGGATTTTTTATGTCCACAGAACATGCAGTTTCAATATCTTTAGCATTTAGAGGATTTAATACATTTTCCGAACTTGCAGTTTTACCTTTATCAGTATTTAAAAAAGTTCTTATATCTTCAGTACTGGCACTTTTATTTTCAGTATTTAGAGCATTTGTTTTATCTCCAAAACATGTAGTTTTACCATCAGCTTTTGAAGGAGCTTTTACATCGACAGAACTGGTAGTTTTACCATCAGCCTTTGTAGGATTTATTACATCTTCAGGACTGGCAGTTTTATCTTCAGCATTTGGAGGAGCTTTTACATCATCAAAACTTACAGTTTGAAGAGTTTTTACATCTCCAGAATTAGCATGTTTACTGTCATCATTTGGTGGAATATCTTGCATAGTCAGGGCAACATTGTTCTTCACTTGTTGTAATTTTGCATATCCAGGAGGTGTAGTAGAATCTTGTATGATTATTAGACTTTCCTTTTCATGCGCCTCAGAACACTTGTTTACCACTGGTAGATTTAGCACTGCAACTTGATCAACATCTGAATTCATTCCATGTGTTTGTGTTCCTTCATAGTTGCTTCCAAAGCAGTAGACCAAAACTTTATAAGTCATACCATCTTGGAAAGATATAGCTGTCCCCAGTATTTCATTGCATTTGCAGCGTTGTACCATAAGGTCTCTATTGTCAGTTGTGGCTCCAATGTCTTCTAAGATCTGATAAAGTTTCAAAGAGACTGGCTTGTAGAAATTTGGTACTTCAAGATCTGTTGTTAAAGCTAGTCTTGCTGAAAAATATAAATAATAATGATACCATATTGATAATGACAAATTTTTCCGCTCTGATAGATGCCTCTGCCTCTTTTTACGCCCCTGTGACCGTAATCAGGGAGCATTATGTTTCACCCCTGTACATCTGTCCATCCGTCCCACTGTCTGTCACTCATTTTAGTAGCAGGTTTGTGTAATCAACCTCTCCCACAGCTTATGATGGATTAATTTGAAACTTTGCACACATGTTGCAGGCATATTGAAGATGTGCGTGAAGATTTTTTTTTTAATTATGGCCTTTCAAACTTACAACATTTTCAATGTTTTGTGAATGAATTAGGGTAGCAAGTTTGTGTAATCAACTTCTCCTACAGTTTTTGATGAATTGATTTGGTTCAAACTTTGTAAGTTAAAGTAAGTAAAGACTTTATTTTTAGGGGGTTACAACATTTAACAAAATACATATGTTCATGTAACAGCTAATCTTCCATGAGGCCCTCTAGAAATCATATACATTTATACATTAATATACATGTTCATATACAATTATGTACAGATATTACAATTGTGTACATATTACAGACATATTGAAGATGTGCATAAAATTGTTTGAAATTCAAAAATAAATTTTTGTCACAATAAGGGGCTTTTTAACTTTAAAGCATTGGTTACTGATATAGGGTTGCAAGTTTCAAATGTGTAATCAACTCCTCCCACAGCTTATGATGGATCAATTTGAACTTTGCACACTTATTGCAGACATATTGAAGATGTGCATGAAGATTTTTTGAATGAAAAAAAAAAATTGTCAGAAATATGGGCATTTGAACTTAGACAAGATTTTTGAGTTGTTTTAGAAGGGGAAAACAACTTAATTACCACAGAATTAGACAGATTTAAATATTTGAGGTCATTTCTGAGACAGAAAATAGCACTCCCCCCCACCCCACCCCTCCCACCCAACCGACCCATCTGATAGCCAGATACATACAGAATGCATGCTACTCTGCTGTTCACTTGCCATTGTATAAAAGGCCCAGACGTGTTTATTGCAATAGGCTGTAAATCATCGGAATGAATGAAAGTATATTTAAAATGACAATTTTAAAATACATGGGGATCAAGTTACTGTCAGTATAGGAGTACGATCAAAATATTGAATTATTTTTATTGATATTGTGACTGAATACTGGTAATACACAGCTATTGTAAGGAATTTACATACTTAAATCTATAGTTAAGTAACAATAGCATAGGTAGATAAGTTAAGCTAGGGTAGCTTCGTTACTGAACTGTATATTTATGTAGAAATTTTGTTGATTTATTCACCACAACTGTTCTATTGTAGAATATGTATATATCAAGCAAAAAAAAAAAAAAACTCCATAAGAACTGAAACTATATAATACTTACTGATCAAATTCTGGGCCATTATGACCATACAAGATAGCACACTGATTAGCAGGTATTCAGTATCTATATATAGAAACTTGGAATTTCCATAGTACTTTTACAGTAGAAAATCAATACTACTTTTATACCTTTATAAGCATTAGCTTTTATGAAAAGCTTGCACCATGAAGACATATACCATAAAAATTCTAACTATTCAGACAGATAGGTGTGAGGGAACAGTGAGGACCCAGCTCAGACTGCTGAAAGATCAAGGTCTCCACTATTTTCCATTCCATCTGCATCTTTTATATGCACTGAAAACCTAAACTGTTCGATTTTTAGGACAGTTACAGTAATTAGTTTAGGTGTCCCAATTTTTAGAATTTTTATGCAAAAGAGGATGAGTTTAATACCATCTTAGTCTCTTAGATCTGGAAGAATATGCCTCACCTTCCATGAGTACTTCTGTTAATCCTGTTGCACTCAGAACAGCCAAAACTATATGGAGTTTTGGCTGTTCTGAGTGCAATAGGGTTAAAGGAAAGCTAGCTTGGCTATGCTCCCCGATTTGAGCAAATTCTTTGCATTAGCCAAACAAACTCTATTCTTCTAGAGTTCCTTGCCTTTTTGAAAAGGGTGACAAAATTCTCATCTTAGTGTGCAATGGAGATAACTCTGATTTAAACTTATCAGCCTCCAACCCCATTGCATACAGGGCTACTATTAAAAGTGAAGGTTAAAGCAATTTTTGTTTGCTGCTTGATAAATCTTTACAATAGGACGTATTATTCTGGTTCCAATGCAAAATTAACAGGAAAAAAAAAAAAAAAAAAAAAACTGCCAAAAAACTCCAAATGGTTTCAAAGTTATGCCTTATTTTACCTTGATAAATTTTAAGTAGTCTTTCCTCACCCTTTCAGAAGCCACACAGCTACTTGGGGTTATAACAGCATCTCTGAATTTAGATGTTGAAAATGATACCAAATCTGATACAGACACTGCTAAAAAGACAAAAGTAAGTACCCAAAAAGTGTTGAGTACGCAAAAAGTGTTGAAAAAGGTATAAAAAATCAACCATGCATTTTCCTCAAAATGCTGTTTACCTAATTTTGTTGGTGAGGGTATATATTTGAGCCACCACATGACAAACCAACAAAGTTGCGTGTGCCCCCAGCGAAGACTCAGATCAGCCTAGGCAGCTGCCCAGTCTGATCAGAGTCTTCGCTGTGTGCTTAAGATATAGCTAAGTGTCTAAGCTACCTCCATGCAGACAGCAAAGACTTTGATCAGACTGGGCTGCTTCCCAGGCTGATCTAAATCTTTGCTAGGTGCACATGCCACTTTGTTGGTTTTATTGTGTTGTTGGTCATTTACTTTTGAAATGTTTGGGAGATACTTAAACAGTGGCCGAGAAAACAGTGAAGACCCAGACCTGCGACTTTGACTGCAGGGCCGTGTGCAGTTGTGACAGAAATATTTGACACATCCTGATATTAAATCAAAGTGTTTGAATTTAAGGATAGTAATAGCATATATGCTATGAGTGTTGGACTGGAATCTGTGAGATTTGATAGAATTTAAGTGAGATTTTATCAAATTAACTGTGATTCTCATAAAAAAAACAACTTTTCCAAGCTCATCCAAACAGGTTTAAAACCTTCAGTTATAATGTCACATGTTTATGGAAGGGTATCAGGGTCATAATTCAAATACGTAGTTGCATTTTCTATTCTGCAAGAACACAAAGTGTCTCTCAGAAATATCCATTCTGTATTTTACAAAATGCCCTGATGCCCGATTCCATTTGCATGTTATGGATGCTTATTATGCTTTAACACAAAGGGCTTCTCAGTAATATGCATTTTACACTCTACAAAAATCTATTTCCCATTAAATGAAAATATAACAGTGAGTGTCTTTCTGTGATACGGAATCTGCTTTCTACAGAATGTCTTTCCGATTGGCTCTTTGATTATTCTGTTACAATTCAATCGCTTTTCCTGAACTTGCGTTTTGTTATGTTGGCTTACGGTAAATCTGGTAACCGCTATATGGCATTTGCCTTATCGCTTTCCGCTTTAGCGTATTTCGACTACACAACTAAATTTCTAGCTTCACAGCAAAATTAGAAGAAAAGAAAAGAAAAATGGAAATATTTAAATATTTACCTTTACACTGATTGACCTTGATATATGCAATGTTAAAATTTTGGTACCGGTGTCGAGGTAAGATGTATTCAGTATGAGAAGCCATGTTGACAACAGTTATGATTTATTTTCCATGCATTAACCTTAACATTCACTGTGAAACCACCGCAACCCGGAAGATGACAGACCATCATACATGTCGATGAAAGGTTATTATTCATATTTTTCACCATTCGATATTTTTTGCTGGTAAGCGCTAGCGAGCCTCGAATCCACACGGCAGAGGTTTGTCTCCAGGGGAGTGAGGTACTCAGAAAGTTTCTTACCACATAGGCAGGGATTATTTTTTGGGTTTGAAATTTCAAAATTTACTATTTTCATGGGTTATGAAAAAATCATGCTATTTTTATGGGTATTATGGTGCTTTGAGCAACCTTTTATTTTTGTGGTGGTGTGTGTGTGTGTGTGTGTGTGTGGGGGGGGGGGGGGTTGTGCGGGGTCACCTCAAAAACAACTATTTTTATGAGATTGTCAGCGGGGTTGTCAAAAATTCTGGATATTTTTCTAGGACCTGTGCAGTTGTCTTCGGCCCAAATATAGGCTCGCATTAGTATTTACAGAGCTCCTGTAGTTCCATGTACTGATGAAGCACATTATTTTATTGTTAAAGTCTCGTTCATAGCATTTAGGATTCATGAATAAAATAAATACAATCATATTTTAGACTGAAAAGGAATAGAATTTACGCTGGGAACAATTATTTGGGCAGGCTATATTGCCAACTTTTTTTCTGGGGTATATGGTATATAAAAATATCAGCTATTTTTTTTTTTTTGTGGGGGTGCTATTTTTTTAAGCACTAGAGGCTAGGTCCCAAACTATGTAGCGAAAAAAAAGGGAATCCCCCCTCCCCCTGAGGTTTGTAGCTAGACACGAGTCAAATATTCTATCATCTTTGGTATCGGGACGCCCAACCTTGTCTATTAATAAAAAAAAAAATAAAAAAGAAACAATTGGCCCTTTGGATGTGACACCAGTAAATACTTCAGATTCAGAACTCTCACTCATGGAAGCTGCATTCTTAGAAATTGGGTGCATTGTTTGAAGTCCCGGAATTCCAACGACATGATCTATAAGCATCTTCAGTTGTTGCTGTTTTTTTTTGTCAGGAATTATATGATATTGATTTAATGCTGATCAAAAGTAGCCAGTGTAAGAATAATATCTATTGCAGCAGATACCCACAGGTAGTCAGAACTGGTACCTGGGTACAAATTTCTAACCGTCCCAGCCCGGCAGTTATTATTGTTATTTGAATAATTATCATTTCAGACAGATAATGTTTTTCATACATTTAAGCGTAGTTTACCCATTACATTCTTCTTGTAATCAAACTAGGCATTTCAGTTATTCCAGGAAAAATATGATCGTGATTGCATGTTGATAAAAACAACCAGTGTATAAGAATAAGATCCCGGGGATCGGGATGCTACATGTACCCATCTCAGTCCTATAGCGCACTCCATTAAACATTTTGGGATGGGACTATTAATCATTTATGACAGCTAAGACTTCCCATACATTTGAGCCGTGGAGCTAGCCTTTATTTTTTTCGTAGTCGCAAAGCGGAATGCATTTAATCGTAAATCAATTTGCAACGAAGCGATAAACAGTGATACGAAATACGCGGGAAAATACGGAAAGCGTTTTGGAATAAAGCCAATAACAGTTATTGTGAAAGGGATGAAATTAATGTGATATTTTTTTTTAAAATATTCTAATCATAAAACATTAACAACAAATCAATAAGCCCGATGGTCACAGATTTAGAAAACCCACAAACATAATGGATTCAAGCGTAAAGGCATTTTATATATTACCGAAAGACTCTCTGTGTTATCGCGGAATACAAAAACAAATTACATAAATAGAATTATGACCCTCAATCAAGCGTAAAGGCATTTTGTAGAATGCATAATGCTTATTATTGAAAAAGCACTTAACACAAAGGCATTTTGTAGAATGCATAATGCTTATTGTTGAAAAAGCACTCTGTGTTAAGACAAAATAGAAACGCAAAACCTAAATGGAATTATGACCCCGATACCCTTCCATACATGTTGAGCAGTGTTATAATAATCAAAGATAGGGACTCAGCCTAAATAGGGAAGACATGTCAAAATGCCATAATACTTGCCTTCCATTCTTAAAGAGCTTGGATTATGGAACACTGCAAACAAAAAAAAAGAAAGAGAGAGCACTTAGTTTATTTTAATATGCATTGCCTCATTTTCAATGGGAGCCAACATTAGCAAAAAAAAAAAAAAATGAGCCGCGACACAACAAAACCGACAAAGTGGCATGTGTGCCCAGCAAAGGCTCCGCCCAGTCTGATCAGAGTCTTTGCTGTCCGCATGGAGGTAGCTAAGCCCTTAGCTACCCTTTAAATGTTTAGCGAAGAGTCAGACTAGACTGGATGGATGCCTGAGCTGGTCTGAGTCTGCACTGGGTGCACAACCACTTTGTTTGTTTTCTCGTCAGATGTTTCTCTGGATTTTGATCTGGTCTTGTAGTGGGCTACATCTGCTCCAGTGTTTCTTTTTCACAACAGGCTGCTTCTCTCAAATGTAAGAACTTGTTGCCCTCTGGGGACAAATTCTTACCTTGAGAACAGCCCCTGCCCCCCACCACACCCCACGTCAGAAGGGAGGAAAATACTAACAGGTAAGTGATCTCCTCAAATCATTTCTTGCAAATATTATTCAGGTAAGAACAGCCATAGTCACAGTTTTGACGGAGATTCCAGTGACAGACTTCGAAGCTGTGTCATCAACAATTGGTATCTTAAATGACGCTACGCAGGTTAGAGAAGAAATATCGGAGGAGGCACAGGTATTTTTTGTTTTTATACATTATCATAAGCATCTTGAATATAGAGGATCTTACATAAGTGGTCGATTCATATGAAAAATTTATGAAACAAGCCTTCGGCGAGTTTCATAAATTTTCATACGAAATGACCACGAATATAAAATTCCGTTTATCATATGACACTTTAAACAGGGACTTTATCGCATTCAAAATGAACATTATTTCAGTAAGAAAACATATTGCTGACACAGATGTCAATGACATTATGTGTATGTGCCATAGTGTTATTACACGTGTGGTCGTAAGATTTTTATGACATGATGTTATCCACTGTTTAACAGTGACGTTTTATGATAAATTGGTTTCTTCAGTTATCATGAAAGTTCTAACTATTGGGACCGATAGGTCTGAGCAAAAAGTGCAGACCCAGATCAGACTGCTCTTAAAGGAGCAGTCTGATCAGGTGCTACACCAATTTCCATTCTGTTTGCTGCTTTGGATGGGTTGGTGCATTATAAAAACAAGAATTCCGCGGAATGCGGTGTCTCGCCTGTCAGGGCTTTGTGAAACTGACCCAAACGCAAAAACCTGATGAAAGTTTACGCCGCCGGCCACACCAGAAAAGCAATACCTATGTCTCGCTTCTGCTTTGCCGGCGAGACAAAAGCTATTCCATTTTAGAGCAATTACAGTAATTATTCTAGGTGTCAGGCCTAGATGTTGCTCAGGGCATGCAGTGCCTCTATACTCTTGAGTAAACAGTGCATGTATATCAATATCTAACCTTCTGGCTATCTGCTACCTATTGTGATTCACAGCCTTCAGATGGTATGGCAGGTCAGAAAACTGTATTTGTTTTTGTTTGTTTGCTTTATATGGTTTTTACAGACCTTTCAAGAATATTTCATTTATATTGAGCCAGTCGTTTAGCAAAGGTTGGCAAAAATAGGGGCTCACAGGGGAGAAAAAAACACACCTAACCTTCCATAGGTACAATATCGCTTTCTTACCTGTGTGTCGGCTGAGGCTGGAGCTCACAGACGTCAGGAACCTTATCTTTGAGAGTCAGTGCTCTGTCTTATCATTTAGGCCACAGAGGCTTTCCAGAAAACTAGTTACTCTAAAAATTCTTAAACTGTAATGCTGGCCTTTTGGCTTTATCCTCCACTCTGAACCAGGTGAATTGGACAGCTTTTAGATTGTCTAACATCTGGAATCAACTCCAAGACTTGCAGAATTCCATTTAGACACTTCAACTGCAGAGCTAGCCAGGTTGGCTGAGGTATAGATAATATTTATTGGAACAAAGCACTTGGATTGGTTGTAGGCAACAAGGATGTATGAAGGGAAATACAGTTTAAGTTTGAGTTAAAACTTTCATGTGTTGGGCCAGAAAAGCCCAAACAAACATTCTGCCAGCAATTTGTTTGACATCAATAGGTTGTAAAGTCAGCTTATATATAATTTTAGTACATGTATTTGGTTAAGGTAATATTCAAGTCAATTACAAAGACCACTGCGGAATTGAAACAGCCTAATAAAACAGATCAAACAGCAGCTTAATATGTGTTTTTGCCACTTACTTTATTTTCTCTAGAAGCATTCACTTGAAATAAGCTTTATTCCCAAGCTTTAGAGCAGTCTAACGCAGTTCTGTACAGCATGTACTCTTTGTGCAAATATTATTTTTGTGGACATTTCGGTTGACTCCGGTCTGTGACTTGCAGGATGTTGCTACAGAGTTATACAGCAACTTAGCTGATGGTTTTGATCAGTTTGTGGAGCAACAAACAACAGAGGAAGTTATAGATACAGCAGGGTAGTAGTGGAACGATATGTTTGCAAAAAAAAAGAAAAGATTTGTTCAGAGCTCTTCATAACCTACATATATTTCAAAATGATTCTATTAAGAAATAAAGAGATCAAATTATTCACATGAAAATGTTAGCTTATCATGGGCTCTGATATTCTGTGCATTTGGTTTAGCCATTTCTTTGCTAGTTGTTTGCCAGACTCCATGTCGTTTGTGTTTGAACTGGATTTTCGGGATTATGATTATAGAAGGGGATAAATAAAGTTTTGTCATTCCGTCTGTTGATTTGTTTGTTTGTTCATTTGTTTACTAGTCCATCTGTTTGCCTACTTTTATGTCAGATTTTTTTGCTATATGTTTTTTTGTCTCTGTAACCACATCAGATTCTTTTCATATTTTGTTCATGGTTAAGTCCCTGTAGCATTGTAAGTTGTCTAATATTACCTTAAACACTCTAAAAATTGCTATGCGGGAAACCATAGGTGTTGAATTTTATAAAGACAGCATAGCTTGTGCATAAAAAATTGTCTTTCTATTATAAGCAGGCTTGCAACATTGAAACACTGCCGTTTGAGTATCAGAGCAACGTGAAGACATTGCATCAATGTTAATATGAAATCTGTTAGTTTGCTTGAGTTCTGGGTATGGTTGTTCAAAACTAACAGTCTTGTTAGTTAATGAGGGATTACATTGCAGAGTGTGCAAAAAATGCCAGTTTTCTGAAAAAATGTGAGTAGCTTTTGCACTGCAAAAGCTCCTCACATTTTTTTCAGCAAAAAATACTAGCATATTTCATTTTATGTGTACAATAAAATTTAACAAATCCTTGACTATTCACTAATAATTTCCTTAAGCTAACAATGCTTACAGCAAATGGGATATGGATTTAATTTTGCTTTGTAGTTCCATACTAGATGGTGTTACAAGAATACTAGACATAAATACGGACACAGGAGTTTCACAAATGAAGAAAGCTAATGATACAACAGATACTCAAGCTGCAGAACAGAGTACAGAGAAAGTAGAGAAGGTACCATAATAATCTAAATAACCTAATTAGGGCCCCGCTAGATGAAGTCTGCAGAGGCCCCGTAGTAATCACCTTGTCCATCCGTCCAACTGCCCAGCCACCAGGATTTCATGTCCCCTCAATAACTAGGAAACCGTTTGATATATCTTCATGAAACTTTGTACAAATATAAAGCATCATTATATATGATGATGTGCAGAGAACAAGAACCATAACTCCACCTGCATTTTTAACAGAATTATACCCCGTAAACAACATATTTAATATGAAGGAACAACATGATAACAGAAAGCTGTTATTGCTATTTCAGGTTCTGAACATATGAAGTAAATGCAGTCAACAGTCCCATAAATTAAGGCAGGGCCCTATTAGTTACCATGTTTCTAGTTTCAGTAATTGAGCTGCATCATGCAAGCAACTGCTTAACAGGTGTATGAATACACAGACACAGACTTTAACAGGTGTATGAATACACCTCCATGTTTTTATATGCCCGTTTTGAAAAAACGGACGTATTATGTCATGGCGCTGTCCATCCGTCCGTCCGTCCGTAAACCTTCTTGTGCACGCCATAACTCAATACCCGTTTGGGATATATTCATGATATTTGGTAGGAATATGTATTAGGTTGGAGGAACGTGTCGCGTACAGAAGTGGTTGCTCCCCCTTCCTTAGTTTCCAAGTTATGCCCCTTTGATTAATTTTTTCCCTGCAAGTCTTGTGCGCGCCATAACTAGATTACCGTTTGGGATAACTTAATGGAACTTCATAGCAATGTGTATGAAGACCAACGATGTGTCGCGTACAACAATGGCTGCTCTCCCCTTCTTCATTTTAGAGTTACATCCCTTTCATTAGTTCTTGTTGACTATTTTTGTGTATACTACCCTTGTGCATACCTTAACTTGGTAACCATTTGGAGTGTCATGATGAAACTTAAAACAATGTGCATGATGACAAGACAGTGTGTCACATATAAGAATGGTTGCTCCCCCGTTCTTAATTTTGGAGTAACCTCCCTTTGAATAGTATGTTTTAGGCGTTTCTCATTCACTCCATATCTCCTTAAACTTTTGAAATATTAGAATAAAACTTTGTAGGAATGTGTATACTAATGAGGCAATGTATCCTGAGCAAGAACCACAACTCTGGCTTACTTACTGAAATACCTGCCCTTGCATAAATATCTTGTTTACTCTGTAACATTTCAACTGTTTAAAATATTGTAGTGATGCCAAGGGAATGTAATACAACCAAGAATGGTATATCTAGTATATTTAGTTTATCGCCCTTGACTCGATATACTAATGTTGAATAGTTGAATTCATTTATTATAGAGTGGTTGCCTCTGTTTGTCTGTCTGTCTATCCTTTTGTAAACAGTCTTGTTCATTCTGTAACTCCTTTATGACATTTAAACGGGCGTATTATGCGCCGCTTGTGAAGCCCTTGTTCCACCTTTTTTACAGAGGCAAATAACTTTTGTGACTTCCTGTTTTCTTCCTTTATTAAAGTCAGACTGCAGTTGCAAGTTGTTGCCATTTAGGCTACACTTTATCAGCAGGGTTCTGGGCTTAAAGATGCCACATACATGCAATGAGTTATACTTATGAACACTAATCTTAATGAAGACACATTCTAAAAGGAAACATAACAGTCAAAGCTGTCTTATGAAGTCACTGTATTAAAGGCTGTCTGCCTAATCAGCTACATTTTTGGGGTCCCTAGAACCAAAATACAGTGCAAATCAACCTGTATGTATTAAAGGATCACTTGGCTTAAGCAGCAAATTATTGTGTTTGCTTTAAGAGACCCCTTAAGACAGGACATTTATCTGTAATTACACAATTCCAAAAAAAAATAATGATAATTTTTCCAGTACAGAGAATGGCTTAAGGGTCATAACCTTTGACCCATTTTCCCCATTTATCATGCATATGCTGCAAAATTCATCTGATAACAAGGATATGATAACATGATGTGATATCATGTCACTTTAGAACGGCGCTTGCGCAAATGTTATCAGGCGATGCCTACAGAAGCGATATCAGAAGACGATTTGCTACATACTGACGTTGGCCGTGATAACAACGTTCGATTGCTTAAATGACGCCACCGACTTACGTCATAACGCATTCGCGATGTCAACAAGTTCAAACAAAACTGCATTTACTTTTCTTTTGTTTGACGCTTTTTACACCTGAAAATCTTCTAATAATGCATGATAAATAGAAAACCATGTAAGTGTCTTTTGATATCAAGGTTATCAGGCTCGACCAGAAACACGTCGGACTGGCTCGGCAAGCCTCGCCATTCCTACGCTGTTTCTGGTCTCGCCTGATAAACTTGATATCAGAAGGCACTAACATGGTATTCTCTATATGTAATGCATCAGTTTCATCCAGTAGAATGACACAGCTATTTTCCTACCAACATGAGTCATTTTGGTTGGGGCCGTTATCGGGGGTTAATGTGCATAGTCTTTTTATTTGCAGGCAGGAAACTCAGTTGTGAAATTCAGTTGTAGGCAAGGAATTCAGTTGTGAAATTTCAAATGTAGGCTTCTTGCCTATATGTTCTTGCCTTTGAATGGAATTTTATTTATAGGCAAGAAATTCAACAGTGAAGCTTCTTAAGACGATTGATAGTGTCTCCAACACAATGATGCATAGACAGCAGACTGGGGCAAATGCTACAGTCTTTATAACTGATACTATGACTGTTGGCATACAGAAACTACCAAATTACGGCCTGTCAAACACCAGCTACTCTGCTGCAGGGGCGTCAGACAGCAGTGGAAGTTTCAGGTTTCCTGATGTGTCTCAAAAACTTGAAAGTGGGCAGGATTATGGGGTAAAGGTAGGCTATTTACTTTGATATAAATTATCATACTATTAGCTCTTGATGTTTTGCATCACTCTGTTTTCCTCAGTGGACATAACACTAAATTGGATGATTCCTGTAATGTAGTTGATAAAATCATACTTCTGCTAACTTTTCAGAGTTGGCCAACTTCATCATGCATTCATTTACATGATCTTACAAAGTTTTGAAACAGCAGTGATCCTGTTAAAAGGACTTTACAGAATCTCAAACAATTATGATCAGATTGATACTCAAGCAATCTTAGGTGGGTCTGCTTTGTTGCATATATAGGAGACTTTTAAACCAAGGTCCTGTCTTTGTATGACCTTTGTGTTGGTGGGGCGTTAAACCCAAGTTCACTCACTCATTTGTTGCTTAGGAACCACTGTCCCAATAGTCAAGATTATTATATACCTCTGTGCTGATGCATCAGTCATTCCTGTAACAGATGCTTTACATGAACAAAAACAGGAGAAATAATTTTTTTCCTTTTTAAAGCCTCAGAAATTTTCTAGTGAAGCCCTATTGTATTGATACAGCTGTTCCATTTCATAAAATACATTCTTTGTGTTTGATTTTGTTATAGATGCTTTACATCAATAAAAACCCTTATGTATGGGATGCCACAGCAGGAGATGTGACTTCCCCTGTAATCTCACTTTCACTGAAGAATGCCAACAACACACCAGTGGTTGTTAATGATCTGGAGGAGCCAGTGGCCATTTCACTCTCTAATTTTGGTGAGAAATAGCTTTACATGTATTTGTAGCCGGAAAGCTTTCTACATACAATGCAGCACCAACAACTGCCAAGCTACGTAAGATGAATAGGTACACCTCCAGGTTTTTCCACCATTATTAGCTTGTCTGTACGAAAAGTACAGGAGGAGCGATTGCACTGCGGCATCAGTGATGGGCAAAGTGCTGTCAGGTGAGCTATCCTGTACATGGACAGGTGCTGTTACAGAGAGGAACAATTTTGTGACTTCCTGTTTGCTTTTTGGACAGTGAAGCCTTTTCAGAAAAGAGGTCTACTCTTATTTCCTTGAAAGAGTTGACCCCCATTGAGAAGGAAGGCAAAAATCAAAATAGCAGGGTATCCCCTCTTGAAACTGTACAGTGACCTTAAGCATCTGTCAAACTACATGTATGAGGGTTCTGATATGTATTCAAAGCCTTAAGCAAGCATTTCATCATAATTGTTAAGCAGAAACATACTATATTCAACCCTTTAAGCGCACTGTGCTCATAACATTTTCAAAATGGCATTAAGTACTTGCAGTAGACTTTCTGTCTAATAAGCGCACATTTCAAAGAATTATTTTATACAGAAAGAAACAGAATTTAATGTTTAGAGCATCAGAGAAAAGCTGCTTATAGTCATGTAGGATGGAGAAGCTTTGTAGGTGAAAACTGAAAGATTTTATATTGTTTTCAGCACTTGTAATTAAGCAATCAATAGGATAAACCAGTAAAAATATGTGCGCTAATAATCATATGCCTCAGAAATTCCTGCGATGTGCGCTTATTGGGGCATGTGGTCTAATCAGGTCGATTATTGTAAGAAAAATCATCACACAGCATATGCAGTATGTGTCACAAAAAAGATTAAGATCAGCCTGTGCAGTCTGATTCCTTCAGGCTGATCTCTAATTCGCTGCTGATGTTTACTGTACATAAGACTGATACATTATTGTCCCAACTTGCATATATAAGAATGATACACTGTGCAACATAGAGCTGTAGTAACTTTTAAATTATCTGTTAACAAAAAGATTTGTAGATTAATGAAATAGGGATAAACTTGTATATTGATGATAACAAATAAAAATTTCTATTTTTAAAGGTCAAGATGAGTCATCCACAAGCACTTTCAAAGTTACTATAAAGAAAAACAGAGAAAACCTGACAGATATTAACCTCAGCAACCTCACTGCTGATACTGCTACACCCAACATGCTGAGTTTCAATATAAGTGCAGTTCCTGAGAGAACCGCAAGTCTAAATATTATTTCTCTGAGCAATATTACATCATTTAAAATGTTAATAAAATCTGATGGAAAGCCAACATATAAAGAAATAATACAAGAAGGATTCCTATATCCAGAAGATATCCAGTACTCAAACTTTGCTAATTTTGAATATTTCAAAAGCAAATATTTACCATCAAGTTCTGAGAAAGGCAGAATTTATTTAACTTCTAACAGCTCCTTATCAAGGACTAACTTTTCTGGTACCTATTATATTGGGCTGGCTCTTGATCTCACTCACACAGAAACATTGACGACTCTTCAAAGAGATTATCCAGCTTGTTTAGGAAGTGATAATCTTGATTGTGAGGAGATGGTTGAAGTGGCAATTGATATTCAGACAAAACAGCTTGGTTGCCTTTATTGGGATGAGGGAAATGAGACATGGTCAAGTCTTGGTTGTGAGGTAAGGAGTTTATCATGAAATCTAAAATTTTATCATAATTACTCTCAGTTTTTGGACACTATAGCTAATAAGGATCAGCCTGTACGGAATTGTCCAGCAGGACAGTAGCAGTATTCCTGCAGTAATTGTAACAGGATTCTTGGCAGGAATCTGGACATAAAAAAGTTTCCCAATGGGTTTTCCACGTGAACTTTTCACTATAATATAAAATTCCCTACAGGAGTCAAGCAGGACTCAGTGTGGAATATTAAGTGAAATATTTAAATTAGCAGGAATTCAGGCAGGATTCCCACCAGGAATATTCAAATGAGCAGTATTCTCACTGTAAACTTTGAAATTCCTGGCAGGAATCCTGGCAGGATTCTTGCCAGAAATATGGACAGGATTGTTGGCATTAATTTGGTTGTGTTGCATATTACACTTTCAACATGCTATTTAAAACTTTCACATACACAGAGGCTTTATAAAACACAACAGAACACACATCTTGTCAATTTCTTGGGTATTATGATTATATTATAGACATGGATCAGTACTGCCATTGCTCTTTAACACAATTTTATGACAGAAAGTAATTCTGTTGCCACCACACATATATTTAACTCATTTTTCATTTTTATGTCCAGGGATGTGGGTGGGGTACATGAAATTGTGTATAAATTGAATATTTTACCCCTAAACTTAAATCTGCCTTTAGAAATGTATGCATTAATGATACAAAAAATAATTAAACTTACATTCTCTTCATACTAGCTGTTATTAATTCATCCTTCAAATAACACAGAAAACCTTTTAATATGTTTAGCACAAACAAACAGCATGACCAGTCTTCAAGTTGAATTTATCACTTATGATTCACTGTATAGTTGAAGTCTACCGCCAAAATCTTTATGCTGGATTCAATTAATTTTGCAACATTTTCAGCTCTGTTTTCCTGCTAGGATTCCTGGCATGAATTTTTCAAATTTTCCTGCTGGAACCTTGAGTGGATTTTTTATCATTTTCCACATCTATAATACTAAATAAACGAAGTAACGCATAAACTGCAAAATTGGTGGCATTTTCAAGTGTAATTTCTATACTGGTTCTTTCGCATATTGCTATCATTGATAATTTCGGTTAGCGTGTGTTTTAGTTTCACGTAGATTTAAAGAATTTGGGAATTAAATTCGTCTTTCATTTTAAATTCTCCCAAGTATTTTTCGAGAAACTTCGACTATTCGTCAACAATGGGTGCATTCGAGTGAAATTATCGTGTACTCGAATACACGTTTTAAATTCATCCGGTCGTTTCGGTTCTGCGTCGTTATATCGGCGCTCTGGTTAGCAAGTCCAAATTTAGCAGGTTCTAATGCAAAAATCCGACCCATGACATACGTCCTTCCCCATAAATAACGATTTATTTTTTTATTTTTGCTCATATGTCTAAACGGATGAAGAACTAAATGGTCATAGTCCCGACGGCCCTGGCTCGAAACGACCCATTTTCTTCCAGAACGATAGTCAATACGAGTAGCCAATCGAACTCGCCCATTGAAGGATAAAGCTCAACCCACATGGTCTTTCGAAAAGTTGGACGGACACACGGCGCCAAGTGTGGGCGGCTATGGTTACGTGCTGCTGAGCCACTTGGGGAACGTCGTTAGAATTCAACCTGAACTGAACTTTCGAACAGACAAAATTAAAAATGTCTAAGGTTAACACACATGCGCCAGGTAAGAAAGGGCATTTTTTTCGAGCGAAGCAGACAAATCAATTTCAATCCTATGATTTTGAAACTTAGCATGTCGCATCAAGGACTCAAAAGCTCAACAAAATTTATATAAATGATGACCCTGGGATGACCTTGATCTATTTTACGGCAAGGTCAACCTTTGAGTCACTTAGGTTTTTCTATAGGAAAAAGTGAAAAAAATGTTGAATTTTTTAGAAACAATGCAGTCTGCTACCTGAAAGTTTGTAGATGCAGACGACTAATTAGGTAAATGAAGCTTTAGTGAGTATTCATGGTAAAGGTCATATCCTCACCTGGGCCTAAGGCCATTTACATTGAAAAATTAAAACTCGCTTCTTTATATAAACTTGACCATCATGAAATATTTCCGCGCTTGCGCGGGCTCTTATCTAGTACTGTTATAATTCAGCCTGAAAATGAAATTCCTGTCAATGTCCAGCAGGACTCCTGCTGTAATCATGTCAGAATTTTCGTACGGGAGATCAGGGGTTTTCCTGACACAGGATTTTGGGCCCTTTTCTCCAAAAATCGTGGGAGTTCTTTGGGACTCTCAGCATGAGACTAGAGGATGAAGAGAAGGTTATGAGTTCTAGTGGTAGAAATAGTTACCATTACAGGATATATTTGAAGGATCAAATATGTTATTTATTTTCAGATAAAACTACAGAACATCTATTTGCAAATGTTCTAAGAAGCCATATTTGACAAAATTAAAGAAACGTTTAAGATAAATAAGAGAATATAATGTTCTACATGCGACCATTTAAAACAAAAAAGAGGGTCCCAAGGACTTCCCAGAATTGGAGCCAAGGAAAAGCCGTGAGCAGTGTTTTAGATGTGAGCAATTTTATGCTTAAAGGAAAGAAAGGTAGCCCTCTTTGAGAAGGGAGTTAATATTGCCATGTTAGAGTGATCTCTTGGATAAACTTCTGTATATCATATTTTCTGTTTTGTAAGATGGGGTTTTTCCCATTCAAAACAAAATGTAGATATATTTTAGAAGAGAGATCTAGATTTTTTGGGGTCGTTTTAGAAGAACAAACCCATCTTATAGAAGAATTAAAACAACTGATTAAGATATCTGGGGCCATTATTGAGGGTGAAAATACACATCTTATAGCTGAATAAATACTGTTATGTTTAACCCTATTGCACTCAAAACTGCCAAAACTCCGGCCAAAACTCTCTGGAGTTTTGGCGGTTCTGAGTGCAATAGGGTTAATGTTGACAAACCAGTCTCTGCTTGTTTCAGATTTCCCCATACACAACCAGAGACACCATAGAATGTCTGTGTACTCATATGACGTCATTTTCTGGTAGTATCTTGGTACTGCCTAACTTTGTAGACCCAATAGGAGACGTCAAGTTATTCCTGACATTCTTTGACAACCCTGTGGTGGTAACAGCTGTTATTATTGTATGGGTGATATACTTCTTCTTAATTCACTGGGCAAGACAGGCTGACAAGAAAGACAGGGAAAAGGTACGGTTAAATGAATTCTTATATTGAATCAAATACTAAGCAGTATAGACAGGATCAGGTTGCTCTTTAGTCTGCAGTTTGCTATTCCAAGATTGGAGAGTGGCAAGACAATAGCAAACTAGAAGAGTTACACACACATATATATTTTTTTTAATCTGACAATATATGTATAAATTAGGACTTTTGTCCTATCCTGGGCTGCATCTTTAACACTGTCTGAATTTGAGTTTGCAGGGTCATAAAACAATTTCTCGTTATAGTGTATGCATTTTTCATGACTTTCAGAGCTCCTTTTACAGTTTGACAAATGTTCAAGGTACATTGTATACTCAGCGTCAGTGAAAACGCACCAGTTTGGAACGCATGGCACATTATGTTGGTTTAATGTTTGGTTTGATGTTAGAGACAATTCAATATTTCTTATTTTTCTGGTGTTGAGATAGGATGTTTAAAAGTAAATTTCGGTCACCAGTAGGCGCTATCAAGCGTGACGTCAATAATGACACGTTTGAAAATGTTCGATATCAAATGACACGTTTAAAGCGTAATAAATCTATATTTGGTGCTCTGCCAGACACTTGATTGCAAATAAATCGTTCTTTGGAAGGTCTCTTGACATCAAACCACTTTTTCTCCATGGAATTACGACGCGGTTTGGCAAATTAGGATCACGTTATACATGTAACGTCATGCTAGGTCTGGATAATGGTTGACGTTTGCCCCACAAAACTTCTGAAATCCAGATTTTACCACTTATCTCAGCATTTTGGGTTGCAAAAGGTAGCTTTTTTACCAAAAGGTACTTTTGTCTGTTCATTGTTTGAATAACGTGACAATATAGTGACGTTTGACAGCAAGTCACTTTGTTCCCTACAGCTGTCTGGATTTCCTTTCCCTGGCGATTTGATAGGCTATGTACTCTTTAGCAAAATCCATCATTTACGAAGTTCTGGCATGTAAAATAGTGCTAGATTTCTGTTTTTCTTGATTTCAGGACCTGCGTTACGTCAAACACTCACAGCGTACTTTTAGACAAAACGACATCATGGGCGTAATAAGATAGCTCGATATGATAATTTTTTCATGTAGATAATGTATGATCGTTGACTTTAAGAAAAAGCATGATATCATAAGACTGGTGCGTTTTCATTGGCGCTGAGTATATATCAGTATTCTTGATTTCCGCTGTCAGCTTAATTAAATGCCCAAACTTAATACCCACAAATATGATGTATCTAGATAAAGGAATGATAAAAAAAACAAATCCATGAAATTTAGTGCCTACAAATATGTAGAAAATTTTTTACAAAACTACAAATGTTTTGGCATAGATACAATGAAAGTAGCTTTTGAGTCTTAAGTTTTAGTTGCATATTACAGCACTGCCAAGCTTTGATAATTCTAAAAAGCCATTGAAAACTGGAAAGTATGTCATGTTTAGAGTTTGCTTTGGCTTAGAAGCGAAGCCTCACCAGTTGTATCCAGTGTATGATTAATACCTGTAAAAATCAAAATATTGTAAATGTTTGATGTATGAGCAACAGGTTGGTGGAGGTCATAAGAGAAGTGAGAGAGTGAATTAGGGTTTAATGTCCCACCAACCTATAGGTCATATGGAGACAGGACTTCAGTTTTAAGTTTCATCTGGAAGACTGGAGGAGTGATGGCTCAAACTTGTCACCACTTGCATGTCAAACACTTCACTACAGCCTTTCCTGTTCTTCAAGAAAGTACAAAGATTTTGGTGGTCCAGAATATACAATAGCAACAGCTGCAAGTTAGAAGTGTATTTGTCTATGGTAAAGTATGCCATAAAACAACCTTCACAATTTCAACACTGTAACATACAAATCTGCAAAGATGTTTATGCAGAATTGTTTGTTTAAAGTGTTGAGACTCTAAAAACTGTTTTATACAGCCATGAAATTAGTAACAGATAGTGCTTATTACAGGTGGGTGTTATAAGCTGTTCAGACAATAACCCGAGCCACCATTACCTGTATCTTGTCTGTGTTGTCACTGGCTGGTGGAAAGATGCTGGAACATCTGCTAATGTTTTCTTGTTTCTGAAAGGTTTGTTTTTCTTTGACACAAATTGCACTGTGAGAAGACAATGGATTTCTATAACCTTTAAAGTTCACTAGAAGTATTTGTATACATTTTAAAAATACTTGGACAGTCATCTGGACCAATTTAAACTGACAGGGTACACTACCATGTTTTTTTCTCTGCCATATTTACAAAGGGGAACAATTTTGTTAGTACCCATTTGCTTGCCTAGATGACAAAGCCCTTCTCAAATGGAGGTCAACTCTCAATTTATAAAGACGGCAACAATGAAAACAGCAGAATTGGATCCTCAGTAGAGTACTCAGCAGTCCTCGATATTTATTGTAAAAAACACACAAAAATCATAGCAACTTTCCAGACTTTATCATTTCTTTGCATTATAGGACACTAGCTTTAAGGATAAAGTACATATAAACTAAATCTTGCATAGTGTCTTTTCTTTTACTTTAATAATTCTTTCTGTGTTATTTTTCTTTTTCTTATGATACAGGGTCCAAAGGAACCAGTTCCAACCATTGCCTTTCATCTACTGGCAGACCATGTTTTCAGACAGGAAGTGAAGACTGGTTCCTGATTACTACTGAGCAGAGTCTTGGAGACCTTCTAGAAGTAACATTATGGCATGATAATATGGGAGCTAACCCACATTGGTAAAATTCCTATAAGGTGAATGCGTACACCTCCATGTTTTCTCACCATTTTCACAAGAGTAACTACTTTGGTGACTTCCTGTTTGCTTCCATGGGTAATGGAACCCTTTAGAAAAGGGTCTACCTCTAGAGGAGCCCATTCTTTCCTTTAACAGTTAAACACCATTGAGAAGGAAGGCAAAAAAATATGGTATTGTTGCTTCCCCCGAAAGTGTACCGATTCACCTGAAAATTTTGGATTCCATCAAAGAGTAAACATGCGTATAAACTAAGTCTCATGCACTTAATTTGAGCAGTGGCAGGACAAAACCAACAAAGTGGCATGTGTGCCCAGCAAAAACTCGGATCAGACTGGGCATCCGCCAGAGTCTTTGCTGTGCACTTAAACAGTAGCTAAGGGTCTAAGTTAGCTCCGTTGGAAATTAAAAATGCAAGTTTCTGTCAGCAATTAGCCAGAATGTAACAATGCTTATTGACTTGTTTGTATGTATAGTACTCGTATTTGTGCACAATATTTGCTTTGAAAAGAACGAATTATATACGTTTTGATTTAATAGTTTGTAATTAAGAAGAAAAGAAAACAATTACTGAAGATAATGCACTTTGAGATAGTTCCTTGATGATTCATCAGTCCAAGAAGAGAAGAAACATAAAAATCAACATACCATCTTTACATCATTAGTTTTTCATTTCAAAGAAAGATTTGATTCTCTTTTTGTCTTAAATATTCCCTCTTGGCACAGAGACATTCGACTTTGAGGTAAGATATCCAGATCCCTTGCAAAATTCTGGAATGCACAGGTACAATTCTGTAATTTTAATACAAACTGAGAATACCTTCTTAGCCGAGTGTGATTCCTGAATGTACCATTTTATTCCTATCTGCACAGACTGTACTGTAATGGAGCAAATGTTTGCGATGTACCAGTGTTGGAGATATTTACCGTCAGCATATCCACAAACATGATTTTACAAAGAAATGATAGGAAAACATGACAAATTCGCAAACTTAAATACCAGTGTATGTATCTAAACTTGAAAAATTGTGAACTTTTGTCCCAGTGAACCTAAATATAATTACAGTGCATACTTTAAGACTGCAATTAAGTGATTGTTTTTTTATTTGCAGGTATTTAAACCATGTATTAGTCAAAGATCTACAGCTACGAAAGTCTTGGCATTTCATCTACAACAACTGGTTGGCTGTAGATAGAGGATCACTGCTACGGACATCAACAACTTTGGAAGCTGTCACAGAGGAAGAAATCAAATCCAAACAGAGACACAACTTTATGGTGAAAACAACAAATGACTTTCGTGATGGTCATCTTTGGTTGAGTATTTTCTCTAAACCTGCAAAAAGTACATTCACGCGAGTGCAGCGCCTCACATGTGCACTCTCTCTGCTGTTAACAACAATGCTCACAAATATTATGTTTTATGGGATTCCCACAGATGACCCTGATGATCAGGTTGGAACAGCAGGTGGAATTTCTATATCATTATCAGCAATTGTTATTGGAATAGAGAGCAGCTTGATTATGTTTCCAATTAATTTGGTGATACTGCAGCTCTTCATGAAGGTGAAACCAAAACCAAAGAGAAAAGCAGCTGACTTTTTCTCGAATAATCATTCTTATCTTCAGAAAATATTTGATGCTAGCTGTGAAATAACAGATGTAGTGATGAGTGGGATAGCTGAGAGAGTTGTCAAGCCTCTGAGTGAAGCTGATGTGATGATGTCAGAAAGCAGCTCTGACAGAGATGGGAGAAAAACTGAATTGATTTTGACAACAGGTATCACTGTGACTGTCCTGTCAGTGTTTGCCATACAAAGGCAATTTCTAGAAATGTCATTTCCACAGGTTTTGATGACATCCTCGCTTTCTTAGTTAATTTGGAGAAGTCAGAAACAAACCCTGTGAGTGAGTTTTCTTTTGCAGATTTGGCAAACATACAAGCTTTCAGCTACACCATAACAAGAAATTAGCGGGCAAAAAAAAAAACAAAAAAAAAAAAACAGTAATACAAAAATTAATTTCTTGTTTTCATAGGCATTAGTAAAGACAGTGTGGCAACTTTTAAGACAATATGGCAGCTTTTAGACCCATAATGGAATATATAGGTATATTCTGCCAACAATGCCAAACATATTCTGTCGTTACCAAAGCCATTCAAAGTGAATGGTACACTTTCAGGGGAAATAAATCTGCCATTATAATTTTTGCCTCTCATCTCAGTGAGGATCAGTTCTTAATTAAGGGAAAGAATTTGCTCCCCTAGGAACAAATGAGCCGCGACACGACAAAACCAACAATGTGGTTGTGCACCCTGCGCAGACTCAGATCAGCCTGGGCATCCGCCCAGTCTGATCAAAGTCTTCGCTGTCTGCATGGAGGTAGCTTAGACCCTTAGCTATACTTTGAGCACTTAACGAAGGGTCTGATTGGCTTGAGCAGATGGCCAGGCTGATCTGAGTCTGCGCTGGGCGCACAACCACATTGTTGATTTTGTCACGTCGCAGCTCAAATTATTTCCTTTAAGAGTAGACGCCTTTTGAGAGGGAACTCAGACAGGAAGTCACAAATGTTGTCATCATTTAAAAGAATGGTGGAAAAATATGAGTGATATACTCATACATCTCAACACTGGCTTGATCTTTGTCAGTGATTGGTGATATTGGTGATATGAGCCACGACACGAGAAAACCAACAATGTGGTTATGCGCCCAGCGCGGACTCAGATCAGCCTGGGCATCCGCCCAGTCTGATCAGATTTTTCGCTGTCCGCATGGAGGTAGCTCAGTCCCTTAGCTACCCTTAAGGCACTTAGCAAATCTCTGGTCAGATTGGGTGGATGCCCAGGCTAATCTGAGTCTGCGCAGGGCGCACAACCACATTGTTGGTTTTCTCGTGTCGCGGCTCATATTTATCAATTTGCTATGATACTAAAACCTTCAAGAGATAAAATTTACATTTATGCAGGTTCCTCTAGCTCCAGTAGTTTAAGCAGTGGTGCATCTTTTGTCACTGCTGATCAGAGCCCATCTGTGAAAAGTCTAGCATCAGAGGAGTACTATAAACAAGAAGCTCCTCCAAGTCAAAAGAAAGACTCGAAAATGTAAGTAGAGCTGGGGATTTGTTTTATCCAGTCCAAGCTGATATAATTATTTTGTTTAAAGATGTACCCCTTGCCATTCCTCCATTTACAAATAACTCCTTATACTTAATATTGTTAGATATTATATTATCATATTTAAAATTCTGGGTGAAAGTTCATAAAAATGTTCTGGCAAAGACTCAGATCAGCTGCGCAGCCCCCTAGTCTGATCAGTCTTTACTACTGGCATGGAAATAGCTGAGACCTTTAACTACCATTTCAGAACACAGCAAAGATTCTGATTAGACTGGGCAGATGCCCAGGCTGATCTGAGTTTTCACTGGGCACACATGCCACTTTGTTGATGTCATGTTGTGGCTCCGTTGCAACTATCGCAAACATGGAATTACCACAAATTTTTGTACAGCTACATTGAATTTGACAATGTGTTGTAGTAGTACTTGGTCTATGAAAAATATTTTCTGTTCATTTCCTTCTATACAGTAAATGCAGCTGTTTAATTCTTTACTTGTACATATAAAGAACACTGGGATGTTATGGAAGTTCATTTTTGTCCTCTCTGCTTGTTCTTTCAGTTTACCATGGTGGTTCCTGTATATAGCTTGGTTCCTTGTTATCACAGTCTCTTTAGTATCATCATATTTCGTAATGCTGTATGGACTCAAGTATGGCTACGACAGGAGTGTGAGCTGGCTGGTTTCCTTCTTGACTGGTTTTACTCAGAGTGCCTGTGTTACACAGCCATTGAAAGTAATCTGTATTGCTGTAATTATTACGCTGATCTTCAAGAAACCAGCAGAATTTGAAGACTTTGATTCTGATACTGAGCTAGGTATAAAATACTTCTTAATCTTTGGATATGTACTTAACCCTTGGATATGTACTTAAACCTTTTTGACCAGTGTACTTGTCCATCCATATCTTTTGGATGAGACTGTTTCTAGTTGTATAGGTTTCTGGTTAATGTTTTCACTTTACTGTAATATGCATAGAAATTTTCGTAAGCAAACAGTGTAGACCTAGTAAAACGCCACATTCTGCGAAGTCTGAACTGGATCTACACTGTTCGCATATGTCTCCAAAGTGGGTTTCCAGTCTCAAAAGGGTTAATTAGGTACCAGTACAATCATAATAAATTTTGCTGTGCCATGATATGTCTGAAAGATGATTCTTGTTTGAAGCCAAGATGAGAAAAGCCCACATACTATAACCTTAGTAAGGAAATCCACCTGTAGGGAGAATCTACAGAATTGGAGTTTCTCTTTCTAGCCCAGTAAGAATAGACCAAGGAAAGAAATCCCATTAAGAGCTCGGTAAGAAAATCCAGTAGTGTGAAACTGGGAAAGCAAAAGTGAGAACTGTTATTTAAAGCCCAGTAGAAAAGTCCCCTTTTAGTGCAAAATTGAGGAGTTGTATGTGAGAAAATACTAAATATAGCACAGTAAGAAACATATGTAGTGCAATTTTAGTGAAGTCTGTGTGAGAAATACCTCTTCCAATCCAATTTGAAAACCCCACCATAGTGCAAATTTGGTGAGACCTAGGTGATAATTATTAGTAAAATAATGTCATGTGATGCAAATTTTATGAGGCAAAAAAAAGAGAAGGAAATTGTAGATACTGAGGTGAGAAAATTTCTATGTATAGTTGGATTTTCTCAACTTGTCTTTACCAGATTCATTGTGTACTAAACAATTCCAAATGCAGAATAATGATATTTTGATGTGTTCTCATCAGCCTAAATTTAAAACTGTAAGCATTGGAAATATAGGTGTGAACAAACAGTTCAGACCCAGATCAGACTGCTCCTGTTGGAGCAGTCTGATCAGGTCTGCACTGTTTGCCATTCCATCTGCATCTTTAGGACTCATTACTCCACTGTAAAACCAAACTGCTCTGTTATAGAACAAGTACAATAACTACTTTAGATGTATGTCCCAATTTTTAGAGTTTTAGTAGTTCATGCATATGTCCTTTTTTCCTGTGTTACCTTTCTTCCTCTATTAAACAGTCCTTTTTTCCTGTGTTACCTTTCTTCCTCTATTAAACAGTCCTTTTTTCCTGTGTTACCTTTCTTCCTCTATTAAACAGTCCTTTTTTCCTGTGTTACCTTTCTTCCTCTATTAAACAGTCCTTTTTTCCTGTGTTACCTTTCTTCCTCTATTAAACAGTCCTTTTTTCCTGTGTTACCTTTCTTCCTCTATTAAACAGATGAAGATGAGGTTTACCTGCATGAAGTGAGTGGACCTGATGAAATTCATCACCCTACCATACAACCTCTCTCCAAGAAGTTGCTGACACAGATCAGAGAACGACTGCATGTGGAATGGCTGATGGACATGACCATTAGAGACATTGTGTTATATGTGATATATATAGCAGTTGTCACATTTATGGTGCATGGACACAGGGATGTTAAATTAGCCTATAGAAACAATGTGGCAATTGAGGATGTGCTTGTCAACCCAGGGTGCATCAAATTGCATAAATGCTTCTTTCTTGCAAAGGTAATTATCCTTCTTGAAAACATCTAAAATACATGCAAAAATATATGTATCCGATTTACAAAATGAAAGCAAGAGATTTTCTGGTTAAAAATTTGATTTAAATTGCTACTAGTCACATGATCGTATGAGCATTGTGAAAGTTTCTGGTCAAGAAAGATAACAAAAATTGTCGGCCCTACTGAGTTTAGCCATTTTAGTGAAAAATCTTGAATCTTGTGTATTAAATTTCATTTGATCAGACTTTTTTGGTTCTGTAAACCAAAATATTCACAACAGTTTAATTTTTGGGAAACTTAGCACTTGCAAAGTTTCACAGCAATAAAACTTTTGAGAAACTTGCAAAGTTTCACAGTAATAAGGCTATCACAAACTGCTTATGATCTTTTTCATCATAGCTGTTGTGAATCAAAACTTCTTGACTATTTCATTAAAACTGAAATACAAAAATAAGCAATTCTTAAAATGAGCCACAACGCGACAAAACCAACAATGTGGTTGTGCGCCCAGCGCAGACTCAGATCAGCCTGGGCATCCGCCCAGTCTGATCAGAGTCTTCACTGCCGCATGGAAGTAGCTTAGACCCTCAGCTACCCTTTAAGCGCTTAGCGAAGGGTCTGATCAGACTGGATGGATGTCCAAACTGATCAGAGTCTGCGCTGGCCGCACTACCACATTGTTGGTTTTGTCGTGTCGCGGCTCAAGTACAGGTATCCATGATTTACCTCATCAGAAACAATAGGACTGGCATCCTGTGAAACAACTTGAGCATATATGTATAAGGAAATACATTGTAGTCAGATCAGCTTGCTTGACTGTTCAAACTGATTAGGGTCTGCACTTTTCAGATTTTGTATGCATCAGGATCCACAGACTGTTTCTGAAAACAGGAAAAAGATAGACTTTGCAGGCTGATCTAAAGTTTCCATGTTTGAACAAAGAATAAGGTTCCTTATTCCACCCATTGCCACTTATATGAAAGTCAAATATCGTGAAAATTTTTAGATTGGTTTTATTTTTTGGATTGAATTAATCTTTATATTTAAATTATCCAGGCAGATACAGTGGAGCGAATGTTTCAGTATTTAGAGGAGGTTCTGATTCCCAACCTTGCTGACATGTCTGTAGCAGATCATGACTATGCCACTCCAGGATCAAACCATCTTCTACTGGGCCCATTTAGATTAAGACAACAAAGAATCCAGAAAGGTATAATGAATTGGTGGATGATTTGAAGTTTGATACCCTTTTCAATATTATTTCTCTCATTTTGGGCCTATGGGGGATTAGATGAGATTATGAAGATTAAAGTGCTTGTGGTACATCAATGTTCACCATTTTTGCATAATCCTAATGTCCACTGTACAAACTTAAATATCCATGAATATGATGTTTGTATAAAAAAAAACAAAAAGAAAACATGATAAATTCTGAGAACTTTAATACAGTGTTCATGTAAACACATGTATGTCAAAACTGCAAACTTTAGTCCCCGCTAGCATAAATAAATACAATTACAGTATGTTCTGGCTCTTTATCACACTCATCTCATTGTTCCTGTTGAAAGGAGGGATTAATAGTTATTTGGATATTCTTTTGAGAGATCATAAAATATATGAGGCAAGGCAATGCAGGTATAAGAGGGGAGAATAACCGGTACTTACAAAAGAACTTTACCTTATTTTTCTGTACAGGCATTTGTTTCCATTTTTGCCACATCTCCTACTGGCAGAGATTTAGACGTAGGTATTGTTTTTCTAATGGCTGAATTCGCAGTGGCATAAGCTTTTATCCTGTCTTCTGTTTTGCTCTTGTTTTATAACAATGCCCAAACGGGCTAGACCCCTTTGTCCAAGTAATTTTCATTGAATTTAGACACAGCCACATGTCCTACAGAGAGAGGTTACATATAACTGTATTCTTTGCATGCTTTTACCGTACATTTACAGGCACTTGCCACAGAACCACTAGTTCAGTATTCAAGAGATTTGGCCAGGATCTTCCAGAGTGTGTCGGCTCATATTGGGTTGGGGATGAGGACACAGGCTCCTATAACAATTCATGGAAGAAACTTTTGTCATCACCAGCTTCTGAAGGTGGACCATGGTCCTATCAGTCAACATGGAAACTAAAAACTGTGCCCTTCAGTGGTATCCACGCCACTTACTCAGGAGGTGGATTTGTGTTAGAAATGCCTTCAAATGTTGATCAGATAAATCTCTTGAAAAGCATGAAGAACACAGACTGGATTGATGATCGGACAAGAGCTATATTTGCAGAATTTACCTTATATAATCCTAATGCGGACTTGTTCAGTGTTGTTATGATTTTCTTTGAGTTGACTGAACTTGGTGGAGTTTTTCCAAATCATCAGATTTTCACAGCAAAACTATATCATTATTCCACTGATATAGGGCCTTATGTAGCAATGTGTGAGGTCTTTTTCCTGTTATTCAACATAGCGTTTACTTATATTGAAATAAGAAGGTACAGAAAGCTAGGAAGAAAGGAGTACTTTCAAGATATATGGAGCTTTGCAGAAATAATTCAGTTGGCTGTGTCTTACACTGTAGTCGGCTTGTTCTTTCAGCGAATGGTGTCTGCCAATGACATCATGGAACAATACAGGGAGAGCAACAATCAAACATTTGTCAGCTTTTACACAGCTATTGCCTGGGACTTTGTCCTGGGCTATGTTGTGGCATTTCAAGTTGCGTTTATCACACTAAAATCTGTGAAGCTGTTACGATTTAACAAACGAACATTCATGATACTAGACACTATAACGTTTTCGAGAGGTAATCTGCTGAGCTTTGCCTTTATGTTTATTGTGTTTATGATTGCCTTTGGCCATTTTACATTCCTCGCATTTGGCTCCATTCTCTATGGCTATAAAAGCTTTGGCATCAGTTTGTTTACGATGCTCAATTTTGCTCTTGGGGCATCAGATCTGCCATCCATGTATGAGGCTAACAGAATCCTGGGCCCAGCATATTTTGCTATATTTGTCTTCTTCTCCCAGTGGTGCTTTCTCACCATATTTGTAGCCATACTGAACTTTGGAATTAATGATTCTAAGGCTATGACAGAGCAGAGAAAAAGTAAATTTGAACTGGTTGATTATGTTGTAGGCAAACTCAAGTCTATTGTCTGAGCTTTCAGCTGAAGGTGTATGGATACACTTTCAAGGGAAAGCCACTCAGACCTGAAATAGATACTATAGAAAATTTAAGTATTTGGACAGATAGGTCTGAGAAAACAGTGCAGACCCAGATCAGACTGCTCTCAAAAGAGCAGTCTGATTAGGGTCTACACTGTTTGCCTTTCCATCTGCATCTTTTGGACGCATTACTGCAGTGTAAAACCAAACTGATCCATTTTAGGGCATATATGGTAATTATTTTAGGTGTCCCAATTGATAGAATTTTAACGGTAATTCTTTCCTTAAAAAGTAGTCTTACAACCCTGGACAAGGGCTTGTCAGGATAGCAAATACTCTGTTTTGCTAAAGTTGTCTCCCTTGTAAAAATGATGGCCAAACAATTTTGATGTGTCTCCATATACCCCCACCCCCTCCCCTTCCTCTGTACCTCGACAAGGGTTTTCACAGGAAACCAAATATTATTCTGCTGCTAAAGTGTAAACACAATTGTTCTCTTTCAGTTTTCACTTACAAAGCTTCTCCATCCTTCATGACTATAAGCAGCTTTTCTCTGATGCTTTAAACATTAATTTCTATATCTAATATTTTTTGGAAATGTGTGCTTATTAGGAAGAAAGTCTACTGCAAGTATTTAATACCATTTTGAGAATGATAAGCACTCAGTGCACCGAAAGGGTTGAACAAGGTATTGTTTTCAGTGCAGATCCCATCAATGTCAGGGTCACTGTCTGCATTGATGAAACAAGTTGTCCACACGATCTCATGAACCAGAGGGTAGATTTTCATCACACTTGCTTGAATACACCTTTGAGAAAGCTTGAGGGATGACTAGATTTTGGTGACAATTGTCCTACCTTTTTTAAATATCATGGCAGGAATACTTGAACTGTTAATCTTGTTAATTGTCTCAACAGTTTCTTGACTGTGCATTTCTTGGACCATGTCAAGGTCTCACTGCTGAGAGGGTTAAATTTTCCATTATCTCATAATGGATTTTCACCAATCTTGCACAACAAGTCTAGCTTGCATTGGAACAAGCTAAAAGACTGATGATATGTTTGTGACCTTGACCTCTATTTCAAGATCTCAGAGAACTTGGAATGTTAGCTTTTCCTAAAAATAATTTGTCTGCACCTTATCTGCTCATATCTTTTTGTCGAGAGAGTAGATTTTCGTCTGACTTACATGGGTATGTCCTTTGGACTAGGTAAAGAAGTGACCTTGACTATTTTCAAAGTCACAGGAGGACTTATAAATTGACACTTCTTTATATGTATAATATCTTTTGAACCTGTGTTGTTTATTCACCAAATTTGTATAAGTATATCATTGTGAAGAGGCAAAATTTTTTGTGGATACTGGCCCATTTACAAGGTCAAGGAGAACTTAGGATGTTAAATTTTCTCTTAAAGTAACTTGTATTCACCATACCTCTTGGGGATGGTGACAGTCTTTGACTAGGTCTGATAATAGTGGTCTTGATCTTATTCTCAAGGTTGACATGCCAGCATATCAAGCATTTTGGAAAATGACTTTGTAAGAAATTTTCTGGTTGGGGGACATTCACTCAAAAACAATTCTAGTTAAAAATTAGAGCATAGTTTGTAAAGTTTGTCAGTTTTTTTTTTTTTTTTTTTTTTTTTTTTATTTCATTATTATTATTTGTGATTTTTTAAGCAAACAAAAATGTGCAAGAACAAATAATATTAATAATCCATGTTCAGTGGCCGGGCCGGGTAGCGCAATCGGTAGGACACCTGACTCGTAAGTCAGAGGTCCTGGGTTCGAATCCCGGTCTGGCCACATACTTTCGTTTCTCCTTCCGCTGATTCGAGAAGGGCAGTTGTCAGTTACTGGCGAAAGTGTGTGCATTTAGTACTGGTTAACCGCTTAGGAGGTCTAAGCCTGCCCAGGAATAGTGTGGTTAGGTTAACTGACCGTCCCGACATGACCTGAGTTGTTTACCGTGGACGTTAAGCATCAAATCAACCAACCATGTTCAGTGTTTACTGCTGCCTTCAGTCATTGTAAACTAAGCCTGTCAAAATCATTGTACATTACATGTTTGCAGTAGCACAGAATGAGACAAGACCACCACCAAACCATCTCTGACAGCTATTTTGAGTTTGATATATCTGCTTTTGGGCAACATTTCACACTGACTGTAAATGTGTTTAATATGTGATGAAGTTCATAGCTGTGATTCATTGTTGAAATTTTTTTATCAAAAATGAATTTTTTGTGATGACATTTTTACCAGTTTTGTTAACTGTTACCAAAATCTTTTAATGAGTTGAATAATGATTCATAATTAAATTTCATGACTGTTCATGTAGTTAAAATTATGATCTCTAACTATTCTGTGATATTTATTATTAAAGATGTTTACTACTGTTGATAAAGTATATATATGTGTGAATGTTGTTTCTCTGTTTTCATACCTTTTCAAGTGATTTTCAAAAGGTGAGATGTGCCTGCACATATACAGGTTGCTTGAGTGTTTAGAAGCACTTAGGTCATTCAGGCCCACAATGGGCCTAAATGACCTTAGTGCTTCTAAACACTTCACTCTGAAAACTATGACTCATGTGCTATCTGTACCTTAGAGACTCACAGCAGAATTTATCAGAAGAGTGCGTGTATTTTCCCTATATTTCATGCTGTGGTTTTACTAGCTGCTAGTAACTGATAAGGTATCAGTCCTATAGATATCTGGTGGAGCTAGCCAATCAAGTAAGAACAAGTTTGTTCAGCAATCTAAGCATTAGTGCAGGATATATTTTAGGCATGACATGCAGGGATGGTAAGAACCAGCTAGTGCATGTATGCAGTCCAGTTGAAGTCCACTCTGTGGATGACCTGAGGACCATAAAAGGGGAATCTGACCAGACTAGATAATGCACAGACTGGCCTGAGTCTAACCTGTTTGTACATTTGCTAATAATGCTATGTATGCATGCCTAAGTTCACATACATATATATATGTATATAGCATACATGTATAAATGATTACAGTGGCACAAGTTCAAACATAAAACACTCAGTGGGATTTTGAAGAACTTTTCACTCAAAAATGACTTGAAAAGATACACAGTAAGACATCACATTTAGCAAATATTAAAATTTGATGACTTCCCAGTTCATATCCAAGCTTTTGAGCACAGTGTAGCTTGCTCAGGCCCCGAGGTTATAAAACTTTTTTCGTGCTCAACTCAGCTGAGCATGAAATTTTACCTGCTTATAAATAGCAAATTACTGATAAATACAGTTATATTCTTGCTCAGTTTAGCTGAGTGTGAAATTTTCTCTGCTTATGAATATGAAAATGCCAACATTAGTTGGCATTTTCATATTTATCAGCAGAGAAAATTTCATGCTCAGCTGAATTGAGCATGAAAAAAGTTTTATAACCTCGGGGCCAGATTACAAACAAAGCTTTGTTTCAGTTTGTATCAGAGCTACTTCTTTACAAGGCAGTGCTGCAGTGGGTATCACAGTAGACATCTGTCTGTTTCTTTACACGGCTTTGTTCGACTATGTATCAGAGCAGACAGCTCACTGGTTCTTTTCAAGGCTTTTCTCCAGTATGTATCTGACCAGACATCTCACAGGTTCTTTACAAAGGTTTGCTCATTTATGTATCATTGCCAGTTCTTTACAAGGCCTTGCTCCAGTATCTATCATTGCCATTTCTTTACATACTCTTGCTCCATTAGGTATCTTTGCCAGTTCTTTACAAGGCCTTGCTCCAGTATGTATCATTGCCAGTTCTTTACAAGGCCTTGCTCCAGTATCTATCATTGCCATTTCTTTACATACTCTTGCTCCATTAGGTATCTTTGCCTGTTCTTTACAAGGCCCTGCTCCAGTATGTATCATTGCCAGTTCTTTACAAGGCCTAGCTCCAGTATGTATCATTGCCAGTTCTTTACAAGGCCTAGCTCCAGTATGTATCATTGCCAGTTCTTTACAAGGCCTTGCTCCAGTATCTATCATTGCCATTTCTTTACATACTCTTGCTCCATTAGGTATCTTTGCCAGTTTTTTACAAGGCCTTGCTCCAGTATGTATCATTGCCAGTTCTTTACAAGGCCTAGCTCCAGTATGTATCATTGCCAGTTCTTTACAAGGCCCAGCTCCAGTATGTATCATTGCTAGTGCTTTACAAGGCCCAGCTCCAGTATGTTTCATTGCCAGTTCTTTACAAGGCCCTGCTCCAGTATGTATCATTGCCAGTTCTTTACAAGGCCCTGCTCCAGTGTGTTTCATTGCCAGTTCTTTACAAGGCCTTGCTCCAGTATCTATCATTGCCATTTCTTTACATACTCTTGCTCCATTAGGTATCTTTGCCAGTTCTTTACAAGGCCTTGCTCCAGTATGTATCATTGCCAGTTCTTTACAAGGCCTTGCTCCAGTATCTATCATTGCCATTTCTTTACATACTCTTGCTCCATTAGGTATCTTTGCCAGTTCTTTACAAGGCCTAGCTCCAGTATGTATCATTGTCAGTTCTTTACAAGGCCTAGCTCCAGTATGTATCATTGCCAGTTCTTTACAAGGCCTAGCTCCAGTATGTATCATTGCCAGTTCTTTACAAGGCCTTGCTCCAGTATCTATCATTGCCATTTCTTTACATACTCTTGCTCCATTAGGTATCTTTGCCAGTTCTTTACAAGGCCTTGCTCCAGTATGTATCATTGCCTGATCTTTACAAGGCCTAGCTCCAGTATGTATCATTGCCAGTTCTTTACAAGGCCCAGCTCCAGTATGTATCATTGCTAGTGCTTATCAAGGCCCAGCTCCAGTATGTTTCATTGCCAGTTCTTTACAAGGCCCTGCTCCAGTATGTATCATTGCCAGTTCTTTACAAGGCCCTGCTCCAGTGTGTTTCATTGCCAGTTTTTTACAAGGCCCAGCTCCAGTATATATCATTGCCAGTTCTGTACAAGGTCCAGCTCCAGTATCTATCATTGCCAGCTCGTTACAAGGCACTGCTCCAGTATATATCATTGCCAGTTCTGTACAAGGTCCAGCTCCAGTATCTATCATTGCCAGCTCGTAACAAGGCATTGCTCCAGTATGTATCGTCAGTTCTTTCAGTATGTATCATTGCCAGTTCTTTACAAGGCCTAGCTCCAGTATGTATCATTGCCAGTTCTTTACAAGGCCTAGCTCCAGTATGTATCGATGCCAGTGCTTTACAAGGCCCAGCTCCAGTATGTATCATTGCCAGTTCTTTACAAGGCCCAGCTCCAGTATGTATCAATGCCAGTGCTTTACAAGGCCCAGCTCCAGTATGAATCATTGCAAGTTCTTTACAAGGTCCAGCTCCATTATGTATCATTGCCAGTTCTGTACAAGGCCTAGCTCCAGTATGTATCATTGCCAGTTCTTTACAAGGCCTAGCTCCAGTATGTATCATTGCCAGTTCCTTACAAGGCCTTGCTCCAGTATCTATCATTGCCATTTCTTTACATACTCTTGCTCCATTAGGTATCTTTGCCAGTTCTTTACAAGGCCTTGCTCCAGTATGTATCATTGCCTGTTCTTTACAAGGCCTAGCTCCAGTATGTATCATTGCCAGTTCTTTACAAGGCCCAGCTCCAGTATGTATCATTGCTAGTGCTTATCAAGGCCCAGCTCCAGTATGTATCATTGCCAGTTCTTTACAAGGCCCTGCTCCAGTGTGTTTCATTGCCAGTTCTTTACAAGGCCCAGCTCCAGTATGTATCATTGCCGGTTCTTTACAAGGCCTTGCTCCAGTATGTTTCATTGCCAGTTCTGTACAAGGCCAAGCTCCAGTATGTATCAATGCCAGTGCTTTACAAGGCCCGGCTCCAGTATGTATCAATGCCAGTTCTTTACAAGGCCCAGCTCCAGTATATATCATTGCCAGTTCTGTACAAGGTCCAGCTCCAGTATCTATCATTGCCAGCTCGTTACAAGGCACTGCTCCAGTATATATCATTGCCAGTTCTGTACAAGGTCCAGCTCCAGTATCTATCATTGCCAGCTCGTAACAAGGCATTGCTCCAGTATGTATCGTCAGTTCTTTCAGTATGTATCATTGCCAGTTCTTTACAAGGCCTAGCTCCAGTATGTATCATTGCCAGTTCTTTACAAGGCCTAGCTCCAGTATGTATCGATGCCAGTGCTTTACAAGGCCCAGCTCCAGTATGTATCATTGCCAGTTCTTTACAAGGCCCAGCTCCAGTATGTATCAATGCCAGTGCTTTACAAGGCCCAGCTCCAGTATGAATCATTGCAAGTTCTTTACAAGGTCCAGCTCCAGTATGTATCATTGCCAGTTCTGTACAAGGTCCAGCTCCAGTATGTATCATTGCCAGCTCTTAACAAAGCACTGCTCCAGTATGTATCATTGCCAGTCCTTTCAGTATGTATCATTGCCAGTTCTTTACAAGGTCTAGCTCCAGTATGTATCATTGCCAGTTCTTTACAAGGCCCAGCTCCAGTATGTATCGATGCCAGTGCTTTACAAGGCCCAGCTCCAGTATGTATCATTGCCATTTCTTTACAAGGCCCAGCTCCAGTATGTATCAATGCCAGTGCTTTACAAGGCCCAGCTCCAGTATGAATCATTGCAAGTCCTTTACAAGGTCCAGCTCCAGTATATATCATTGCCAGTTCTGTACAAGGTCCAGCTCCAGTATGTATCATTGCCACCTCTTAACAAGGCACTGCTCCAGTATGTATCATTGCCAGTTCTTTCAGTATGTATCATTGCCAGTTCTTTACAAAGCCTACCTCCAGTATGTATCATTGCCAGTTCTTTACAAGGCCCAGCTCAAGTATGTATCGATGCCAATGCTTTACAAGGCCCAGCTCCAGTATGTATCATTGCCAGTTCTTTACAAGGCCCAGCTCTAATATGTATCAATGCCAGTGCTTTACAAGGCCCAGCTCCAGTATGAATCATTGCAAGTTCTTTACAAGGTCCAGCTCCTGTATGTATCATTGCCAGTTCTGTACAAGGTCCAGCTCCAGTATGTTTCATTGCCAGCTCTCAACAAGGCACTGCTCCAGTATGTATCATTGCCAGTTCTTTCAGTATGTATCATTGCCAGTTCTTTACAAAGCCTACCTCCAGTATGTATCATTGCCAGTTCTTTACAAGGCCCAGCTCCAGTATGTATCATTGCCAGTTCTTAAGAAGGCCCTGCTCCAGTATGTTCGATTGCCAGTTCTTTACAAGGCCTTGCTCCAGTATATATCATTGCCAGTTCTTTACAAGGCCCTGCTTCAGTATATATCATTGCCAGTTCTTTACAAGGCCCTGCTCCAGTATCTATCATTGCCAGTTCTTTACAAGGCCTAGCTCCAGTATATATCATTGCCAGTTCTTTACAAGGCCCTGCTCCAGTATATATCATTGCCAGTTCTTTACAAGGCCCTGCTCCAGTATGTATCATTGCCAGTTCTTTACAAGGCCTAGCTCCAGTATATATCATTGCCAGTTCTTTACAAGGCCCAGCTCCAGGATATATCATTGCCAGTTCTTTACAAGGCCCTGCTCCAGTATATATCATTGCCAGTTCTTTATAAGGCCTTGCTCCAGTATGTATCATTGCCAGTTCTTTACAAGGCCCAGCTCCAGTTTGTATCATTGCCAGTTCTTTACAAGGCCCAGCTCCAGGATATATCATTGCCAGTTCTTTACAAGGCCCTGCTCCAGTATATATCATTGCCAGTTCTTTACAAGGCCTAGCTCCAGTATATATCATTGCCAGTTCTTTACAAGGCCTAGCTCCAGTATATATCATTACCAGTTCTTTACAAGGCCTAGCTCCAGTATGTATCATTGCCAGTTCCTTCAGTATCTATAATTGCCAGTTCTTTACAAGGCCTAGCTCCAGTATATATCATTGCCAGTTCTTTACAAGGCCTAGCTCCAGTATATATCATTACCAGTTCTTTACAGGGCCCTGCTCCAGTATGTTCCATTGCCAGTTCTTTACAAGGCCTAGCTCCAGTATGTATCATTGCCACTTCTTTACAAGGCCCTGCTCCAGTATGTATCATTGCCAGTTCTTTCAGTATCTATCATTGCCAGTTCTTTACAAGGCCTAGCTCCAGTAAGTATCATTGCCAGTTCTTTACAAGGCCTAGCTCCAGTATGTATCATTGCCAGTTCTTAACAAGGCCCTGCTCCAGTTTGTATCATTGCCAGTTCTTTACAAGGCCCTGCTCCAGTATGTATCATTGCCAGTTCTTTACAAGGCCTAGCTCCAGTATGTATCATTGCCAGTTCTTAACAAGGCCCAGCTCCAGTATGTATCATTGCCAGTTCTTTACAAGGCCCTGCTCCAGTATGTATCATTGCCGGTTCTTTACAAGGCCCAGCTCCAGTATGTATCATTGCCAGTTCTTTACAAGGCCCTGCTCCAGTATGTATCATTGCCAGTTCTTTACAAGGCCTAGCTCCAGTACATATCATTGCCAGTTCTTCACAAGGCTTAGCTCCAGTATATATCATTACCAGTTCTTTACAAGGCCCTGCTCCAGTATGTTCCATTGCCAGTTCTTTACAAGGCCTAGCTACAGTATGTATCATTGCCAGTTCTTTACAAGGCCTAGCTCCAGTATGTATCGATGCCAGTGCTTTACAAGGCCCAGCTCCAGTATGTATCATTGCCAGTTCTTTACAAGGCCCAGCTCCAGTATGTATCAATGCCAGTGCTTTACAAGGCCCAGCTCCAGTATGAATCATTGCAAGTTCTTTACAAGGTCCAGCTCCAGTATGTATCATTGCCAGTTCTGTACAAGGCCTAGCTCCAGTATGTATCATTGCCAGTTCTTTACAAGGCCTAGCTCCAGTATGTATCATTGCCAGTTCCTTACTAGGCCTTGCAGCAGTATCTATCATTGCCATTTCTTTACATACTCTTGCTCCATTAGGTATCTTTGCCAGTTCTTTACAAGGCCTTGCTCCAGTATGTATCATTGCCTGTTCTTTACAAGGCCTAGCTCCAGTATGTATCATTGCCAGTTCTTTACAAGGCCCAGCTCCAGTATGTATCATTGCTAGTGCTTATCAAGGCCCAGCTCCAGTATGTTTCATTGCCAGTTCTTCACAAGGCCCTGCTCCAGTATGTATCATTGCCAGTTCTTTACAAGGCCCTGCTCCAGTGTGTTTCATTGCCAGTTCTTTACAAGGCCCAGCTCCAGTATGTATCATTGCCGGTTCTTTACAAGGCCTTGCTCCAGTATGTTTCATTGCCAGTTCTGTACAAGGCCAAGCTCCAGTATGTATCAATGCCAGTGCTTTACAAGGCCCGGCTCCAGTATGTATCAATGCCAGTTCTTTGCAAGGCCCAGCTCCAGTATATATCATTGCCAGTTCTGTACAAGGTCCAGCTCCAGTATCTATCATTGCCAGCTCGTTACAAGGCACTGCTCCAGTATATATCATTGCCAGTTCTGTACAAGGTCCAGCTCCAGTATCTATCATTGCCAGCTCGTAACAAGGCATTGCTCCAGTATGTATCGTCAGTTCTTTCAGTATGTATCATTGCCAGTTCTTTACAAGGCCTAGCTCCAGTATGTATCATTGCCAGTTCTTTACAAGGCCTAGCTCCAGTATGTATCGATGCCAGTGCTTTACAAGGCCCAGCTCCAGTATGTATCATTGCCAGTTCTTTACAAGGCCCAGCTCCAGTATGTATCAATGCCAGTGCTTTACAAGGCCCAGCTCCAGTATGAATCATTGCAAGTTCTTTACAAGGTCCAGCTCCAGTATGTATCATTGCCAGTTCTGTACAAGGTCCAGCTCCAGTATGTATCATTGCCAGCTCTTAACAAAGCACTGCTCCAGTATGTATCATTGCCTGTCCTTTCAGTATGTATCATTGCCAGTTCTTTACAAGGTCTAGCTCCAGTATGTATCATTGCCAGTTCTTTACAAGGCCCAGCTCCAGTATGTATCGATGCCAGTGCTTTACAAGGCCCAGCTCCAGTATGTATCATTGCCATTTCTTTACAAGGCCCAGCTCCAGTATGTATCAATGCCAGTGCTTTACAAGGCCCAGCTCCAGTATGAATCATTGCAAGTCCTTTACAAGGTCCAGCTCCAGTATATATCATTGCCAGTTCTGTACAAGGTCCAGCTCCAGTATGTATCATTGCCACCTCTTAACAAGGCACTGCTCCAGTATGTATCATTGCCAGTTCTTTCAGTATGTATCATTGCCAGTTCTTTACAAAGCCTACCTCCAGTATGTATCATTGCCAGTTCTTTACAAGGCCCAGCTCAAGTATGTATCGATGCCAATGCTTTACAAGGACCAGCTCCAGTATGTATCATTGCCAGTTCTTTACAAGGCCCAGCTCCAATATGTATCAATGCCAGTGCTTTACAAGGCCCAGCTCCAGTATGAATCATTGCAAGTTCTTTACAAGGTCCAGCTCCTGTATGTATCATTGCCAGTTCTGTACAAGGTCCAGCTCCAGTATGTTTCATTGCCAGCTCTCAACAAGGCACTGCTCCAGTATGTATCATTGCCAGTTCTTTCAGTATGTATCATTGCCAGTTCTTTACAAGGCCCTGCTCCAGTATGTATCATTGCCAGTTCTTTACAAGGCCCAGCTCCAGTATGTATCATTGCCAGTTCTTAAGAAGGCCCTGCTCCAGTATGTTCGATTGCCAATTCTTTACAAGGCCTTGCTCCAGTATATATCATTGCCAGTTCTTTACAAGGCCCTGCTTCAGTATATATCATTGCCAGTTCTTTACAAGGCCCTGCTCCAGTATCTATCATTGCCAGTTCTTTACAAGGCCTAGCTCCAGTATATATCATTGCCAGTTCTTTACAAGGCCCTGCTCCAGTATATATCATTGCCAGTTCTTTACAAGGCCCTGCTCCAGTATGTATTATTGCCAGTTCTTTACAAGGCCTAGCTCCAGTATATATCATTGCCAGAGCTGGTATCGATGCCAGTGCTTTACAAGGCCCAGCTCCAGTATGTATCATTGCCAGTTCTTTACAAGGCCCAGCTCCAGTATGTATCAATGCCAGTGCTTTACAAGGCCCAGCTCCAGTATGAATCATTGCAAGTTCTTTACAAGGTCCAGCTCCAGTATGTATCATTGCCAGTTCTGTACAAGGCCAAGGTCCAGTATGTATCATTGCCAGTTCTTTACAAGGCCTAGCTCCAGTATGTATCATTGCCAGTTCCTTACAAGGCCTTGCTCCAGTATCTATCATTGCCATTTCTTTACATACTCTTGCTCCATTAGGTATCTTTGCCAGTTCTTTACAAGGCCTTGCTCCAGTATGTATCATTGCCTGTTCTTTACAAGGCCTAGCTCCAGTATGTATCATTGCCAGTTCTTTACAAGGCCCAGCTCCAGTATGTATCATTGCTAGTGCTTATCAAGGCCCAGCTCCAGTATGTTTCATTGCCAGTTCTTTACAAGGCCCTGCTCCAGTATGTATCATTGCCAGTTCTTTACAAGGCCCTGCTCCAGTGTGTTTCATTGCCAGTTCTTTACAAGGCCCAGCTCCAGTATGTATCATTGCCGGTTCTTTACAAGGCCTTGCTCCAGTATGTTTCATTGCCAGTTCTGTACAAGGCCAAGCTCCAGTATGTATCAATGCCAGTGCTTTACAAGGCCCGGCTCCAGTATGTATCAATGCCAGTTCTTTACAAGGCCCAGCTCCAGTATATATCATTGCCAGTTCTGTACAAGGTCCAGCTCCAGTATCTATCATTGCCAGCTCGTTACAAGGCACTGCTCCAGTATATATCATTGCCAGTTCTGTACAAGGTCCAGCTCCAGTATCTATCATTGCCAGCTCGTAACAAGGCATTGCTCCAGTATGTATCGTCAGTTCTTTCAGTATGTATCATTGCCAGTTCTTTACAAGGCCTAGCTCCAGTATGTATCATTGCCAGTTCTTTACAAGGCCTAGCTCCAGTATGTATCGATGCCAGTGCTTTACAAGGCCCAACTCCAGTATGTATCATTGCCAGTTCTTTACAAGGCCCAGCTCCAGTATGTATCAATGCCAGAGCTTTACAAGGCCCAGCTCCAGTATGAATCATTGCAAGTTCTTTACAAGGTCCAGCTCCAGTATGTATCATTGCCAGTTCTGTACAAGGTCCAGCTCCAGTATGTATCATTGCCAGCTCTTAACAAAGCACTGCTCCAGTATGTATCATTGCCAGTCCTTTCAGTATGTATCATTGCCAGTTCATTACAAGGTCTAGCTCCAGTATGTATCATTGCCAGTTCTTTACAAGGCCCAGCTCCAGTATGTATCGATGCCAGTGCTTTACAAGGCCCAGCTCCAGTATGTATCATTGCCATTTCTTTACAAGGCCCAGCTCCAGTATGTATCAATGCCAGTGCTTTACAAGGCCCAGCTCAAGTATGAATCATTGCAAGTCCTTTACAAGGTCCAGCTCCAGTATATATCATTGCCAGTTCTGTACAAGGTCCAGCTCCAGTATGTATCATTGCCACCTCTTAACAAGGCACTGCTCCAGTATGTATCATTGCCAGTTCTTTCAGTATGTATCATTGCCAGTTCTTTACAAGGCCTAGCTCCAGTATGTATCATTGCCAGTTCTTAACAAGGCCCAGCTCCAGTATGTATCATTGCCAGTTCTTTACAAGGCCCTGCTCCAGTATGTATCATTGCCAGTTCTTTACAAGGCCTAGCTCCAGTATATATCATTGCCAGTTCTTCACAAGGCTTAGCTCCAGTATATATCATTACCAGTTCTTTACAAGGCCCTGCTCCAGTATGTATCATTGCCAGTTTGTTCAGTATCTATAATTGCCAGTTCTTTACAAGGCCTAGCTCCAGTATATATCATTGCCAGTTCTTTACAAGGCCTAGCTCCAGTATATATCATTACCAGTTCTTTACAGGGCCCTGCTCCAGTATGTTCCATTGGCAGTTCTTTACAAGGCCTAGCTCCAGTATGTATCATTGCCAGTTCTTTACAAGGCCCTGCTCCAGTATGTATCATTGCCAGTTCTTTCAGTATCTATCATTGCCAGTTCTTTACAAGGCCTAGCTCCAGTAAGTATCATTGCCAGTTCTTTACAAGGCCTAGCTCCAGTATGTATCATTGCCAGTTCTTAACAAGGCCCTGCTCCAGTTTGTATCATTGTCAGTTCTTTACAAGGCCCTGCTCGAGTATGTATCATTGCCAGTTCTTTACAAGGCCTAGCTCCAGTATGTATCATTGCCAGTTCTTAACAAGGCCCAGCTCCAGTATGTATCATTGCCAGTTCTTTACAAGGCCCTGCTCCAGTATGTATCATTGCCAGTTCTTTACAAGGCCCAGCTCCAGTATGTATCATTGCCAGTTCTTTACAAGGCCCTGCTCCAGTATGCATCATTGCCAGTTCTTTACAAGGCCTAGCTCCAGTTTATATCATTGCCAGTTCTTCACAAGGCTTAGCTCCAGTATATATCATTACCAGTTCTTTACAAGGCCCTGCTCCAGTATGTTCCATTGCCAGTTCTTTACAAGGCCTAGCTCCAGTATGTATCATTGCCAGTTCTTTACAAGGCCCTGCTCCAGTATGTATCATTGCCAGTTCTTTCAGTATCTATCATTGCCAGTTCCTAACAAGGCCTAGCTCCAGTATGTATCATTGCCAGTTCTTTACAAGGCCCTGCTTTAGTATGTATCATTGCCAGTTCTTTACAAGGTCCCGCTCCAGTATGTACCATTGCCAGTTCTTTACAAGGCCCAGCTCCAGTATGTATCATTGCCAGTTCTTTACAAGGCCTAGCTCCAGTATGTATCATTGCCAGTTCTTAACAAGGCCCTGCTCCAGTATGTATCATTGCCAGTTCTTTACAAGACCATGCTCCTGTATGTATCATTGCCAGTTCTTTACAAGGCCTAGCTCCAGTATATATCATTGCCAGTTCTTTACAAGGCCCTGCTACAGTATGTTCCATTGCCAGTTCTTTACAAGGCCTAGCTCCAGTATGTATCATTGCCAGTTCTTTACAAGGCCCAGCTCCAGTATGTATCATTGCCAGTTCTTTCAGTATCTATCATTGCCAGTTCTTAACAAGGCCTAGCTCCAGTATGTATCATTGCCAGTTCTGTACAAGGCCTAGCTCCAGTATGTATCATTGCCAGCTCTCAACAAGGCACTGCTCCAGTATGTGTCATTGCCAGTTCTTTCAGTATCTATCATTGCCAGTTCTTTACAAGGCCTAGCTCCAGTATGTACCATTGCCAGTTCTTTACAAGGCCCTGCTCCAGTATGTATCATTGCCATTTCTTTACAAGGTCCTGCTCCAGTATGTATCATTGCCAGTTCTTTACAAGGCCTAGCTCCAGTATGTATCATTGCCAGTTCTTAACAAGGCCCAGCTCCAGTATATATCATTGCCAGTTCTTTACAAGGCCTAGCTCCAGTATGTATCATTGCCAGTTCTTTACAAGGCCCAGCTCCAGTATGTATCATTGCCAGTTCTTTACAAGGCCTAGGTCCAGTATGTATCATTGCCAGTTCTTAACAAGGCCCTGCTCCAGTATGTTCGATTGCCAGTTCTTTACAAGGCCTTGCTCCATTATATATCATTGCCAGTTCTTTACAAGGCCCTGCTTCAGTATATATCATTGCCAGTTCTTTACAAGGCCCTGCTCCAGTATCTATCATTGCCATTTCTTTACAAGGCCTAGCTCCAGTATATATCATTGCCAGTTTTTTACAAGGCCCTGCTCCAGTATATATCATTGCCAGTTCTTTACAAGGCCTTGCTCCAGTATGTATCATTGCCAGTTCTTTACAAGGCCCAGCTCCAGTATGTATCATTGCCAGTTCTTTACAAGGCCCAGCTCCAGGATATATCATTGCCCGTTCTTTACAAGGCCCTGCTCCAGTATATATCATTGCCAGTTCTTTACAAGGCCTAGCTCCAGTATATATCATTGCCAGTTCTTTACAAGGCCTAGCTCCAGTATATATCATTACCAGTTCTTTACAAGGCCTAGCTCCAGTATATATCATTACCAGTTTTTACAAGGCCCTGCTCCAGTATGTTCCATTGCCAGTTCTTTACAAGGCCTAGCTCCAGTATGTATCATTGCCAGTTCTTTACAAGGCCCTGCTCCAGTATGTATCATTGCCAGTTCTTTCAGTATCTATAATTGCCAGTTCTTTACAAGGCCTAGCTCCAGTATATATCATTGCCAGTTCTTTACAAGACCTAGCTCCAGTATATATCATTACCAGTTAATTACAGGGCCCTGCTCCAGTATGTTCCATTGCCAGTTCTTTACAAGGCCTAGCTCCAGTATGTATCATTGCCAGTTCTTTACAAGGCCCTGCTCCAGTATGTATAATGCCAGTTCTTTCAGTATCTATCATTGCCAGTTCTTTACAAGGCCTAGCTCCAGTAAGTATCATTGCCAGTTCTTTACAAGGCCTAGCTCCAGTATGTATCATTGCCAGTTCTTAACAAGGCCCTGCTCCAGTTTGTATCATTGTCAGTTCTTTACAAGGCCCTGCTCCAGTATGTATCATTGCCAGTTCTTTACAAGGCCTAGCTCCAGTATGTATCATTGCCAGTTCTTAACAAGGCCCAGCTCCAGTATGTATCATTGCCAGTTCTTTACAAGGCCCTGCTCCAGTATGTATCATTGCCAGTTCTTTACAAGGCCCTGCTCCAGTATGTATCATTGCCAGTTCTTTACAAGGCCCAGCTCCAGTATGTATCATTGCCAGTTCTTTACAAGGCCCTGCTCCAGTATGTATCATTGCCAGTTCTTTACAAGGCCTAGCTCCAGTATATATCATTGCCAGTTCTTCACAAGGCTTAGCTCCAGTATATATCATTACCAGTTCTTTACAAGGCCCTGCTCCAGTATGTTCCATTGCCAGTTCTTTACAAGGCCTAGCTCCAGTATGTATCATTGCCAGTTCTTTACAAGGCCCTGCTCCAGTATGTATCATTGCCAGTTCTTTCAGTATCTATCATTGCCAGTTCCTAACAAGGCCTAGCTCCAGTATGTATCATTACCAGTTCTTTACAAGGCCCTGCTTTAGTATGTATCATTGCCAGTTCTTTACAAGGTCCCGCTCCAGTATGTACCATTGCCAGTTCTTTACAAGGCCCAGCTCCAGTATGTATCATTGCCAGTTCTTTACAAGGCCTAGCTCCAGTATGTATCATTGCCAGTTCTTAACAAGGCCCTGCTCCAGTATGTATCATTGCCAGTTCTTTTCAAGACCCTGCTCCTGTATGTATCATTGCCAGTTCTTTACAAGGCCTAGCTCCAGTATATATCATTGCCAGTTCTTTACAAGGCCCTGCTACAGTATGTTCCATTGCCAGTTCTTTACAAGGCCTAGCTCCAGTATGTATCATTGCCAGTTCTTTACAAGGCCCAGCTCCAGTATGTATCATTGCCAGTTCTTTCAGTATCTATCATTGCCAGTTCTTAACAAGGCCTAGCTCCAGTATGTATCATTGCCAGTTCTGTACAAGGCCTAGCTCCAGTATGTATCATTGCCAGCTCTCAACAAGGCACTGCTCCAGTATGTGTCATTGCCAGTTCTTTCAGTATCTATCATTGCCAGTTCTTTACAAGGCCTAGCTCCAGTATGTACCATTGCCATTTCTTTACAAGGCCCTGCTCCAGTATGTATCATTGCCAGTTCTTTACAAGGCCTAGCTCCAGTATGTATCATTGCCAGTTCTTAACAAGGCCCAGCTCCAGTATATATCATTGCCAGTTTTTTACAAGGCCTAGCTCATGTATGTATCATTGCCAGTTCTTTAAAAGGCCCAGCTCCAGTATGTATCATTGCCAGTTCTTTACAAGGCCTAGCTCCAGTATGTATCATTGCCAGTTCTTAACAAGTCCTCCAGTATGTATCATTGCCAGTTCTTCTCAAGGCCCTGCTCCAGTATGTATCATTGCCAGTTCTTTACAAGGCCTAGCTCCAGTATGTATCATTGCCAGTTCTTAACAAGGCCCAGCTCCAGTATATATCATTGCCCGTTCTTTACAAGGCCTAGCTCCAGTATGTATCATTGCCAGTACTTTACAAGGACCAGCTCCAGTATGTATCATTGCCAGTTCTTTACAAGGCCCTGCTCCAGTATGTATCATTGCCAGTTCTTTACAAGGCCTAGCTCCTGTATGTATCATTGCCAGTTCTTAACAAGGCCTAGCTCCAGTATATATCATTGTCAGTTCTTTACAAGGCCTAGCTCCAGTATGTATCATTGCCAGTTCTTAACAAGGCCCAGCTCTAGGATATATCATTGGCAGTTCTTTACAAGGCCTAGCTCCAGTATGTATCATTGCCAGTTCTTGATAAGGCCCTGCTCCAATATGTATCATTGCCAGTTCTTTACAAGGCCCTGCTCCAGTATGTATCATTGCCAGTTCTTAACAAGGCCCAGCTCTTCGATTGGGCACCTGACTCATAAGTCAGAGGTCCTGGGTTCAATTCCCCGTCTGGCCACCTACTTTCGTTTCTCCTTCCGCTGATTCAAGAAGGGCAGTTGTCAGTAACTGGCGAAAATATGTGCACTTAGTACTGGTAAACTGCTTAGTAGGTCTATGCCTGCCCAGGAATAGTGTGGCTAGGTTAACTGACTGTCCCTACATGACCATAGCTGTTTACCGTGGACATTAAGCAACAAATCAATCAATCAGTCTTTACAAGGTCCTGCTCCAGTACGAAGTATTTCCATTCTTTTATAAGGCCCTCCTCGAGTAAGTTTCATCTTAACAAGACTTTACTCCAGTATTTATCATAGACATCTCAATGGCATTAAGGCTTTGCCTCAGTATTATCAAAACAGACATCTAATGACACTAAGGTTTTGCTCCAGAATGAATTAGTGCAGACATGTCAGTGGTATAAAGGTGATGCTCCAGTATATATCATTGCACATATCTCGATGGCACTAAGGCTTTGCTACAGTATGTATCCATGCGGATATCTCAGCGGCCAAAGGCTTTGCTCCAGTTTGTGTCAGTGTAGACATCCCAATGGCATTACGGCTTCACTCTAATTTGTATCAGTACAGACATCTCAATGGTAAAGAAAGTTTGCTCCAGTATGTATCAGTGCACATCTCAGCGGCCTATGGCTTTGTTCCAGTATGTATCACTGCAGCAGTCTAATTGCCTCAGGCTTTGCTCCAGTATGGTTGGTAGGTTGGTTGTTTTGCATTAAAGAGATCTTAGAGAGCCTTGTTTGGACATTTTCAGTATTTCAGTCTATATTGAGCTGCCTCCCAGAGAGGGAGAAAGAAACGAGAAATGACAGCTAAGAGAAAAAGTATCCAAGACATCCCCACCCGCACCTACTGCAAGTACAGTAGGCCCCTGCCCTACTATTATCCAAATAAGTACAACACCTCAGCACTGTAAGTTACCCAGTGCAATCACCTGACAGCAACCATCCCTGCTCCAGTATGTATCAGTGCAGATATCCAAATGGAATTAAGGCTTTGCTCCAGTATGAACTAGTGCAGACACTCAATGGCATTTAGGCTTTTCTCCAATATGCATTATTGCAGACAGATCAATGGCCCCAAGACTTTGCTCCAGTAAATATCAGTGCAGACAACTCAACTCCAGTTAGGCTCTGCTCCAGTATGTATTATTGCAGACCGATCAATGGCACTAAGGATTTGCTCCAGTATGAATCACTGAAGACTTAAAAAAAACAATTAGGCTTTGCTTAACTATGCAACACTGAGGACTTCAAAAAAGCACTAAGGCTTTGCTCCAATAAGTATCAGTCCAGACCATCACAATGGCACTAAGGCTTTGTGCCAGTATGCATCATTGCAGACATCTCAGTGGCATTAAGGCTTTGTCTTGGTATATATCATTATAGACATACCAACGGTACTAAGTGTTTTTTTCCAGTATGCATCATTGCACACAATTCAGTAGTATTAAGACTTTGCTCCAGTATGCATCAGTGCGGACATCTCAGTGGCACTGCCACTGTACAAAGTATGCATTATGCCAGACAACTCAGTGACAGTAAGGTTTGCTCCAGTATGTATCACTGCAGACACCTAAATGGCACTTAGGCTATCCCCCAGAATGCATTATTGCAAGCATCCAAATGGACAATCGCTTTGCTCCAGTATGTATCATTATGGCACTTAGGCTTTCCTCCAGAATACATCATTGCAGACATTTAAATGGCACTACCGCTTTGCTCAAGTATATAACTTGAAGACAGCTCAAGGGCATTATAGATTCACTCCAGAATGCATCAGTGCAGACTTCTTAATGGCATGAAGGCTTGGTTCATGTGTTGTTTGTCGCTTTCACTGTTTTGATAAATGTTTTGCAATGTTAAGGCTAGCCCTGACATTAAAAAATTGAAAATAGGTGAAAATAGATGTTTAGCGTTTTACGTATAATTTGTTCTTATTGTCAGGGTTGACTGTTGTGTGGGCAGTGGTTGTTTTTGTTGGGTTTAACAACTAAGTATCTGATGAACCAAGGCAGAACAGAAGGCAAGGGTTGGGGACCACAAACTAGTTAAGCCCCCCAGTGATTCATTACTGGCTATCCCAAGGTGGCAGTTCTGTTTTGGTTCTTCCTAGTTGTTTTATGTGTTATTAGTTACTATGTCTGTTATTGATATTTTGTTTGTGATATCAGGCTAGCCTGTAGACCACCTACATGGAAAATGGCTGTTCGCATGGCTGCCCCGGGTGTTGCCTTTGGTGGTGACTAATTTTGTGTTGTCTCTTTCCTACATGGTGTCTTGGATTGAATTGTGTCAGTTCCTAAGAATTTTCCTCCTTTTGGCTCCAGTTTGTGTAACTGCAAATATTCAAATGGCATTAAGCCTTTGCCCTAGTTTGTATCAGTGCAGACATCTCAATGGCATTTTAGCTTTGCTCCAGAATGTATCAGTGCAGACATTTCAATTGCAACAAGGCTTTGCTGCAGTATGTATCAGCGCAGTCATTTCAATTGCAATAAGGCTTTGCTCCAGTATGTATCAGTGCAGTCATTTCAGTTGCAATAAGACTTTTGCTGCAGTATGAATAAGAGCAGTCATTTCAATTGCAATAAGGCTTTGCTGCAGTATGAACCTGAAGACATTTAAATGGCATTAAGACTTTGCTCATGTATATATCAGCGCAGATATTTTAATAGCATTAAAACTTTGCTTGACATTTCAAGGTAACTAAGGATTTGCTCTAGTATACATCAGTGCAGACATTTCAATGGAATTAAGGCTTTGCTCCAGTATATATCGTTGCAGACATTTCAATGGCATTAAGACTTTGCTCATGTATATATAAGTGCAGATATTTTAATAGCATTAAAACTTTGCCTGACATTTCATGGTAACTAAGGATTTGCTCTAGTATGCATTAGTGCAGACATTTCAATGGAATTAAGGCTTTGCTCCAGTATATATCATTGCAGACATTTCAATGGCACTAAGGTTTTGTTCCAGTATGCATTCTTGCACAGATCTCAGTGACATTTAGAATTTATTCCAGTATGCATTATTGCACACATCTCAGAGCATTGCTACATAATGCATCTGTGCCAACATGTCAATGGCATCACGTGTTTGTTCAGATATGCATCATTACAACCCTTAGATAGTAGTAAAGCTTTGCTTCATTACATTGGCATTAAGGTTTTGCTCAAGCATGCATCATATCAGACACCTCAATAGTAGTAAATTCTCCCTTTCTCTTGGAGACAGCTCGATATAGACTGAAATATTGTCTCAAAGAGCAGTTAAACCCAAAACAACCAACCAACCAGATAGTATTAAAGCTTTGCTCCAGTATGTATCAGTGCAGACATCTCAGTGGATCTAGAGTTTTGCTCTAGTGTATATTAGCAGACGACTGAATTCCATTTAGGCTTTGCTTCAGTTTGCATTATTGCAAACAGAGCAATGGCACTAAGGCTTTGCTGCAGTGAGTATTTTGAAAACATCAAATTTGCATTAAGGCTTTACTCCAGTATACATCTGTGGACATACCACACTTGCATTAAGATTTAAATCAAGTATGTGTCAGTGCAGACATTCCAATTGCATTTAGGTTTTACTGGAGTATGCATCGGTGCAGACATCCCAAACGCATTAATGCTTTGCTCCAGTTTGTGTTACTGCAGATTTGCATTACTGCAAACATAAAGGCTGTGCAACAGTATAAATTATTGCAGTCATCTCAATGGCATTCATGTTTTGTTCCTGTGTATCATTGAGCACATTTCAGTAGTATAAAGGTTTGATACCAGTATTTAAAACTGCACAATCGCAGTGGTTTTAAAGAGGTGTTTCAGTATTCACCAGTGCAGACATCTCAATGGCATTAAAGCTTTTCCCTTGTATGCATTATTGCAGACATCTCAATGTTAGTATGGCTTTGCTTCAGTTTATAGAATGCAGACATCTCATTTGCACTTCCGCATTCCTCCAGTGGGTATTCAGTGCAAACATGACAATGGCACTAAGGCTTTGCCTCAGTATGTACTTTTGAAGACATGGCAATATGGCTTCGCTGCAGTATGGGTCAGTGCAGTCATCTCAATGGCATGAAGAGTTGGATTCAGTTTTTATCAGTACAGATATCCAAATTGTATTTGCTTTGCTGCAGTAAGGATCAGTGCACACAGCTCAAGGGCATTTTGGCTTGTCTCCAGTGTATATCTGGGATGATATGTCAATTGCATTAAGGCTTTGCTCCAGAAAATATATCAGTGCAGACATCTCAAAAGCATTAAGGCTATACTCCAGTTTGCATCATTGCAGACATACCCCTTGCTCCAGTATGCATTATCGCAGATTTTCAATTACGCTAAGGCTTTGCTCCAGAAGTATCAGTGGCACTAAAACTTTGCTCAGGTATGCATCAGTGCAGACATCCCAACGGCATTAATGCTTTGCAACAGTATGTAGTAGTGCAAACATCTCAATTCATTAAGGCTTTGCTATGGTGTATATCATTGCAGACAGCCCATTGATATTTAGGCTTTGTTCCAGTATGCATCGTTGCACACATTTTAGTAGTATTAAGGCTGTGCTACAGTATGCATAAATGCAGACATCTCACTGGCAGTAAGCCAGTATTTATCAGCGCAGACACCTTAATGGCACTTAGGCTATCATCCAGAATGCACCATTTCAAACATCTAAATCGACTTTTGCATTGCCCCAGTATGCATCATTATGGCACATATGCTTTCCTCCAGAATACATCGTTGCAGACACCTAAATGGCACCATTGCCTTGCTCAAGTATGTATCATTAAAGACATCTAAATGGCATTAAGACTTTGCTCTAGTATGCATCAGAGCAGACATCTCAATGGCAGAAAGGCTTGGTTCCAGTATGTATCAGTGCAGGTATCCAAATGAAATTAAGGCTTGTCCACAGTAAGGATCAGTGAAAACAGTTTAGTGGCATTTTGGCTTTGCTCCAAATTTGTATCAGAGCAGACATTTCAATAGCACCAGGGCTTTGCTCTTGTATGCACCAGTGCAAACATCTCAATGGAATAATGCTTAGCTGCAATATATACCATTGCACACATCTCAAAGGCATTAAGGTTTTATTTCAGTATGCGTCATTGTAGACATCTAAATGGCATAAGAGCTTTGCTCCAGTATTCATCATTGCAGACATCTCCGTGGCATAAAGAATTTTTTGCGGTGTGCATCATTGCACACATTCAAATGGCATTAAGAATTAATTCCAGTATGCATCATTGCATACATCTCAGTAATATTTAGGCATTGCTACATTATGAGTGTATGTGCAGACGTCTCAATGGCAGTAAGTCATTGCCCAAATATGCATCATTGCAGACACCTCAATAGTAGTAAAGGTTTACTCCATTATGTATTGGTGCAAATCTAAGTGGCATTTAGGTTTTGCTCAAACAAGCATCATTGCAGACACCTCAATGGTAGTAAAGCCTTGCTCCAGTATGTATCGGTGCAGACATCTCAATAACACTAAGGCTTTGCCCAAGTGTATGTCAGCAGACATCTCATTTCTAATTAGGCTTTATTCCAGTATGCATCATTGAAAACAGCTTTGCTCCAGTATATGTCCTTTTGAAGACATCTCAATGGCATTAAGGCTTTGCTCCAGTATGCATCAATAGACATATTAACCTGGCTAAAAACTTTCAATCAAGTAAGTGTTATGCAGACATCCCAGTGGCATTTAGGCTTTGTTCAAGTAGACATCGATGTAGACATCCCAATGGCATTAATGCGTTGCTCCAGTATTCATCATCGCAGGCATCTCAATGGCATAAAAGATTTTTCCGGTGTGCATCTGTGCACACATTACAATGGCATTAAGAATTAGTTTCTGTATGCATCATTGCATACATCTCAGTAATATTAAGGCATTGCTACATTATGAATCAGTGCAGACGTCTCAATTGCATTAAGGTTTGCTCAAATATGCATCATTGCAGACACCTCAATAGTAGTAAAGGTTTGCTCCATTATGTGTCGATGCAGACATCTTTAAGGCTTTGAGGCTTTGCTCCAGTGTATGTCAGCAGCCATCTCGTTTCTAATTAGGTTTTGTTCCAGTATGCATCATTAAAGACAGATCAATGGCACTATGGCTTTGCTCCAGTATGTGTCCTTTTGAAGACATCTAAATGGCATTAAGGCTTTTCTCCAATATGCATCAGTGGACATATTACACTGGCTTTAAAACTTCAATCATGTAAGTGTTAGTGCAGACATCCCAGTGGCACTTTGGCTTTGCCCAAGTAAGCATCGATGCAGATATCCCAATGGCTTAAATAGTTTGCTTCAGTATGCGTTAGTGCAGATTTCTCAATGATTTAAAGGTTTTGCTAAGTAACAAATCATTACATCCAATGGCATTCAGGTTTTGTTCTAGTATGCAGCATAGCGCACATTTCAGTGGCATTAAGGTTTGGTTCCAGTATGTATCACTGCACATATCTCAGTGGTATTACGGAGGTCTCAAGTTTGCATCATTGCAAACATCTCAGTGGTATTTAGGCATTTCTACAATATGATTAGTGCAGACATCTCAACGGCACTAAGACTTTGCTCAAGTATGCATCAGTGCAGACACCCCAATAGTAGTAAAGGTTTGCTCCATTATGTATCGATGCAGACATCTTTAAGGCACTGAGGCTTTGCTCCAGTGTATGTCAGCAGACATCTCGTTTCTAATAAGGCTTTGTTCCAGTATGCATCATTGAAGACAGATCAATGGCACTAAGGTTTTGCTCCAGCATGTATCGCATGTATCATTTTGAAAACATCTCAATGGTGCTAAGGCTTTGCTCCAGTGTATATCAGCAGACAACTCAATTCCATTTAGACTTTGCATCATTGCAGAGAGTCAATGGCACTAAGGCTTTGCTCCAGCATGTGTCACTGAAACATCTAAATGGTATTAAGGCTTTGCTTCAGTATGCATAAGTGGAGATATCACATTGGCATTTAGACTTTAATCAAGTTAGTGTCAGTGCAGACAACCAAATGGCATTTAGGCTTGCTCAAGTATGTATCGATGCAGACATCCCAATGGCATTTATGCTTTGCTCCAGTATGCCTTAGTGCAAACGTCTCAATGACGAAAAGGCTTTGCGATGATTAATAAAATCATAACAGACATCTCAATGGCATTCAGATTCGTTCTAGTATGTATCATTGCGGACAATGATGTCTTCTGTAACCAACCCTCCTCAAATTTTTTCTCGAACGGATCATGTCTGATGTTCTGGAAGAACATGACGGAAAGGTTAGCATAGGCGGCAGAAACATAACCAATCTGCGGTTTGCAGATGACATAGACGCTCTAGTTGAGGAAGAGCAGGAACTAGAAGCCCTAGTTGAAAGTATCGACAAAACCTGCCCAAGGTATAAGACGGAGATCAGTGCTGAGAAGACCAAACTGATGACAAACAGCGCAGATGACATCCAAAAGGAGATCAAGATAAAAGGGCAGAGGCTGGACACTGTAACAAGCTTCAGATACCTTGGAGCAGATGTCTCAGATGATGGCTCAAAACAGGAGGTTCTCTCAAGGATTGCACAAGCAACTTCAGCTCTTACCTAGCTGAAACCAATTTGGAGAGATAACAACATATCTCTTGGATCAGAGGTGAACTTATACGCTTCCTTGTCATTTCCATATTTCTATATGCCTGTGAATCGTGGACCTTGACAGCAGAGTTAGAGAAAAGAACGCAGGCCTTTGAGATGAGGTTACTGAACATTACGTACAAGGACCATATAACCATTGAGGAGGTTCGCAGAAAGATCCAAGCGGCCATTGGAGAACATGATGAACTCCTGACGCCGGTCAAGAAACGTAAACTAAGCTAGTTTGGCCACGTCTCAATATCTTCTGGTTTAGCAAGGACGGTTCTGCAGGGCACAGTGAAAGGAAAAAGAAGAAGAGGTGGTCAGAAGAAGAGGTGGGAAGACAATGTTAAAGAGTGGACAGAGATGGGTTTTGCCAGCTAAACTAGGGTTGCTGAAAACAGGACAAGGTGGAGATGGATTGTTTCGAAGTCATCTGTGGTGCGTGCCCCAACGACCTAGTAAGGTTATGGGATAGAACAGAATATAATAGATGTATCATTGCGCACATATCAATGGCATTAAGGTTTGGTTTTAGTATGTATCGTTGCACACATCGCAGTGGTATTAAGGAGGTGCTGCAGTATTCATCAGTGCAGACATCTCAATGGCATTAAGGTTTTTCCCTTGTATGCATCATAGCAGATATTTTAATGGAAGTATGGATTTGCTTCAGTATATACTAGATGACACTAAGGCTTTCCTCCAGTGGGTATTCAGTGTGGACATGACAGTGGCGCTAAGGCTTTGTCCCAGTATGTATCATTGAAGACATATCATTGGCATTATGGCTTCGCTGCAGTATGGGTCAGTGCAGTCATCTCAATGGCATGAGGACTTGGCTTCAGTATGATTGATTGATTGATTGATTTGTTGCTTTACATCCACGGTAAACAGCTATGGTCATGCCGGGACAGTCTGTACCTAACCACACTATTCCTGGGCAGGCTTAGACCTCCTAAGCGGTTAACCAGTACTAAGTGCACATACTTTCGCCAGTAACTGACAACTCCCCTTCTTGAATCAGCGGAAGGAGAAACGAAAGTATGTGGCCAGACCGGATATCGAACCCAGGACCTCTGACTAATGAGTCAGGTGCCCTACCGATTGCGCTACGCAGCCCGGCTAGGGCTTTTGAGGATAATTCTGAGAAACTTTTTCTTATTTTGCAGTACACAATTATTGCACAATATCTGATCCGTTATCTATGTTCCGATAACTAATAAACATGGATAAAAATATCAGTTTCCGTATCAATCAACTTAATAAGAATCTTTTAAAAGTTAACATTCATTGTCTTCACAAAGTTTTAGTTGAATTTGACTCTTAAATTGGCTTTTCTGAGTGCGATATTAATGATTTTACGCCAGGCAGAAACAAATATGAACATGAGTTTTATCAGAAAGTAGTTCGGTACCTAGCATAATTATATACCCCCCCCCCCCCCCCCCCCCTGTGGCGAGCTGGAAGCACAGGAGCATTTGATCGCCAGATTTTATAACAGACACCATACGATAATTTCATGGTTAGGGGAATGAAATGGAAACACATTTTCATTAAGACTTTTGAATGCTATGAAGAACCCATCTGTATAAGGCTTTTTCCAGTATGTTTCACTTCAGCCATGTTGGTGGTTTCTTACAAGGATATTTTAATTATTAAGTGTACTCATTGTTTCCAGAGGATCTGCCATTTCAGAACTATTTTTATTGCATTAGTATTTAAAAAGACATTTCGCAGATCCTGACTGTATGTGTCAGAGCGTAAACTCACTGTTTCTTTCCAGTATATGTCCGAACGTATATTCCATTGATTATCCCTATTGCACTCAGAACAGCAAATACTCTATAGCATTTTGGCCGTTCTAAGTGTCATAGGGTTATTTACAAACCTTAACCCCATTATCATTGAAGTATGTGTCAGATAATTCACCAGTTCCTTACAGAATGATATGTATACAGATTTCTTGTTGGCTATTTGCAAGTCTTCCCTCCACAGTGTATCAGAGTAGACATTTCATCATTTACTGAGAGGAGTCTCACCAGTTTTTCTATACAAGACTTTGCCGCAGTATATATCAGCAGATAATTATATCTAGTTCTTTACAAGGCATTGCTTAAGTATGTATCAGAGTAGCTATTTCATCTACAAAGTTTTTTTTCAATGGTGTATCAAAGTAGAAAGTTTATCAGCTTGTTACAGAACAGAATGTATCAAAGCAGAGACCTAGATGTTATGTGTGTTTTATTTCACGACGATTCCCTAGTATGTATCAAGGCAAAGATCTCATCATTTCCTCACAAGGTTTTGTTCCAGTATGAATCAAAGCAGACAGCTAGTCTCAACAGCTTTGAAATAAGTACCAGAGCTGCTTAAGGCTTTGCTCCAGTATGTACATGAGCAGACATCTAACTGGTTTTTATAGGTTGTACTAGAGCAGAGATATCACAAGTTGTTTTCGAGAATTTGCTCAAGTTTGTATCAAAGCAGACATCTCGCTGGTTCTTTACAAGTATCGGCTCTATTATGTATCACTGCTCAACTTTCACAAGTATTGTGGACACCTGCTCAGCTGCCCGCTTTACTTTCAGAAAATCGGTATAAATAGATGTTACATATATTCCGTGTAGCCTGCATGCTTATAAGCCACGACAAAAGCCAATGGTAAATGAAGGGTTTTGCTTATATTCTCATATAAAACCGGTTTAAGACCCCTATACCCCAACCAAACCCAAGTAACTAATTACTGACCGTCCAAAGCATTTATTAGCTCACCTGAGCCGAAGGCTCACAGGTGAGCTTATAGTATAGGCAGGCATCCGTCGTCCGTCGTCCGTCGTCTGTCGTCTGTCGTCCGTCGTCCGTCTGTCAATATTTTTAAACGACATCTCCTCTGAAACTACAAGGCCCATTGTTACCAAATTTCATATACAGCATCTATAGGCAGGGGGAACCAATAATACTGTTTTTTATCCAAATCCCTTTGGAAGTTTGGTTGCTATGGCAACTTAAAGTTTCCATTGACTTGTATGGGGAAAAATTGAAAATTTGCATTTATTGCTATTTCTCTGCAGATAATTTGATAAATCTTTTACAGAAATGTTCCTTGAGTAGCTCTCTATCAGCCACATGAAATTTATGTTAATTGCACAAATAGGCTGGTTGCCATGGCAACCGAATGGTTAAAAATAGAAAATATATTCAAAAATCATCTCCTCAGAAACTATGCAACCAATAAAGCTCAAACTTCACAGAAATGATCTTGGTACTACCCTCTATAAAAATACTGTTTTTCTTGGCAATTGCTCCAGCAGTTTGGTTGCAATGGCAACTTAAAGTTGCCATTGACTTATAATGGGAAAATGGAAAATTTGCATTTATTGCTATGTCACTGCAGATATTTTGACAAAACTTTCATAGAAATGTTCCTTGAGTAGTCCCCAACCAGCCATATCAAATTTATGCAAATTGAGCTATTTGGCTGATTGCCATTGCAACCGAATGGTTAAAAATAGAAAGAATATACAAAAATCATCTCCTCAGAAGCTATGCAACCAATAAAGTTCAAACTTCACAGAAAGGAACTTGGTACTACCTTCTATAGAAAGACTGTTTTTCTTGGCAATTGCCCCAGCAGTTTGGTTGCTATGGCAACTTAAAGTTGCCATTGGCTTATAATGGGAGAATGGAAATCTGCAATTTTTGCTGTCTCACTGCAGTTATTTCGATTTTTTTCCTACAGAAATGTTTCTTGAGTAGTCCTCTATGATTCATATTCATATTAATTTTGTCCAAATCACCGAATTTGATTAGTTGCCATGATGGCAACATAAAGGAAAAAAAAATTGAAAAAATATTCAAAAAATCTTTTCCTCAAAAACTATTTAGGGGGATGAAGCTGATTCTTTGCATACATGTTCATGACATTAGCCACTCCATAAATATTGTTTTCTATTATTGTTGCCCTCGTGGTTTCATTGCTATGGCATTTTAAAGTTTCCATAGACTAACAACTCAGTCGTTGAAATTCGGCCACATTGTACAATTTACTTTAGAGTTACCTACCCTTGAGTGCTGAGGATGAATGGACTCAGGTGAGCTACAGGACCAATGGTCCTCTGGTTTTGGTTTACTTTTATTTTCGTTGTTTGTCAATGTCGGCATTCTATTAGTCTTTTTTTTTTTTGTACATTATTTAGAACAGATTCGCGGCCATTGCTGAGAAAGAGCTGACCTCTTGGCTTTTCAATTGTCTTGGTCTGCTTTGTTTGCTTTGTTATTTGTCTTTGTTATTTTCCTTTCCAGTTTGGTGTTTCGGGCAGGACGTGGTAAACTGCAATTGAGCCGCGACACGAGAAAACCAACAAAGTGGTTTTGCGCCCATCCCAGACTCAGATTAGTCTGGGCATCCGCCAAGTCTGATCTGACTCTTCCCTAAGCGCTTAGGAAAGAGTCAGAGCTGACTGGGCGGATGACTAGACTGATCTGAATCTGCGCTGGGCGGACAACCACATAGTTGGTTTTCTCGTGTCGCGGCTCAGTCATGTACTGTGCCTGTCCCTGATCATTGCCTTCTCCTCTATTTTACAGTATGCATCATGGAATCGTAATAAGGCTTTGCTCCAGTGTGTATGAGTCTAGACATTTCACCTATTTGTTTTAATATGTATCAAAGCCTTTTACAAGAGTGTTTCACTATGTATCGGCACAGAAAGATCTCATTGTTACTTTACAAAGCTTGGACCAGAACATTATTTTAGAATATATATTTCAGAATGTTCCTTATAAGGTTTTGCTCCAATGCGTATCCGAGTAGAAGGTTTATCAGCTCCCTATATTATAAGTGTCAGAGCAGAGAGAGATCTCATCACTTCATATTCAAGGCTTTGCTCCAGAGTGAGAACCAGTATAGTTCATCAGTTCTTTACAAAGATTTCCAGTCTGTTTAGAACAGAGATCTTATAAGTTCTTAACAAGGCCATGCTACAATGGGTATCCGAGTAAACGTTTCATCAGTTAGAGCAGACCTCTCACTGATTGTTTTTAAGTCTTTGCTCCTGTATGCACCAGAGCTAAAATTTCACTAGTTTCTGAGTCTTTGTTCACGTGTGTATCGGAGCATATGCTTACAGAGTTCTTTATGGCATCAGCTCTGAAGAACTGTCGGTCATGTGCCCCTCAGGGGTCTGTGTTGGGGCCTATTCTGTTCTTACTGTACACCACCGACTTGCCAGTCTCCCCCCCCCCCCCCCCCCCCCCCCCAGCAGCCACCCTCTCAGTCACCCCCGACCAACACCACCACAAACCCCGTCTATCGACGGTTACCCTGACTGAGGAGGAAGCAAGTAGATACTCCGAAAACAGCGTATGCTATCGTATAGCAAACAAGTACTCCAATGCATCGTCCGCACGCGAAAGTCATGTGTCATGTTTCTGGCGCTTTTATACGGAAATACGGAGAAATATAAAAAATGCCAAATTGTGTGTACTGACCCCATGTTTATTCAGTGAAAGTGTTACATCGTGCCATTAAAAAGTTCTGTCGTACACCGATGTGCCAGTTTTTTTTTGGGAAATATGAGCCTTTCCAGAAAGTTTGGGGAACTGCTTTATTTTTTCAGTTTCAGTTGTTGCAGAAAACCCTTTCTGTCACTTTGTGTTTACATTGAATGTAGCCATACATATGCACATGCTGCTTGGTATTATTGTTGGAGGTTATAAATTTGTGGGTGATGTAAATTCGTGGAAGTTATCAATCAATTTGAATAATATTCCATCCTTTGCATAAATCCTGTATTTTATCATAAAACCTATGCCTTGAGGCTTATGCATCAGTCATTTGCAAACACCGCCCCTATGGGGCCTGGGATAGTGGGGGCATAGCAGAGCTTAAGTATTTTTACCAAAGAGGTGTCTCGGCAGTGCTGTGCATACGCCGGGCTCTTGATTCCGGCCAAAACAGCGGGAAAAATAGTAGAGTGTTTTTAACGAAATTTTACTGCCACACGTCAGAATATGGAGTTTTATATTTATATGACCCCCTGGGGGCGGAGACCTTTACCAGGGATGTGACATAAAAAATGTCCCCACAGTGCAGGGCATATACCAGGGCTTTGCAGAGTGAAAAGTCGTTATCCCCGCTATTCTCCGGCCCCAGGGAGGCCTCTGTTGCAAACGACTGGTTCATTAACAGGGGATAAAACTATTGCAAAGTGTTTGAACATTTACTATATGCCTCCTTTTCTTATTTCTCTTATTTGCATATATGTAAAGCAGCCAGTTTGTAACCTCAGACATCAGCTTGATGGTTGCTAATTCTATGCTTTCTGATGAACAAATGTTGCAAACATGGGCTAAAAAATTTGACTGCAAAATTGTTTTCCAATTCAATTTTCTGGGGGTGCACTGCTAAAGCTCCTTTCATTTTTTTCAGCAAAATATATAAGCAGTTTCCTTTTATATATACAGTAACTATTAGACTTAATGATGGTTTGGGCAACCAGGCACTGGTTCTTTTACTAATGACTTTGTTAAGCTCACAATGCTTTGGGCAAATGGGCCCTGGTCCGCTGCAGTAAGTTACTGTTACTAACAGTAATAGTAAAATGGTAGCCCAAATTTGTTTGTCTACATGAGGTAAAGTTGTCAGAGAACAGCTTTTGTTAAGGCCAAAACTAAAATATTGTTTGTCTGCCCTACCTACCCAGAAAAGCCTACTCACAATATTAATTGGCATTCTAGACTACAAGATTTTTTTTAAGTTTATTACATTTTATTTTTCCGTGTAAGTGATAACCTAGTAAACAGTTCAAATTTAATACCATGCAGCTGCTTTAAACTTCAGTAATTGCTTCCAATATTTCAAAGCTCCATTTTTCTGCTTTGTGTCATTTCCAGAACTTTTAGATACAGTAGAACTTCAATGGCTCGAACCCTGATGGCTCCTTATAACTCTGCTTGACTAGAACTCTTTCCTGGTTCCCTAGAGGTCACTTAATCATATGTTGACCTGGAAGAAATCTTTATATGTTTATTTTTCGTTGAGGTGGAAAGGGGTGGAGGGTGGTGTGCTGACAATGTGTTATTTTTCTTTTCTCTTTCCAGTTTGACTAGAACTGAAAAAAATTCAGTGAGATTTTGAGCAAAAATGAGAATCTGCTTAGCAGCTCTGTTCTTAGTAATAATATTAAATCCAGGTAAGATTTAATAGAAGCTAGAGAGTAATAGTAGAGCTTTATCAATATCTCCCTTATTCTAAATATTGGTACACCTTTGGTAGATGGTACTGTTGGAAATTGGGCAAAATTTTAGAGATGATCATCGCTTCTGTTGAAGTGACCTGCAATCATCGACTAATAGTCAACTATAAATTAAGTAATAACAACTGTATTCTTTCACCTTTCCGGCATCTTAAAATGCTCTGTTTTGGGGTATACTTTGGCTCAAAAGTCTTGTTAGCAATATGTAAAAGTTTTCAGGGCATACAAAAACAATTTAGTATTAGATTGAATATTCATCAGTCTACAAAACTTAACTTATGATCTAGCATGTTACATAAAATAGTTTGTGATGTTAGTCCACTATAGAAAAATTGTAGTCGATCATCAGTCATGACAATAAAAACAATAGATTATCGACTACAATCGCTCATCGGCACAACACTAATAAATGGGTATACCCACCATGTTTGCAAAAGGGAATAACTGGGGGCAGCTTTTATGACTATCTGGCTTCTTCCCTGGGTGATGAAGCCCTTACAAAATGAGTCTACTCGTAAATGAAAAAATTTGCTTCTACCCAGCGGGCACATGACGTCAAAATGACGTCATGCTGATGTCCATGCGATTTTATTGCGTCACATCCAAGTCAGTATGACATCATTTTAATCTAAGAGTTGATCCCCATTGTGAAGGGAGGCAAAAATGAAAATGGTAGAGAGCTGCTTCCCCTGAAAGTGTACCCATTCACCATTACCAGTCGTGGTAATTGTCCTATAAGTTTGAACAAGTTAATTGTCCCCTTGATATTGCAAGCGAAGTTATGGCAAACAGTGGAAACGGACTGAACAGCAAGTGTAATCGGGACCTATACCATATTAATTCTATTAAACCTCCCGGAGGTGTTGCATTTTACGATAGTGGGGCGTAATTTAGAGCTTAAATTGTAATAACTCTGCCACTGCCAAAATACCTCTAATAAACAGTATTAAGGTAAATCAAAATGGGTGCACTTTTAGAGGAAGTAACTCAAGTTTTGCCTCCCTTCTCAGCAGGGGTGGAGGTCAACTCTTAAAAGAGAATTTGCTCCTATAGGAGCAAATTTTTTTCTTTAAGAGTAGACCCCATTTTAAAGAGCTACATCATGCAGCAGAGGGAATAGGAATTTATGCAAGGTAATATAACATCATTCATGGAAAAGAAGCAGGGGGCCTTTATTAGAGCAGGGGCATTAAGTAGGATTAATACAGTATTTGATGGTTCCATGTGAAATAATACTTAGGCTCAATCTATTTCTCCCAGTCCATAGGGGCTAGGTTGAGATATCTGAATATTTTTGGTAAATATGACAAAAAAAAAGCTCATTGTTCACCATTTGCAATGTGCTGTTAGTTTGGATTGCCAATGTCTTCTAGTGTTTTACAGGTAGACACTGTGGAACTGACGCAGAGTCCTGTCGAGAGGATAGTGATTGCCTCGGCCACACGATGTATAATGGAATAAAATGCAAGTCTAGAGTTTGTCAGTGTAGTATAGCTGATACTTGTGAGAACTATGATGCTATTGCGCAGCAAGGTAAAGTAAAAAGATGGGCAATGAGTAGGAATAAATACAATCAAATCCAACATTCTGCTCTCAAAACCAATAGGGAAAGAAGTACATACGCACAGAAAGTGACACAAGTTTACGAAAGACACGCACAGTAAACAGAATGAGCAGCTCTTTCCCAAACAGATGGTCATTCAAGGGACAGGAATAATGAAAACTAATTGCAAAGTGAAACACTGTCCTATCAACATTGATGCGGTTGTGTTTGATTTAAAGGATACTTTCTTAATTATAAGTAACATACTTATACAGTCAACTCAAGATATCTCAGACACTGTTATCTCAAAGTAGTGAAAGTATCCTCATATATCGAAGAATATAGTTAGGACATAATTCCAATTTTCCTTTACTTTTCAACTCTTCTTATCTCAAACTACTGATATCACAAAGTGAATTTTCTTGGACCAGAAAATTTACTTTGAGATATCAGTAGTTTAGAATAAAATTTGACTTTGAGATATCGAGAGTTGACTGTACTTCATAAGTATTGGGATTTGACAATAAGCAAAATGCTTATAGTCATTTCCTGCATTGGTTTTACATGGCTGTTTCAGAACTTTTGGAAAATGTGTTAACTACTGTAGTGTAAATCCCTAAATACTTACAAAAGATTTATTTTATCTGATATTCTGAATGAACTGGCTTGAGAAGTTGAGAATTCAAGTATCTTGCTAATATTTGTAAGAATGGCTGATTGATACTAATACGTGGTCACAAAAGCAAGAAGTTGCCAATTATTCTAAAGCTGAAAAATAAAAAAAACCTTGTTATTTCAAAAGTGATGTACAGTGCTGGACAGTCCTTTTATTATGCTATAATTGAGGTCAATTGAAAGGCATAGTGTTATAAATGATTAAACTACAAAGGAATATTATAAGGCAAATGAGCATTAAATGCTCATTTGCCTTATATTCCTTTATAGTTCAGCCTCAGTTAGTGCCATGACATGATATTAAGTTTTATGTCCAATGTAGTATTATAATGAGTTGTATTATAACCAGTCTACTGTATAAAGAGACTTTTCATTGTCAGAAAGGTTAAGTAAATGCATTACAGTCAAACCTGTATTCAACAACCATCAAGGGAAACTTGTAAAAAACAACAACAAGATCTTCCTAATTCTATGATGCATTGTCTTTACAACAAAAAGCAAATTCTTTCATCAGTCTGTTATAAGGACATGAAGTATGGCCAAGTAGCTTCTTTCAAATGTGTTCTCTGGTTTTGAAGGAACTCATATAGATATTAAATTCCTTAGAATAAGACATTTATTATTGATGTTTTCCATCGGAAGAATGTTGTCGTTGTCATTTTAATAAGGCATTTATCATTGATGTTTTCCATCAGAAGAATGCTGTCGTTGTCATTTTATATAGTTTAAAGCTCCATAGTCCTCCCAGTGGTGTAAGCCTCTAAATGTGTACCTTTATGAACAGTGGTTGCACCTTCACTTTTGACTGCAGTAAGTGTTGATATACATATGTGTCAAATAACTAGCAAATTGTACAGGGAACAGGCCTCTTAAAATCTTTCCACAAAATAGCAGTTTTCTTGGTTTCCCATTGAGCATTAACCCTTAAAGCGCCTAAAATTAAAATTGTTGAATCAACAAACAGTGAAGGTCCAGATGAGGTGGCTCATAATGAGCCACCTCATCTGAATCTACTCTGTTTGCCCTCTAGTGTTCGAATTCTCAATATGATATCGCTTGGACGAAACATTTTTTGAAGTTCTGCAGACGTAAATTTTGTCGTCTTCTTTTTGGCGCATTCAGGGCTAAATATCGCTAAAAACAAAACAAAGAATGGAAATTGTCCTGTGCATTGTATTTCTACTGTATATTAAAGGTTGTGAGATAGAAAGTAGATCATTTTTCATGCCAACTAATATGACCAAATTAGTTTCAAACACTTTTATGAGAAAATCATTGATGTTTCATTTGTTCAAATCTGGATAACCATGCGGGTTCATTTACAGTTATTTGTAATATAAAGAAAATCTTGAAACAAGATAATGCATGAATTTACACTGCTAGGAGGTCAATAGGGACTTTAAACGTCCATGCAATCTTTGAAGAGTCAGATACAGTCAACTCCAGATATCTCGAACACTGATATCTCAAAATATATTCTGATATCAAAGAATACATTTCCTATTTCTGTTTACATTTCCACTCCTGTTAACTCAAACTACTGATATCTCAAAGTAAATTTTCTGGTACCAGAAAATTTACTTTGAGATATCAGTAGTTTGGGCTGAAGTTCGACTTCGAGATATATCGTGAGTTGACTGTATGTATTTAAATGACTGCCATTACTGTTGTAATGAAAGAAGTTTTAATTTATATTTTCAGCAAACAAGGTCAGCTGCACATCACGGGAAGACTGTATAGGAATTGAGACATATGCAGGGATTATGTGTAACTCGGGAAAATGTCAGTGTGTTAAACATTTTGGCTGTGGAGGTAGGAAACTATGAGATCTGTTATCTGGAGACCCATACCGTATTTCTTTGGTAAATATAAGACAGGGTTTTTCCCTTCCAAAACAGTTAGAGAGATATGGGATCCATCTGGCCCCGAGGTTATAAAACTTGAGTACATTCTCAAACTCAAAATAAAGTACACTGATTGGCTGCTTCCGAGCACATGCTCGGAGGCAGCCAGTCAGTGTGCTTTATTTTGAGTGTGAGTTTATACTCAAGTTTTATAACCTCGAACCCTGGTATGATTGACTCTAGATCCTTGGAATTAAATGTTTTGAAAAAAAAAAAAAAAAAGAAAAAAAAACATCTCATAGCTGGATTACACAGACTGATGTACATGTTTGTGGTAATTTTGGAAGGATAAATTCCCATCTTCCCAGCAGGCACACAACGTCAAAATGACGTCAATGTGACGTAATTACGTCGCATTGACGTCAGTATGACGTCATTTCAACATCATGTGCCTGCTGGGTTATAACCAAGAAGATACTGTATATGCGTATATCATAAATAATGTATGAGATATCTAATCTTGCAGACAAGATATCTGATGAGTTATCTATTTAAAATATAAAATATTTGATAAAATGTAAATTAGATGCCATTTGCCTTTAACTAAGTCAAGAATATCTTATTTACTCAACTGTATTATTCTAGGGACTTTTAAAACTAATGTGCCATCCACTTAACATGGATAAAACGAAAAGTGACTCACTACTTCATGTTAATTGTCCACATTAGCCAACACGAAATGGGATCTGTTCCCTCTCCAGTTGCACTTTCTGAGAGAATGTTATAGAATTACTGGGCCTTGCATGCAGTGCCCATAACAGGAAAATGCGCGGTCAGAAAAAATCTTCGCACAAATGCATGACCAAAATTTGCAGCAATTACTGCTATTAAAGTAGACTTCAAATTTGTTGACTTTTACCTTAATTGTTAAAAGTGTAAACAGCAAGTACAAAGACGTGATTTTATCTGTGAAATATTGCAGACTTAGTTGCACTTGTTCAAGTTGAATATCAGAGTGGAGAAACGTGGTGGCCATTGACTTTTGGAAAGAGGCATAAAATATGGAATTACGGTCATGTACATATATAGAAATTAATGTATTCTGGCATCTAGTCCACTCACATTCAGAAATTTCTAAAAGTTGCGATGTAAAAAGCTTTGTGGCCAGAGCCTTACGCTGGAAATCAATCCATTGTAAATGTCTTTAAAATTCAACAGCAATAATAAATATTTGAAATTTTTGAAATAATGATCAGCAAATAATTTCACTGTCTGAAATATTCAGGTTGCACATATCGTGAAATGATTACTGCCAGCACATAAGGCAGACCCACTAATATAATTTGCATACAGACAACTGCTAAAGAATACAGTCATAAACCAAAATACTGAATTCAGCTTTAATATTGCTTATTTTTGATTAACCCTTAAAATGCCCCCAAAGGCAATGGCAAGATTATGTTTACGAAGTTTCATCCATGCTTTGTGATATGGAGAATTCAGTGACTAAAGGGCAAGCAGTGTAGACCCAGATGAGGTGGTTCATTATGAGCTACCTCATGTCGATCTATAGGGTCTAGTCCGGTAACTTCGTACAGCAGGTAAATTTGGACATACCATTGCAAACAGTGAAAATCCAGATGAGACGGCTCATAATGAGCCGTCTCATTAGGATTTTCACTGTTTGCCAAGTTGTTTTTGTTTTAATTCCAAACAACTGACATATAACATAATTTCTAAAGAAAACAATGTCACCGTCTGAATTTACCTGGTGTCCCAATTTACCACAGTTTACTCTACTGTTTGCAAATTCATTTATTTTCATTTTTGGCACTTTAAGGATTAACAAAATTAACGCATAGAATAATTTATTGCTAAAATGGTTACTGTTTGAAAGTCTGGAAAAGTTATTTCTGTTAAAAGGGTCACTGCTCAAAATTCAAGACAATTCTTAAAATATTTTCTGTAATAATTTTCAATGTTTCAATTTTTAGAGATTTGATTTTTTAGATCATTTAATTCCTTACTTAGGAAACACTATAACATTTGTCCTAATAATGGTTATACTGCAAGTTTGGTTTCAGATTGTTTACCGAAAGTGGAAATATCTGGACTTGCCCCGACACCTGAAGACGTTTGTATATTTGATTATCTCGCTGAGACTCCAAAATGGACAGTGAGTCTTACAAGTGACATTAAAGGAACTGACGCCTGTCCTGGAAAATGGACTCTTGTTTGGGACACAACCCCTGAAGCCATCAGAGTATTCAAGTCACAGAATTTTATCTTGGCTGGTCCTCCATTTTCATATGCTGAGTGGGTGTCTCTGTCTTCTGCATTGTCAACTTGGAAGCTCGAGAGTCCTGGATTTACTGGGATGGTGGGGATTTATGCTGATTACTACATCAGAAGTGATTTAGGATTTGATGAGAGACAGACCCTAATGGTAAGTCACCAAAATGATCCTGAATATAGGGATGAAAATCAGGGCCCAGGGGCCGTATTTATAAAACAACTTAAGTGGTTGCTATGCTGTTGCTAAGGCTAAATTTCTTTGAAGGAGATTCCATACAACTATGAAATTTGCTCTGGAGGAACAGTCTGAAAAAGACTGTTCCTCCAGAGCAAATTTCATAGTTGTAGGAAATCTCCTTTATAGAAATTAAGCCTTAGCAACAGCATAGCAACGACTTAAGTGCTTTTATAAATACGACCCCAGTGGTTGAAAGCATAGATAGCCTAACAAAGTGGCTATTTGAGTATACATTAAGTCTTACAGTACACACAAGGTCAGTTTCGGTAATATTTTTGCTGAAAAAAGATCAGAGGAGCTTTAGCACTGCAAAAGCTCCTCATATTTTTTCGGCAAAAAATGGCAGTATTTTTGTGTACAATATGTATGAAAATTTAATGTCTCTTTAACTAATGATGTCATATATTTTGAATAATTGAGTACCAAAACTTCTAGATAAGAGGGATTATTATGGATAATTAGGGATACTAAATCTGCATAAATGACCTATGTTGTAGCCCACTTACGTTGTGACGTGAAATCTGAACTGCCTTAAGACAATTCAAATGAGGGGTCACAACATAAGATTTTGATGAGAAGGAAAACAAATCATCCCACAATTACCATCAATACTCCCAGCAGGCATATGATGTCGAAAAGACGTCCTATTGACGTCGATGCAACATGATGACGTCGCATCTACGTAAATATGACATCATTTTAACGTTGTGTGCCTGCTGGGCTTACTCTTATCTAGAGCTCAAATAGTGCCTAAAGAAACTGTGTAGATGATCAGTGCAGTCTTATCAGGATCTGCACTGTTTGCAGAGCTGTAGATAAGAGGGGTATTTGATTATAATTGAGAGATAATTTTCCTTATTTCTCATTGAAACAATATGTTGTGATCCCTCATCTGAACCGTCTCGTGAGACGGTTCAGATGAGGGGTCACAACATACGTTTTTTAATGCAGAATTAACAAATATTATCCCTAATTATCACCAATTATCACCAATTACTCCCTCTTATCTAGAGCTCTGACTGTTTGTCATTCAGTCAACATTTTCATACAACTTCTGATCACAGCTGACAGTGTTCCAGCTAAGAAGGGGTAACAAGGATGATTAACGGATAAGTTTACATTTTGCAAATTTCTCCATAAAACATATGTTGCGACTCCGTGACAAGACAGTTCTGATGAGAGGTCATGACATACTTTTTTTTCATTGAGAAATTTGGAAACATATCCTTAAATTGTCCCTGTTATTCCTTCTTATCTGGAGCACTGGCAGTGCCTGTCTTCACAATCACAATACTTTAACAATGTAAAATTTGATGATCGGGCTTATATTTTTTTCAAAATCAAAATCTTAATTCAACTCTCATAATATTATATTTGTTATTGGTGTGCAATTTAGGATATTATTAAAAATTCCATTCACACAATTTTGAAGATATGAATGTCAGATTTTTTTTTTTTCTGTAGCATTTTACATATGAGGTGTGTAACTGAAATTAAACTCCCCCTACCCTATGGATACCTGTGATAATATTTATTACTCCAACAAAACATATGTTGTGACCCCTCATTAGAACTGTCTTATACTGTCTTATAACCAAAGATATACTGTAAACAAACAGTGCCAACCCTGATCAGATGCCGCATTCTGCGGCATCTGAGCTGGTTCTGCATTGTTTGTGCATGCTCTTACACCACCTGCGTGTAGCCTGAGTTTTATATGCCAGAAATTTCTGTTCTGTTCTGTTCTGCCTATGTCCTCAAAATAGGTTTCCAGTCTAAGAAGGTTTAAAGATGTTCTCACATTCTCTTATACACCTCAGGCTTATTTTCTGACATCATGTGCCAAGACATTTGAAGAAACAAATGATCCAAGCTACGCTACATCAAATCCCTCTTGCGCCGATGCAGCCAATGAGATAAGCAATTTTGGATATACATACACTCACGAAGTTCCGTAAGTACAAATGAGCCGCAACATGACAAAACCAACAAAATGGATGTGCACACAGCTAAGACTCAGATCAGTCTGGGCATTCGCCCAGTCTGATCAGAGTCTTTGCTGCACAGATGCCCAGGCTGATCTGAGTCTGCGCTGGGCACACATGCCACTTTGTTGATTTTGTCGTGTCACGGCTCAAATATTTCACAATTTAACATACAGTATTTCTTGGTTAGAAGACAGGATTTTTCCTTTCCAAAACAATTCCAAAAATCTAGATCCATCTTTTAAGATGGATCTAGATTTTTGTAATTGTTTTAGAAGGGAAACCCACATCTACCCCATCTCAAAGCGGGATTTCTTAAGACTTATTTAGATATCTGGGCTTATTCTAGAGATGGAATTTCATAGTTGAATAAATATGGTGCAAGTAATGCCATGAACATAAATGAGCCACGACACGACAAAACCAACAAAGTGACATGTGTGCCCAGCGAAGACTCAGATCAGCCTGGTCTGATTCAAGTCTTCGCTGTGAGCTTAAAGGGTAGCTAAGGGTCTGAGCTAGCTCCATGTGGACAGGAAAGACTCTGGTCAGACTGGCCAGATGCACAGGTTGATTTGAGACTTCGCTGGGTGCACATGCCACTTAATTGGTTTTGTCCTGTCGTGGCTCAAATAAGTACTTGATCTGTCCAGTTTAACATTAAAAAAAAACCTGAATAAGAACTGGAATTCCATTTATACATATTACAGTGTATGGGTATTTTGTTTTTCCACCATTTTTGCAATTGGAAATAACTTTTGTGATTTCCTGTTTGCTTCCCATGAGGAGGAATCAAGTAGGGCAGTTGTCATTTACTGGCAAAAGTATATGAGCAGCGACACAAGGAAACTAATAAAGTGGTTGTGCGCCCAGCGCAGACTCAGATCATCCTGGGCATCTGCCCATTCTGTTCCGAGTCTTCGCTGTCCGCATGTAGGTAGGTTAGACCCTTAGCGACCCTTTAAGCAGGTAGCGAAAAGTCTGATCGAACTGGGCGGATGCCCAGGCTGATCTGAGTCTGCGCTGGGCGCACAGCCACATTGTTGGTTTTGTCGTGTTGCGGCTCATATGTACACTTAGTACTCTGGTTAACCACTTAGGAGGTCTAAGCCTGTCCAGGAATAGTGTGGGTATGTTAACTGACCATCCCGACTTGACCATAGCTGTTTATCTTGGATGTAAAGCAACAAAACAAGAACCTTCTAGAAGAATTGTGATCTGAAAACTCTTTTGTTCTTTTCAGTGATTGTTCCGGAGTTACATACAGATTTCCAACAGGTATATTTTCCAAATTTCTACGCTTTGGATATTTATGACCAGATATAGTACATTCCCTTAGAGCCCTTGGTAAAAGGATGTATTTTGTGATAATTATTGATGATTTCTGAAAAATTTGCATTAAAACATAATCTTGTGATCTTCATTTGAATTAACAGGGCTCAGCCTAGAGGGCGATTTGGGAGAAATAGTCTCCCTAAGCTGGCTGACTTCTCCCTATTTTGAGCTGAGGGAGAAGTGAAAATGTGTACAACATAAAGGGAAATCCAAAATTTGGACCAAAACTTCTCTCTAAAGTGCAGAAAATGTTGCAATACTTCTCCCTGTCTGAATGCTCTAGGCTGACCCCTGATTAACCACCTCGATAAGGTAGTTGAGATGAGCGGTCACAACATATGTTTCAGAGCTCCGGATAAGAAGGGTAACAGATAATTCAGTGATAATTTTTCGTATTTCTCAATGAAAACATACGTTATGACCCCTTATTAGACCTCTCTTGCCAAGACAGTTCTAATGAGGGGTCAACGTATGTTTTTATGGTAAAACAAGGAATATTATTCCTAAATCATCCCTTCTTCTGGTGCACTGATTAATGAAAAAATGAGAAAAAGTAGTCCAAGAACAAAATGTCTTGTTTTCCCTAAAGCGGCCAGCCCTGAAAAATGGCCCTACCCAAATTTTTTTCCATGACTTGGAAATTAACTTTTTTTTCCTTTTCACCTGAATACCTTCCTTTTAGAGGACTTTTCTTTATCATTTTCTGCGTTTTTATTTTCAGGTACAAAATTCTATCGCAAAATTCTTAATTGAACACTGTTTTGAACAGTTGTGTTATTATGATAATTTTCTTATATTTTCAACTCATCATCCCAATCTTCAAGAAAGAAAAACTATTTTACTGGCTGAAGGACCCTTTTGTGACAGGATCTGGTAAGGGGAAATGAAGATATTTTTAAGGTTGGCCTTATCCCACAATTATTGTCAGACACTCCAACTTACCCAGGATACAGTTTTCTTTTTCATTTTCAGTATACAGTGCTCCTGATACTAGCAGTTGCAGAATTACCTATAAGTAAGTTATTAAAGTTTGATTTTGATGCTCCCCCACCTCCCATCCAGACACACACACACATATGAGCCATGACACGACAAAACCAACAAAGTGGTTGTGCACCCAGCACAGACTCAGATCAGCCTTGGCATCTGCCCAGTCTAATTAGAGTCTTCGCTGTCCGTATGGAGCTAGCTTAGACCCTTAGTTACCTTTTAAGCGCTTAGCAAAGAGTCTGATCAGACCGGGCAGATGCCCAAGCTGAGCTGAGTCTGTGCTGAGCGCACAACCACTTTGTTGGTTTTGTTGTGTCGTGGCTCATATGTACATCATTGCAAGTACCAGTGCATGCATGGACTCCATTCTGACAGCTTAACATTATGTGTAGAAGAAAGGCATGAAGGTAAAAAAACAGAAGAAAAATGCACACATACGAAAGAAAAGGCTTTAAACCTTATTACTATGTTGTAAATTTGGGGGTAACATATTTGGCGGTAATCTAATTGTTGCACTGTAAGTGATAAGGGCAAAAAGAATCCAAAATAAAAGTCTGCTACTATTCAGTTTTCAAAACATTTACTGTAAATTACATAGCATTTGCTATACTAGATTCTATGGTAACAGAGCAATACTAAATGTGAGGGTAACAGAGCTGTAGAAGATACTATGGTAACAGAGCTTAAGTATATTTTATGGTATCAGACGCACATTAGATGCCTCAGTAGCAGAGCTATACTAGATGCTATTATAACAGAGCTTAACTGGATGCTATTGTAACAAAGGTATAGTAAATGCTGTGGGGACAGAGCTAACAGAGCTATGATAGATGCTATGGTAGCAGAGCTCTTCTAGATGTTATGATAACAGAGCTCTTCTAGATGCTAAGATAACAGAGCTATACTAGATGCTATGGTAGCAGAGCTCTTCTAGATGCTATGATAACAGAGCTATACTAGATGCTATGGTAGCAGAGCTCTTCTAGATGCTATGATAACAGAGCTATACTAGATGCTATGGTAGCAGAGCTCTTCTAGATGCTATGATGACAGAGCTATACTAAATGGCATGGTAGCAGAGCTCTTCTAGATGCTATGATGACAGAGCCTTACTAGATGCTATGGTTGCAGAGCTCTTCTAGATGCTATGATGACAGAGCCTTACTAGATGGTATGGTAGCAGAGCTCGTCTAGATGCTATGATAACAGGTTTTACTAGATGCTATGATAGCAGAGCTCTTCTAGATGCTATGATAACAGAGCTTTACTAGATGCTATGGTAGCAGAACTCTTCTAGATGCTGTAACTACAGAGCTTTACTAGATGCTATGGTAGCAGTGCTCTTCTAGATGCTATGGTAGCAGAGCTCTTGTAGATGCTATGGTAGCAGAGCTCTTCTAGATGCTATGGTAGCAGAGCTCTTCTAGATACTATGGTAACAGAGCTATAGTAATTACTACGGTGACAGAGCTATGCTAGATGCTGTGGTAGCATAGCTATTCTTCATGTAATGATAATAGAGCTATAAAAGATGGTATGGTAAAAGAGCTATAGAAGATGATCTGGTAACAGAGCTCTATACTGGATGCTGTAGTAATAGAGCCATAGGAGAGGGTGAATATAAGCCTAGCCTAAGGTCCAGTCCTATGGCACATGTGTGTATGAATATATTATGCGGGTATGTGCAATTATTTTATGTAAGTATATTTGTATGTGTCATGAAATTTGAAATAAGTAAATAAACAGAGGTATAATAGTTTTGTGGTAGAAGAGCTCTTCTAGATGCTATGATAACAGAGCTATAGAGCTATACTAGATGCTATGGTAACAGCTATGCTAGATTCTGTGGTAACAGAGCTATACTAGATTGTGGCAAGAGAGCTTTACTAGATATGATAGCATAGCTTTACTAGATACTATGGTAACAGAGCTATAGTAAGTACTGTGGTGAAAGAGCTTTGCTAGATGTTGTGGTAACATAGCTATTGTTGATGCTATGATAACAGAGCTATAATAGATGATATTATAATAGATATAATAGATGTTGTAACAGAGCTATAGTAGATTCGTAGGTGACAAAGCTATCTATTCTAGCCGGGCCGCATAGCGCAGCCTTACTTGTAAGCCAGAGGTCCTGGGTTCGATACCCGGTGCGGCCGCTTACTTTCATTTCCCCTTCCTCTGATTGAAGGAGGATGCCCAGGCTGATCTGAGTATGGTATTAGACGTGTACTAGATTCTATGGTAACAGAGCTATGAATATTTTTACTTGACACTGTTTTGGTCTGCAAGGACACAAAATATATTCCTTGCGAATCAGAGTTGATACTGAAATGAGCTGCGTTATGAGAAAACCAACAAAGTTGCATGTGCGCCCAGTGAGCACTCAGAGCAGCATGGGCAGTGGCCCAGTCTGATCAGTCTTTGCTGTGCACTCAAAGGGTAGATAAAGGCCTACACTAGCTCCAGGGTCTTTGTTGTGTGCTTGAAGGGTAGATAAGGTCCTACGCTAGCTCCATGCGGACAACGAAGACTCAGATCAGACTAGGCAGATGCCCAGGCTGATCTGAGTCTTCACTGGCCGCACATGCCGCTTTCTTGATTGTGTTGTGTTGCAACTCAAATGGTTACATGAAATTTGTATTTCCAAAACAGAAATTTTCTCAGATAAATAACTTTTTTGAAAAAGTATAAGATGTATAAACACATTTTGTTTTCTCACTTTTTTTTTTAAAGGGTTACAACTTTTGTGACTTCCTGTTTGCTTCCCTGGCCAAGTAGGCCAAAATGGGGCCTCTTTAAAGGAAAGAATTTGCTTTTGGGAAAGCAAATTCATTCTCTAAGAATGGACCCCAATTGAGAAGGGTGGCAAACAGAAAACGGCAGAGTTGCTTCCCCTGAAATGTACCCATTTACCTGCACTTAGTAATATGAGCCACATTATGTGATTTCCAACAATGTTGCATTTGTGACAAGCAAAGGTTCTGATCAGACTGAACATCAGTGCAGTCTGATCAGAGCCTTTGCTTAATTGTCACATCAGCCATCTTTGGAAATGACCCAAGCCACATAGCCAACAGTGTTGTCTCTGATTACCCTGTTTACATCAGAAGAATGATCTGAATATCACATGATAAAATTGCCACATTAAACATTGGAAATCACATGATGTGGCTCAGTTATGTGCTCTGTTTCTAATGTTTCAGGTGCTCTATCAACTGCTTCCTGTATCAGAATCCACAAATAGAAACTGAGATCACAATTGATATTGGGTGTTTATTTCCCGTCAAAGTAATGGAACTGGTTGTTAGGAAATGTAACGGGAAAGCCCAGAGCTCTTGTGAAGTTACGGGTAATGAAGAGATAGTAGACAGTTCCAGATATTTCATGCTTAGATATAAACCAAGGGAAGAGGATTTGTCATGGAAATATCATGGAATCTTTGTGACAGGTCAGTTTCATGTACACACATGCCAACTGCCACTTAACAAGATGAAATCAGGGTTCTAGGTTATAAAACTTGAGAATAGCACCCAATTTTCAAGTGATATAGCTAGCTCTGTTAAAGTGAGTTGGATCCGTAAAAGGGTATGTATGGAAAGCTGTATTATGTCAGGAAAAAATTAGGGAAAAGTCAGGGAATTTTGAAATGGTGGATAAGTGGCAACCCTGTAATAATATGAGCCGCGACAGGAGAAAACCAACAAAGTGGTTTTGCGCCCAGCGGGGACTCAGATCAGCCTGGGTATCCGCCCAGTCTGATCAGAGTCTTCTCTAAGTGCTTAAAGGGTAGCTAAAAGTCTAAGCTACCTTCATGCAGACAGCGAAGACTCTGATCAGACTGGGCGGATGCCCAGGCTGATCTGAGTTTGCGCTGGGCGCACAACCACTATGTTGGTTTTGTCAAGGTCGCAGCTCAATTATGATTTTCAAATTATCTCTTTAATATTTTATCATTCAAAACTTAGGTTTACAGTGCAACCTCTCTTCAACGGCCAACATCCGGAACAGCCAAAACTGGCTGTTGTAGAGAGGAGGCAGTTGTTCGGAGGGTTTTACTCACGGGCTTTCAGTTGGTATTTGACCATTGAGTACCAGTAAAGCAACATTTTTGTTGATGTATATATCTGAAAATGTTAACATTCTGGGTAATCTTCACATTTACCATGAATATACATGATTGCTATTAGCTGATAAGTAACAAACCGTAAAATATCGCTCGGTAATTGAAAAAGAACCATACTCAACCATAAAAAAACTGGCCGTTACAGAGGTAATTATGACCGCTTTCATTGAAAATTGCGACCGCTGACCGGAAAAGAGAGGTGACCGCTGGTCAAAGGTGAAAAATATAGGAAATAAAATGGGGAGAATTGAAAGTGACCGTTGTAAAGAGGTGACCGTTGTTAAGAGGTGACAGTCGGTGGGAGGTGACTGTTAGGGGAGGTTGGACTGTAGTTCCTCTGAAGATGTAAATTTGGATGGAGTATACTTGGCTTAAAGTTCTTCTTAAATCGTAGAATTTCATGGAGTAAACCATTCAGTTCTTCATTGTAGGAAGCCCTATTATTAAATAGGAACTGCATAATATTATGTTGTTTTATTTATTTATTTTTATTTTGTATAGAAAGAAGCTTTGAAGAAACTGTCTCTGACACATAATTTTAGCCAAACTCACTTGAAAAGTTTGTCAGATCTCACAGATTGCAATTTAGAGTTTTTAGCAAGTGTGTCTATAAGCCAAGCCATGGTCATTGTTGTCCTATCTGTATACTTAATAGCTGTATACTTTCAGATTAAAACAATTTGCTGGAAAGTATTGATACAGTAGAACTTCAATGGCTTGAACCCTGATGGCTCGTTCCCCCTGCCTGGCTAGAACTCTTTTCTTGTCCCTAGAGGTCACTTTATATGGAAACTAACCCTTAACGGCTAGAACTACCCTTGGCTGGAACTAATTTTTATGGTCCCAATCTTTTTAGAGCCAATGGAGTTCTACTGTATTTCAAAATTAGATTTGAAAGATACCAAGGCATGGAATAATATTTCACAGAATCAACATTTTTCTTTGGAATAAATTGGTTAAGAAAACATTTTTTTGGAATAAATTATTTAAGAAAACATTTCTTTGGAGTAGATTGTTGAAGAACACAGAAGAAAGACTCTTATCTGATGGAAGCAAATTCTTTCTTTTAAGAGTGGACCCCATAGAGAGGAGAGGTAAAAATAAAAATGGCAGAGTTATTTCCCCAGAAGATTACCCATTCACCATAAGGATGATGTCATTATTCTGTTACCATGATATATACTGAACAAAAAAAGAAATGTTACATAGATTATTTATGAATTTTAAGCTAAAGACCAATATTTTCAAATAATGATAAGTTATTTTCCCACGTGCCAGTCGTCAGACAACTTTATGGGCTAATTGGTTTTTGATTTGCATTAATTGTTAAAGAATTATTCCATTTTGACTGAAGACACCACAGACAATTTGAAACGCTCGATGCGCATGTGTAAGCACTTAAATTTTTGCACTTTCGGATTTGCCTTGTAACCACCAATAAGAAACCTTATGAACCTTATGACATTTTACCAGCAGCTCAAAGAAATAAGGCCGGGTAGCACAATCGGTAGGGCACCTGACTCGTAAGTCAGAGGTCCTGGGTTCGAATCCCGGTCTGGCCACATACTTTCGTTTCTCCTTCCGCTGATTCAAGAAGGGCAGTTGTCAGTTACTGGCAAAAGTATGTGCACTTAGTACTGGTTAACCGCTTAGGAGGTCTAAGCCTAGTGTGGTTAGGTTAACTGACCGTCCTGACATGACCTTAGTTGTTTACCGTGGACGTTAAGCATCAAATCAACCAACCAACCAATCAAAGAAATAAGATGTTAAATATGCTGTGTCTTTGAAATTGTCTCCCTTGTAATTAAAAGTATAGCAAACCATTTACTCCAATGAACCAGTGCGTTTCAATGAAATTTTCAAGTTTAATTCATGGATCTTATTCCAGCTTCTTCAGACAATGGTTCATGATGAAAAAGTTTGACCAAACTGGTTAATTGTTCATGGGAAATCTCCTTGCATTGTCTATGGGGGTTTCAGTGCATAGCATGAAAGTCAGAGTCAAGTGTCATGGAAAGCGATTTTCCAAGCCTTGTGCTTCACTGATCAACCCTTTGGAAGCGACGAATTGGACCGTTTTTGTAACAACTAGTGCCTGATAAACGTCTCAGAAGTGACTTGCTCACATGGGCTGATAACTTGATTGAAATACGGGTCTTCAAAAAGCACCTCAAAATAGCACTTTCAAATTCTGACCCCTCATTGGATCAAACTGATCTGGAGACAACAATCTCGCAGCTTATGTTGTGATATTCATTTTCTGAAATACAGATACTTTTTGTCAGTTAGATATAATATAAAATTGGCAAAATTCTAATTCAGTTAAAAGAAAACATGAATTGACAGTGCATGTAAGGTTTCTGTTTTTGTTCAGTATAGTTATGATGACATATTGGTGTCATCACTATGATGTAACTGATAGCATCTAGAACTGTTTACACTTTAAGCACAGGTGACGAAAATACCATAATTTGCAAACAGCGTAGATCCTCATGAGGCGGCTCATAATGAGCTGCCTCATGTGGCTGTACACTGTTTGCCCTCTAGTCTTTGAATTTTCAATATGAAATGTCTTGGACAAGGCATTTTTTTTAATTTTTGCAGACGTAAATTTTGTCGTCTGCTTTTTGGTGCGTAAAGAGTTAATTTGCCTCTACCATCAGTGAGCAGAAATTTCTGTTGATAGACTGATAGTTAGCACTGATTGCACACTGCAAGTTTGATCCTTTGTATATCTTACATTTCAGTGTATTTGACAATGATCGGCACCATAACTGGCTATACCTACATTCAGTTTGGGTCAGTCCCAGAGGCGGGGTCATGTACCATCACTCCTGAGAGTGGATATGCCTTGACAACACCATACAACATCACCTGTTCTGGTTTTACTATAGAATTCTTGGAACTTAAATATTCTGTGCTTATGCATACTGAACCTGATTTAGAGAAAGGTAATTCATTGATCCAGATAAGATGGGGTAACAGGGATATTTTAGGAAGAATTAAGGAATAATAGATTATTTACAGATACTTTTCCCTATTTCACATGCACATGTAAACATATGTTGTTAAGCGTCTAATGAGGGCGTTAACAAAGCACATTTTCATTGAGAAATAAGAAAAAGTATATCTCGGAGTAATCCTCGAGCCCCACCTTATCCAAGGTCTGTGGTATATTATGAAGTAACCATCAGTTAAAATCTTCCATTGAGACACTCCTGTATTTATCTTAACTCTTTAAGCCCCAGTGACTAAATTAGCAAAATTTGCAAGCAGCGTAGATCCTGATGAGGTGGCTTATGAAGAGCCGCCTCATCTAGATCTACACTGTTTGCCCTCTAGTCTTTGAATTCTTAAAATGAAATGTCTTGGACAAGGCATTTTTTAAATTTTTGCAGATGTAAATTTTGTTTTCTGCTTTTTGGTGTTTAAAGAGTTACCAGCATCAAAGATCTGATAGAATTATTGCTCCATACCCTCATCATTGGCATCAGTATGGCAAGCCAATTTACTATTTATTATGCATAGAAGATATCTTATACAGTATATGAGATATCTAATATGCCAATAAAGATATCTTATATAACATATTATATATCTAGTATAACATATAAGATATCTTATATCCTATATACGATATCTGACATAGGATATAAGATATCTTATATAGGATATGAGATAATTTAATTTTTCATATAAGATATCTTATATGTTATATTAGATATCTTATATGTTATATTAGATATCTTATTTGTTATATTATATATCTTAATTGGCATATTAGATATCTAATATACTATATAAGATATCTTATTTATGATATAAGATATCTTAATATATAATAAGTAAGATATCTTGTATAATATTTTGATATCTGATATAATAAATGAGATATCTAAGTTCCATAATAAATAGTAAAATGGCTTGCTATACATCAGCAGTTATAAACATTTACAATACGATATTATATGACTGGAGAATAATCATTTGTTTGAAAAAATCTGAAGTTTCTGTAGAAAGAATTTCAGTTTGTAATGTCATTGAAAAATTGGCAGAGCCTGATATAAACTATAGTTGTTTACCATGCCCCAGAACAGTAATGTCATTGAAAAAATGGAGCAAGGGATACTCTGTTTGCCATGCTCCAGGACAAATGATGTCATATATCTGTTACCATAGCAACTAAGAAGAGTTTATGTCGATGTCTAAGTTATGCCATCTAGACATCATTATGCCAAGGCACTAAGCACAACAGCTGGTAATTGCATAGTTAATTGCTATGGTAACAGATCTATGGCATCATCTCACTTATAATTGGAGCACAGCATGGCATACACTGTATGCCATGCTCCTCTTGAATTATAAGTGAGATACTACCTGAAATTCATACGATGAAAAAGTGAAATTTTCTCAAACCTATTATTCGTTCTCAGATAATTTAATTCTCTGTTTTACATTGATTTTCTTTATTTGATTGTGAAGGCTGATTGGCAGTCAACAGATTTTTTGCCGCTCCTTAGACTAGCAGAAGCAAGACATAACCCAGCAGGCACATGACGTTGAAATGACATCATACTGAGGTCAATGCAATGTAATGAGTTCTCATTGACGACAGTATGATGTCATTTAATTTCCTGGTGTTGTCATTGGTGGTGGTGTAATTTTTGTCAGTTTTATGACACTGTTCAGAGAGGCAAGACAGCATTACCTCATTGAGAATTACCTCTGGGGAAATATGGATAGATTTGGTAGATGATTTACACAAACTGATGCTTTTGTAATTCATGTATTTGTAAAGAAAATTAAATTTTAAAAGTGACTGAATTTTAGGAAGCATGTATGTCTATTTTCCCTTGAAAAATATTTTAGACATTATTTACATCAGTTAAACTTGAAAAATGCATGAGAATACCCAGCGGGCACATGACGTTGAAATAATTTCATACTGACATCGATGAGAGGCTATGACATCGCATCAACGTCAGAACGACGTCATTTCTACATCATGTGCCTGCTGGGTAAGCTTTTATTTGTAGTTCGAGGGAAATGGGCCGGGCCGTGAAGCGCAATCAGTAGGGCACCTGACTCATAAGTCAGAGGTCCTGGGTTCGAAACCCGGTCTGGCCACATACTTTCATTTCTCCTTCCGCTGATTCAAGAAGGGCAGTTGTCAGTTACTGGCGGAGGCATGTGCACTTAGTACTGGTTAACCGCTTAGGAGGTCTAAGCCTGCCCAGGAATTGTGTGGTTAGGTTAACTGACGGTCCCGACATGACCATAGCTGTTTACCGTAGACAATAAGCACCAAAATCAATCAATCAATCAATCGAGGGAAATGGTTGATCTGAGGTTCAACTTTGTTTATGGAGAACTTACTTTGAGAGTAAACAGTTGCTCTGTGGCCGTATTCATAAAGCCACTTAAGTCGTTGCTATGCGGTTGCTAAGGCTAAATATCTATAAAGGAGATTCCCTACGACTATGAAATTTGGTCTGGAGGAACAGTCTTTGTAAGACTGTTCCTCCAGAGCAAATTTCATAGTTGTAGGGAATCTCCTTCAAAGAAATTTAGCCTTAGCAACAGCATAGCAACCACTTAAGTCGTTTTATGAATACGGCCCCAGAGCTCTAGATAAGTGGGAGTTTTTGCTGAGAATACGGGATAATGTGTTAATTCTGCATAAAACCATATGTTGTGACTCCTCATCTGAACCGTCTCGACGAGACGGTTCAGATGAGGGGTCACAACATATGGTTTCGATGAGAAATAAGAAAAATTATCCTTAATTATCATCAAATACTCCCTCTTATCTAGAGCTCTGCAATTGCTACCATCTGTTTCAGCTTCAAAGCTTTCCACTAGTTTGTCACCAAACAGAACTAACATACTGCTTCCACCTGGACGGGCAGCCAACAACTACACTGTGTACCTCTGGGTCAAGGCTTTCCCTTACTATGGTGCTTCTGCCACAGTTCCCATACAAACACAGGTATGTATCCAGCAGGCACTTAATGTCAAAATGATGTACTGACATCGATGCGACAAAGTGACAGGGGTTTTATTAACCATTAGTCCGTTGGTCCGAGACCAGTGATTTTTGGGCAGGACAAGCTTATTTCTGTAACAGCTGGTCCTCCAGACCAATTGATTTTTATGTTTATTGCATAAAGGTTATAATGAAAACCAGCAGAAACACCAAGAGGACCAGTTACATCACGTCCATGCTGGTCCTATGGACCAGTTGGGTTTTGGACCATAACATAAACCCTGTAATGACATCGCATTAACGTCAGTACGACATCATTTCGACGTCATGTGCCTGCTGGGTACAGTTTTGGATTATCGGGATAATATTGTTGGGCAATATGAAAATATTACTGGCAGTCTACAATTGGAGTGTATGATAAACAAGTGTACTGGTTGCTCACAGTATTTGAGCCGCAACAGGACAAAACCAACGAAGTGACATGTGTGCCCAGCAAAGACTCAGATCAGCCTGGGCATCCCCCCAGTCTGAGCAGACTTTTAACTGTCTGCAGAAAGGTAGCTTAGACCCATAGCTACCCTTTAAGTGCACAGCAAAGACTCTGATCAGACTGGGTGGATGCCCAGGCTGATCTGAGTCTTCTCTGGGCGCACATGCCACTTTGTTGATTTTCTCGTGTCATGGCTCATTTTAAGGTGAATGGGTTCACTTTCAGGGGAAGCAACTTTGCTTTCTTCATTTTGGCCTCCTTTGTAAATGGGGTCAGTTCTTTAGGAAAGAAATTGCTCCTCTAGTAGCAGATCTTTTTCTTTAAGAGTAAACCCTATTTTGGAATGGCTTCATCATCCAGGGAAGCAAAGAGGAAGTCGCAAAAGTTGTCCCCCTATGTAAAAATGGTGGAAAAAACATGGAGGTATATCCTTAATCTATACTTTGGTATGTTTTGTCGGCACCAGTACTTTCAGTAGGTACTGAAAATTATTGGTATATTTTGATTGTGAGTTCTATTTCAGAAATTGAATCTCATTTCTGGTACTTCAGAAGTGTCATGTATAACAAGACTGACAGCAAAAAAGAAAGCTTTAGATGAATTGATACACCATGATTTTCTGCCAGATTTACAAAGGGAAACAACTTAGGGGTTTGGTTCTTGCATCTGTGTATGAAGAGCCCCTGCTAAGATAGGGACCACTCATAAAGGAAAGAATTTGCCCCCTTAGGGGAGCAAATTATTTCCTTTGCATTTGACCCCCCACCCACCCCCCACCCCCACCCACATTTTGAGGGGAGGCAAAAATCAGGATGCAACAGTTGCTTCCCTTGGAAGTGTCATAAAGGAAAGAATTTATGGAGAAATTCTTTCCGTTGGAGTTGATCACCCATTTAGAAGGGAGGCAGAAAAGAGGATGCAATAGTTGCTTCCCTTGGAACTGTATCCATTCACTCTTATATTATAGTTCACTCATAAGTGGGTCTTTGCGAAGCAAAGGCTGGCTTATGCTATACCCCAGGCAGTATAGCATTATGGTTCAGTCTGACTCTGCAGATGACCTCATACATTTATGGGTCTTTGCAACTGTGAGAATTAGGCACCATTGAGGCACACTTTGTTGTCTTCTGACAACTCTTGTCTTGTAGGTTTATCTCCCGAGCCAGGCAGATGATATTAATGTAGCTGATCTGTCTGACTCCTTTCTTGCTGTGAAGAATGGTACTAACTCCAGCCAAGTTGAGGACCTAATTTCATCTGGAGACACTGAAGGTAACCAGTAGCTGAAAACTGTACTGAATGTACTTCCCTAAAGATTTTGGGGTGGTAGGATTGGGCAAAGCTGTCTTGAAATTTTCGGCATTGGGGCATCCTACTTATATTGGATTAAAGTAGGGCAAGCACCTACGATGTTTGCAGGTTTGTTGTGGTTGTGGGTTGAAGTTGTTTGGATATTTTTCTCTCATTTAGCTTGGTTAAGTGACTTAACAGTATTTTCACAGCAAGCTCTGAATTCTTAGCTTAAAAATACTTAAGTTGTCTCTGAGCTCCATGTTCAAAAAAAAAAAAAAAAAAAATCCATTTGTGTGTAATGTATATTTTAAGTTTTTGGTTAACCCATAATGCCTTGCATCCCATAAATAGCAGATAAGCAAATAGTGCAAAAAAGCGGCGTCTGATCGGAGTCCACACTATTTGGATCAGACAAAATGGGTATTTATCCTTAATCTAGAATAAAGATATTAAAAATAAACATAACCAGACATCCCTTAAATGACAAATGGACTAATCCATTATATACATGAGCCCGTCCAGATAGAAATCAACCTTATGACATAAAGATTCGATTTTTAGGTTTTCTAGATTATTAAGGGTGTTATGGCAGTTTTAAACATACTGGTATCTAATGAAATTTGCCAGAATTAATAACGTTACATGACGTCACGTTACACTGTTCTGGGTAACGCCATTATCAATGTTTTCACTTGAAATGCATATCACTATTATTAACGTTAACGCAACAAACGCATGTAATCAGTATGAGTAAATTTTCCCGTAACAAAGCTCTAGACTTTGGTCCCACCCTGGGACATGCCTCTTGGGAAAGGCAGAAAAGATGGAAAGGTTTTGATGCAGATAAATGTCATACCAAGTATGATCCCTTTTCCTCGAACTGTTATCAGAAATATATTTTCCGAAGCAGCTATAACAAGAAATGAACTTAATATTCGGACTGACCGACATGCTTAAGTACTGCCATTCGCACGTACTGACGATCCGAAAACTTCATACCTTCTTTCACTTTGAGTGCATAAAGCAAAAAATAAATGTAACATACCTTTAGATGTTTTGAAATACTTAACTGTTTCTAAAGATGGGTAAGCAATTAAGTTTAAGTTTGTCCTTTCTTTTTAATAAAGCAAAGAATTTGTTTCTGTGCAAGAGTCCTTCAGCAGCATTTTATCTTTAAGAGTAGATCGCATTTTTGAAGAGCTACGTCCGAGGAAGCATAAAAGAAATTCACAAAAGTTGTTTCCCTTTGTAAAAATGGTGGGAAAACATACACATTCGGCATATGCCACGTCACAAGAAATATCACTTCTGCTTTGGAGCATCTGTTCGCCATACAATTTACCAGGCCCAAAGGCCTAGTGGACTCAAAGACACTGATGCAAAGGCTGAGTTTATTAAATTTTAGCCGCGACACGAGAAAACCGACAAAGTGGTTGTGCGCCAAGTGCAGACTCAGATCAGCATGAGCATCCACCATGTCTGATCAGACCCTTTGCTAAGCGCTTATAGGGTAGCTAAGGGTCTAAGCTACCTCCTTGCGGACAGCAAAGACTTTGATCAGACTGGGCGGATGCCCAGGCTGATCTGAGTCTGCGCTGGGCGCACAACCACTTTTTTGGTTTTGTCACGTCGCGGCCCAAATAATTGCATGCATGTTCTTTTTAAGTCTCCATATCATTTGTCAAATTGCCTAAACAAATATTGTTTTGAAAAGTAGTTCAACCTTCATGACTGGTGACAAAATGTGGGTTGATGAGATACACTGTGCCAGATAACTGGCAAAAAGCAGAGAGAACATAATTTTGAAAACTGTCTAACTGCTCAGCAAAACACAATTTCTTGTTCTAGTTTCCCGTCCAGTAATGCAATATAAACAAAGGTAAGACAATTAATGGGGTTCCAGGTTTGGACGTTGTATTTTACCATTTTGTTCAAGCTAAAAACTAGAAAATTGTGTCTGTAAGACACTAATGATGCCCCCGTGCAGCGCCTGTCACATCACCTGTATATCCATAAAGCACCTACAAAGAATCCATTGAAAACATACCCTACCACGTAAAAAATTGCCCAAAATGACTAAGTTAAAAAGGCTGTGATTCTGTCAAAATTAATTCTAGATCTATCAAAATGCCTCATGCATATCTTCAAATATGTCCACAATATGTAGACAGTTTGAAAAAGATCCATTGAAAACTGTGGAGCAAGCTGATAACACAAACTCCATACTCTACAATGCAAAAATTTCCCTAGAATGACTAAGTTCAAAAGGCCATAAGTCTGTCAAAATTAATTCTAGGTCCAACAAAAACCCACATGCACATCTTTAATACATTCACAGCATGTATGCAAGGTTTGAAAAAGGTACATTGAAAACTGTGAGAGGAGTTGATTACACAAACTCTATACCCTACAATGCAAAAACTTGCCTAAAATGACTAAGTTCAAAAGGCCTTAATTCTGTCAAAATTAATTCTAGGGCCAACAAAAACACACATGCACATCTTCAATACATTCACAGCGTGTATGCAAGGTTTAAAAAAGATCCATTGAAAACTGTGAGAGGAGTTGATTACACAAACTCTATACCCTACAATACAAAAATTTGCCTAAAATGACTAAGTTCAAAAGGCCGTAATTTTGTCAAAATTAATTCTAGGGCCAACAAAAACCCACATGCACATCTTCAATATGTCCCAAACATGTATGCAAAGTTTGAAAAAGATCCATTGAAAACTGTGGGAGGAGTTGATTACACAAACTCTATACCCTACAATACAAAAATTTGCCTAAATTTGCCTAAAATGACTAACACGGATTCTCTTCATGATATAAAATGACTAAGTTCAAAAGGCCGTAATTCTGTCAAAATTAATTTTAGCTCCATCAAAAATCCACATGCACATCTTCAATATGTCCACAACATGTATGCAAAGTTTGAAAAAGGTCCATTGAAAACTGTGGGAGGAGTTGATTACACAAACTCTATACTATAAAGCGTGACGAACAGACAGACGGACAGACAGGGGCAAATCTTAATGCCCCCTGACTATCGTCACGGGGGCATAAAAAAACTCACTCCAAAGGAGGTAATTTTAGTTGCCAACTTAAAAGACTCATAATTTTTTCAACCTTTTTTTTGTGTAACTCAGTTTCGTTTTATTACGAGTTCCTCCCCTCCCGCTTTTCCACATCCACACCTATGCCAGCTTTTGGTTAAAATGGAGTTCTTGATCATATAGGCGTCTCTTTAGAAAGGGGACGTGATCTTATATTTTCTGTGTCCGTAACAAAAGTAAAATCGTCACAATGGACTTTGAGTTACTAAACCGTGAAAAAGCAAACAAATCACAATTTTAAACGAAAGTAAAACATCGTTTTTTTTTTGTTTTTTTTTTAGCTCACCTGGCCCGAAGGGCCATAATGAGCTATTGTCATACCAATGCGTCCGGCATGCGTCATGCGTCGTGCGTCGTCACAGAATGTGTCCATCAACACCTAAAAACAAATATTCAAACATCTTCTTCTGTAAAACTACTGGTCCCATGGTTCTCAAATTTCACATGGAGCATGACCTGACTCCAGGGTCTCAGAATTGTAAAATTGGGTCAGGTTGAAAATCCAAGATGGCCGCCGTTACTAAAAATAGCAAAAACAACAAAATAAACTTCTTCTCCAGAACCACTGGGTATATTTGTCTGAATTTTGGCATGGAACATCAATGAAACCTTGGTATTCAAAATTGTAAAAATGAAAAAAATCTGTAGCGGAGTTTTGTCACAGTGACCTACTTTCTGTTTACGAATGTAATTTTGCTCAAATGCCAATGTCAAAAAACGACATATTCAAACGACTTCAAACAACTTCTTCTCTAAAACCACTGCACCCATGGGTTTCAAATTTCACATGGAGCATGACCAGACTGCAGGGTTTCAAAATTGTAAAATTGGGTCAGGTCAAGAATCCAAGATGGCCGCCGTTACTAAAAATAGCAAAAACAACAAAATCAACTTCTTCTCCAGAACCATTTGGTATATTTGGTCGAAAGTTTGCGTGGAACATTAATGGGACCTTGGGATTAAAAATTGTAAAAATGAAAAAAATCTATAGCGGAATTAGGTCACAGTGACTACTTAGCGTTTACAAGACCGATTTTGCTCAAATGTCAGTATCTCAAGAAAACGCAATCCATTGTGGTCAGATTTGGTCAGCAATGGTCCTTAAAAGGAATTATTTCAATTTTGTGTCAGTTGACTATCCAAGATGGCCACCATGGGGGCCGTTACTAAAAATAGCACAAACATAAAAATGACAATTACTCAAGAACCCTTGAATGGAATTCGACCAATTTTGTGTCAGAATGTTCCTTGCATGAAGCCATTTTGATTAATTACAATTTGGCTTTCCAAGATGGCCGACATCTGCCGTTACTAAAAATAGCACAATCATAAAAATGACAATTACTCAAGAACCCTTGAATGGAATTGGACCAATTTTGTGTCAGAATGTTCCTTGCATGAAGCCGTTTCGATTAATTGCAATTTGGCTTCCAAGATGGCCGACATCTGCCGTTACTAAAAATAGCACAAACATAAAATGACAATTACTCAAGAACCTTGAATGGAATTGGACCAATTTTGTGTCAGAATGTTCCTTACATGAAGCCATTTCGATTAATTGCAATTTGGCATTCCAAGATGGCCACCACCTGCCGTTACTAAAAATAGCACAAAACATGAAAATGACAATATCTCAGTAACCGCTGAGTAGATTTTGACGAAATTTGTGTCAAAATGATTTTTGCATTGAGATGTTTCAAAAGTAACTAAATATAGACAAGTCATAATGGCCTTTGTTACTAAAAATAGAAAAATGTGAAAATAAGAAAATCTCAGTGGAATTGGACTAATTTTCTGTCAGAATGATCATTTCAATATCTGCATTTTGGCATTCCAAGATGGCCGCCATCTGCCATTACTAAAAATAGCACAAAACATGAAAATGACAACATCTCATTAACCGCTGAAGAGATTGAGACGAAATTTGTGGCAAAATGATTCTTGCTTTGATGTGTTTCACAAATTAACAAATATTGACCCGTCAAGTTGGCCTCTGTTACTTAAAATAGCAAAATTTGAAAATTAGAAAATTACAATGGAACTGGACCAATTTTGTGTCAAAATGGTCCTTGCATGAAAGCTTTTCAATTTTTTGCATTTTGGCATTCTAAGATGGCCGCCATCTGCCGTTACTAAAAATAGCACAAAACATGAAACTGACAATATCTCAGTTACCCCTGAATGGATTTTGATGAAATTTGTGGCAAAATGATTTTTGCCTTGAGGTGTTTCAAAAGTAAATATATAAAGACCAGACAAGTTGGCCTCTGTTACTAAAAGTAGCAAAATGTGAAATTGAGAAAATCTCTGGAATTGGACCAATTTTGTATCAGAATGGGGACCATTCGGATACAAAAGCCAGGTGAGCGATATCAGGCCCATTTGGGCCTCTTGTTTTTGTTTTGTTTTTTGTTGTTTGTTTTTTTAATTTGTTAATTTATATTACAAATATAATACACCAACCACCAGCAATATAAACAGGGGAAAAAGAAATAAAAAAATAAAACTATATAAGCTTAAGAAAAAAATCCCACAAACCAACCAGACGGACTTTTGCCTTGAACTCGCAATTTTCATCTCATTGGAAAAGGAATTGTAAGTAGAATAAAATGGTACATTGGAAAGCGTTTTGTCTTCCACATTTAGAGACATTAAGCTTCAGACGACATTTCTTTATGCCGCCCTTTGCCGCTTTTCACCCGGCATTCGTCAGCGCTGACAGGCAGGAGAGGATTGACTGATTGATTGTTTGGGGTTTAACGGCCCTTTGAGACAGTATTTCAGTCTATATCGGGCAGTCTCCCAGAGAGAGAGAGAGAAAGAAGAGAAATGATAGACCAGAGAAAAAATGTCAAAGCAATGCCCACCCGCACCTACTGCAGGCACAGTAGGCCCTTGCCCTGCAATGTAGAGGAGAGGAAAAATCGTATTGCAAATTTACCTTCGATCTGGCAGTCTGTGGTATAGAAAACAAGCATTGCATGAAAACTTGAAATTGCTTTTACACAAGATTTTATCTACATTTTGTTTGCTGTCTTGCAGTTTAAACTGAAAAATTGTTAACAATGTCAGTAAATGCATGAAAATGCTGACACTGTTTGTATACATGTACCTACTCAAAGCTATAGGCTTGTTTTTTTTTTCGGTTCGGGATTTTACTTTTGATATTAGTATTATAGTTATTATTATCATTATTGTAGTTGTTGTTGTTGTCCGAGATTGAAAATTATTTTCGCTAGATCAAAGCTGAACATTTATGAACATGAGCTAAAACGGGACCAGAACTGCCGCCAGTAGGCCTATCAAGCTTTTTTACGCATCTGCGAATAAAATATTTTTTCAATTTATTAAATTCTGTAATAAACGCAAACTGTAATTTTGGTGTTGCATAAGGCTCCAAAGAATCATATTTCTGGATCCCTGGCAACAAATATGCGGCCACAGTGGTTTCCCACACTATTAACATTCATATTAAAGTTGAATCATATGCCGTGTGAAACAGCGGAAAAATCGTCTGACGTATCGTCAAACTTTGACGTCACTTATCTCAGTTTCATGTCGCGTGTCATAAGGTCGATTTCTATCTGGACGGCTCACATGTGGAAGTGTCCACTGGGCATTAATGGGTTAAATATCAGGCAGTACCCTTTAGAACTACATAGTCCCTCACTGGTTCTGTATACTTTCTTTCAGGGGCAGTTCAACTACTTAGTGTTATTGCAGCATCACTGAACCAAGACAGTGAAACCAAACCTGAAGCTGTCAGTGTGGTAAAGAGAACAAATGTAAGCAAGCATGTTAGAAATTAGACCTAAAAGTCAATTTGTGACATTTACTAGAATACTGTTTAAATAAGAAATAAATTTGAGCAGGGTTGTCCAAGTAAGAATAGTAATATTATATATGAGCCGCAACATGACAAATCCCAACAAAGTAGCATGTGTGCCCATCCAAGACTCAGATCAGCCTATGCATCTTTGCATCTTTGCCGCGAAGGGTTTAAGCTAGCTCTATTCGGACAGCAAAGACTCTGATTTGACTGGGTAGATGCACAGGCTGATCTGAGTATTCGCTGGGTACACATTCCACTTAGCTGGTTTTGTCCTGTCGCGGCTCATCTATGACCAGCAGGAGTCTCATTACATTGAATCTATTAACAATTTGTGACAGTTCATATGCCATGAAAACTAGACATAGATGTTCGTTGGAAGTTCATGAAAAAAATTTGAGCAATGACACGAGAGAACCAATAAAGTGGTTTCGTGCTCTGAAGTGCAGACTCAGATCAGCCTGGGCATCTGCCCAGTCTGATCAAACTCTTCGCTAAGTGCTTAAAAGGGTAGCTGAGGGTCTAAGCTACCTCCATGCTGACAGCAAAGACTGATCAGACTGGGTGGATGCCCAGGCTGATCAGAGTCTAAGCTGGGTGCACAAGCACTTAGTTGGTTTTGCCGTGTCGAATCTCAAATTATGCAAGCATTTGTGTCTGCCACTGTCAGAGAAAACTCAGTATGCGCACAGTGTGAATTTTAAGATCTCTGCAAATTGGTACATTTGGGATTCATAAATAGGCAAAGCTTTTTAAATTAATAATGTTATGCTGAGATAAAAATGGCACAGGTCTGTTAGGTAAAAGAGCATGAAATGCAAATTTGTCCTATACTCTTTTTAGCTCGCCTGAGCACGAAGTGCTCAGGGTGAGCTTTTGGGATACCCTGATGTCCGTCGTACGTCCGGACGTCCGTCCGTCAACTTTTGCTTGTGTACACTCTAGCAGGCACAGTTTTGATCCAATCTTTCTGAAACTTTGTCAGAATGTTTATCTCCATAAACTCTAGGCCAAGTTCGAAACTGGGTCATGTCGGATCAAAAACTAGGTCACTAGGTCAAATCTTAGAAAAACCTTGTGTACACTCTAGAAGGCACAGTTTTCATCCAAAGTTCATGAAACTTTGTCAGAATGTTTATCTTAATAATATCTAGGATTAGTTCGAAACTGGGTCAGGTCGGGTCAAAAACTAAGTCACCAGGTCAAATCTTAGAAAAACCTTGTGTACGCTCTAGAAGGCACAGTTTTCATCCAAAGTTCATGAAACTTAGTCAGAATGTTTATCCTCATAATATCTAGGACAAGTTTGAAACTGGGTCACGTCGGGTCAAAAACTAGGTCACTAGGTCAAATCATAGAAAAACCTTGTGTACGCTCTAGAGGACACAGTTTTGATCCAATCTATATGAAACGTTGTCAGAATATATATCTCCATAAACTCTAGGCCAAGTTCGAAACTGGGTCATGTTGTTCAAACACTTGGTCACTAGGTCAAATCTTAGAAAAACCTTGTGTACACTCTAGAAGGCACAGTTTTCATCCAAAGTTCATGAAACTTTGTCAGAATGTTTATCTTTATAATATCTAGGACAAGTTCGAAACTGGGTCACGTCGGGTCAAAAACTAGGTCACTAGGTCAAATCTTAGAAAAACCTTGTGTACGCTCTAGAAGGCACAGTTTTCATCCAAAGTTCATGAAACTTAGTCAGAATGTTTATCCTCATAATATCTAGGACAAGTTTGAAACTGGGTCACGTCGGGTCAAAAACTAGGTCACTAGGTCAAATCATAGAAAAACCTTGTGTATGCTCTACAGGACACAGTTTTGATCCAATCTATATGAAACATTGTCAGAATATATATCTCTATACACTCTAGGATAAGTTTGAAACTGGGTCATGTAGGGTCAAAAACTAGGTCACTAGGTCAAATCTTAGTAAAACCTTGTGTACACTCTAGAAAGCACAGTTTTCATCCAAAGTTCATGAAACTTTGTCAGAATGTTTATCTTTATAATATCTAGGACAAGTACGAAACTGGGTCATGTTGGGTCAAAAACTAGGTCACTAGGTCAAATCATAGAAAAACATTGTGTACGCTCTAGAGGACACAGTTTTGATCCAACCTTCATAAAACATTGTCAGAATGTTTATCTCCATAAACTCTAGGCCAAGTTCGAAACTGGATTATGTCAGGTCAAAAACTAGGTCACTAGGTCAAATCTTAGAAAAACCTTATGTACGCTCTAGAAGGCACAGTTATCATCCAAAGTTCATGAAAGTTAGTCAGAATGTTTATCCTCATAATATCTAGGACAAGTTTGAAACTGGGTCACGTCGGGTCAAAAACTAGGTCACTAGGTCAAATCATAGAAAAACCTTGTGTACGCTCTAGAGGACACAGTTTTGATCCAATCTATATGAAACATTGTCAGAATATATATCTCCATAAACTCTAGGCCAAGTTTGAAACTGGGTCATGTAGGGTCAAAAACTATGTCACTAGGTCAAATCTTAGAAAAACCTTGTGTACACTCTAGAAGGCACAGTTTTCATCCAAAGTTCATGAAACTTAGTCAGAATGTTTATCTTTATAATATCTAGGACAAGTACGAAACTGGGTCATGTTGGGTCAAAAACTAGGTCACTAGGTCAAATCATAGAAAAACATTGTGTACGCTCTAGAGGACACTGTTTTGATCCAATCTTTATAAAACATTGTCAGAATGTTTATCTCTATAAACTCTAGGCCAAGTTTGAAATTGGGTCATGTCGGGTCAAAAACTAGGTCACTAGGTCAAATCTTAGAAAAACCTTGTGTACGCTGTAGAAGGCACAGTTTCGATCCAAAGTTCATGAAAGTTTATCAGAATGTTTATCCTCATAATATGAAGGACAAATTTGAAACTGGGTCATGTAGGGTCAAAAACTAGGTCACTTGGTCAAATCATAGAAAAACCGTTTGTATGCTCTAGAGGACACAGTTTTAATCCAATCTTTATGAAACTTTGTCAGAATGTTTATCTCCATAAACTCTAGGCCAAGTTTGAACGTAGGTCATATCAGGTCAAAAACTAGGTCACTAGGTCAAATCTTAGAAAAACCTCGTGTACGCACTAGAAGGAACAGTTTTGATCCAATCTTCATGAAGCTATGTCAAAATGTTTATTGTCCATATATATATGCCCCTTATGAAACTGAGTCACGTCAGATCAGAAACTAGGTCACTAGGTCAAATCTAAGAAAAACTTTGTGTACACCCTAGAGGGCACAGTTTTGATCCAATCTTCATGAAACTCTGTCAGAATGTTTACCTTTATGAAATCTAGGTAAGTTTGAAACTGGTTTGTGTCGGATCAAAAACTAGGTCACTAGGTCAAATATAAGAACGACCTTGTATACGCTCCAGAGGGCACAGTTTTGATCCAATCTCAATGAAACTTTGTCAGAATGTTTATTCTTACAATATCCGGTTTGAAACTGGGTCATGTCGGGTCAAAAGCTAGGTCACTAGGTCAAATTTAAATTAAGTTATGTTGCAAGAATCAGAACTAACATTGCAATGATGCCAGCCACAAACTCCTTGGAATACATTAGTTTCACCACAGTGAGATAATGATGCTACCATTCTATCATCTGTGTTTGCCTAGTTAAGTCTAGTTGAAATCCATCAAAGGAACTCAACATGAACGGGAACTTTTCGGAAAAGCGACTCTGCCATTTTCAGCTCACCTGATCGAGCGTTACAGTATTGGTGTTAGCTGCCTCTTTCATCCCAGTGCTCCAGATAAGAAGGGGTAACAGAGATAATTTTGAGATAATTAGCCATATTTCTCCACAAAAACATATTTTGTGACCCATCATTAGAACCGTCTCGTCGAGACGGTTCTAATGAGGGGTCACAACATATGTTTTCGTTGAGAAATAAGAAAAATTATCTTTGAATTATCCTCAGTACCCCCTCTTATCTGGAGCACTGCATCCATCCATAAACATTTTCAAACATCTCTGAAACCACTGGGCAGATCAAATTTCATATGGAGCTTGCACATGGGTCAAAGGATTGAAAGTTCTTCAAATGATCTTGGTCACATGACCAAGGTGGCCGCCATTCCCATGTATGGTAAAAACTCTTATAAATCTTCACCAGAGCCAGTGAACTGATTAATGCTCAGGTGAGCGATTCAGGGCCACCATGGCCCTCTTGTATAGTTTAATCTCAGATAAAGGGCCATGACATGATAACATTATATCCAATATAGTGTTAGAATGTGTAGCGTTATGATGAGTTTTTGCTGTATCTTTATTTCAAACAGAGAGAGAGAGAGAGAGAGAGAGAGAGATAAAACAACATGAGACTGTATCAATGTGTTGGAAAAACTAGTTTCTTAAAAAAGGTTGCTGATAGAATGTCATAATGCCCTGATTGCTGATCCATAATCCTGTCATAATTTCAGGTTCGAACAAAGTTTGTGTCAGTTTTAACAGAGATCCCTGTGAGTGACTTTGAGACTGTATTGTCCACCACTGCTGTCTTAAATGAAGCCACACAGGTCACAGATGAGATTTCTGAAGAGGCACAGGTGAAATTGGATGGCTAGATGACTTATAAATTTTAAACCCTTTTCAACAGTATTTCAGTCATATCAGGGCAATGAGAGGCTGATAATTAAAGGCGGTGTACAATGGAACCCTGTTTATGTTTGAAAAGATTCTCGCCTCAAGTGGGGATCCAACCTGGATCAAGGCCAGTGCTTATTCTACTGAGCTACCGGGGCTGCAGGTGAAATGGGAACAGTGAACCTAACTATAAGGACAGGTGTGCCTGGGCAAAAATGTGTAGACCCAGATCAGACTAGTTCTGCACTGTTTTAAGTTGACCCCTTTACCAAAGGCTATGTTCAGATTTGAAGATGATTATAGTAATCGAATATTAAATCTTTTACAGAAAACTACAAATGCAAATCTATTACTGAAAAATTAATTCTTACTCAATCATGATTCATACTCTTTTGGGGAAATCTAGGGGTTTAGCCCCTGTAAGATATTTCATATTGCCATGTCTATTGGAAGCTGGTAGTAGAAGCTTGACTTATTTACAAAATTTTAGCATGAAAATATGCAGGTGCATGTGGAAACCTTTTCAACTTGATACCTGCGTATTTGTAACTATGCCCTTGGCTTTGAAGCATGAACTTTGGTGAAGTTTGCAAGTTTAGCCTCAACAGGCAAAAAGAATGTTCTGTGTATCTGAAAACAGCAAAGGCTGACAATTTAGCCATCACACCATATGTAAGGACCAAGAGAAATCTGAAGTTACAAAACAGAGCTCTAGATAAGAGGAGGTGTTGAAGATAATTCAAAGATAAATTTTCTTGTTTCTCAATGAAAACATACTTTGTGACCCCTCATTAGAACCGTCTCACCGAGACAGCTCTAATGTGGAGTCACAACATATGCTTTTATGGAGCAATGTGGATAATTGTCCCCAAATTATCCCCGTTACCCTTTCTTATCCCGGCCACTGAATAATAAAGGCTCTAGCTAGACTGCACAGTCTGATTTTGGTCTATGCTGTTTGCAGCTACAAATGAGCCACTTTTTCAGTGCTATAGCTCAGCTGGTTTTCTTTACCTTACTCACTACAGGATGTGGCAACAGGGTTATATAGTAAGCTGGCAGATGGGTTTGAGAATCATCTTGGGAACCAGGGCACAACAGAAGTTGATGATATGGCCAGGTACAAAGAAAATGTATGGCCTTTGATGGTTGGGTGGTTGGTTGATTGTTTTGAGTTTAACCACTCTTTGAGACAATATTTCAGTCTATTTCAAGCTGTCTCCCGAAGAGAGGGAGAGAGAAAAGAGAAACCATAGTTGAGAGAAAAAATTCCAAACAACGCCGACCCGCACCTACTGCAAGCACAGTAGGCCCTTGCCCTACTGTTATCCAAATTAGTAGGACGCCCTGGCACTGTAACTTACCCAGCACCATCCCCTGGCCACAACCACCCACTATGGCGTTTGAAGCCACTGGAATTAGTGTTATTAGAATATATATCAACTTCAATAAACAGAGAGCCTAAATTGTCAGACTGATATACTTAGCAAACAGTGCAGACCTAGATCAGACTGCTTTGAAGGTAAATGGTACACCTCCATGTTTTTCTGCCCATTTTGAATTCAAAGGGAGCAAAAATGAAAATTTGCAGAGTTGATTCCTGTGAAAGTGTACCTGTTCACCTTAAGAGCTACCTTTTGCAATATACCGTATTTATCTTAATAAAACACCCCTGCTCTAATAAATGCCCCCCTGCCTCTTTTCTAAAAATAATATCATATTACTTAGCATGTATTCCTGGATGTTTCTCTGGATGAGGTAGCTCTTTGAAATGGGGTCTACTCTTAAAGGAAAGAATTTGCTCCTCTAGGCATGAACATTTGATAAGTTGCTTCCTCAGAAAGTATTCACATTCACCTTAATACTGTTTCGATTCGTGATAAACTTCTTGTATCTTGTATCAGAGATATTTTGGCAGTGCCTGATTTACTACACTTAAGGCTCTAAGTAATTGCTCCCCCCCCCCCCCCCCCCACCACCACCACCACTTTGTAAAATGCATCGCCCCTGGGGGCATTTAATAGGATTAATACAGTAGTAATGGCCCTAAAAAACAAAGTACTCTTACTATCCTAAATTTTTTAAGGTGAATTGGTACATTGTCAGGAGGAGCAACTCTGTTATTTTCAGTTTTGCCTCCGTTTTCAATGGTGGTCAACTTGTATAGGAAAGAAGGAAAGAATTTGCTCCTCTAGAGGCATATTCTTTCTTTCAAGCGTAGACCGACTATATGTATACCTTACTCAGAAAATCTAACAGGAAGTCACAAAAGTTATTTTCCTTTGAAACAAATGGTGGAAAAACAAGGAGATGCACCCATTTACCTTAAATAAGTGTTTTATTCTGCAGTGACATGTCTTAATCTTGCCTATGGAATGTCAAAACAGTGCAGACTTAGATCAGACACAATCTTATTTGGATGTACAGAGCTGTGCTATCCTGTATATATGGTTATTAAGGTAGTGTTGATCTCATTTAGTTGGTAGTTCCAAACTGGAATTATTCGAGTTATATAGAATGTATTGGACCTATCAGTTTAAATTTGCGATTTTGTGAATTTGTATCTGCTCTGAAATTGGTCCTATCTTTCATTTTCATGAAGTTCAAAGGTTTGAAAATACAGTTCCAGTATGACCTCCGAAACATATGAGCCAAAACCAACAAAGTGGCTTGTGTGCCCAGGGAAGACTCAGATCAGCCTGGGCATCTACCCAGTCTGATCAGAGTCTTTGCTGTCAGCATGGACATTGGTGGATGCCCAGGCTAATCTGAGACTTCACTGGACGCACATGCCACTTTGTTGGTTTTGTTTTGTCACCACTCATATTTCAAAGTACCTGTTAAGTCACTAGTAAATTGTAAAATATTTGACTGCATTTTCTGTATTATAATCCTCTTCATTTCCTTTGTCTCATGGTAATGTTGTCTCAAATCAAGCTTGTTCCTAGGTGTTTCAGATAAAACAAGGAGACTGTACCCAGCATGCCTGCTGCTAGTAGTCTTATTCAGGGTAGTACGTGCAGCTTTGCTTGCAGCCTAGAGATGTATGTTTGTGTGCATATGTGGGAAGAGGTGGGGTGGAGGGTGAAGGAGGATGAGAGAAATGGGGAGAGGTGGGGGGGGGGGTGTTGGGGGAGGGTGAATGGGATATTTGTTACATTCAGTAATATTAAGTTCTTTCTTTTCTTTAAAAGTTCAATACTTCAAGGTGTAACAAGAATGATAGATATAAAGATTGACATTGGAAATAAAGAAATGGAAAATGTGACCGGAAAATTAGAAAATGTGACTTCTGCAGAAGATGCTGCTGTTTTGACCACAGAGAAATTACAAAAAGTTAGTACTGATATGTGCATTTTTATGTGGAGTCAAAATAAGAATTGACATATTATTTGCCTATACAAGACGTCATAGTAGTTCTCCAAGATTTTCACTTGTGAGTGTCTGAGTGTGTGAACTGGGGTTTGAGATCCCACCAACACCTAGGTCATACATAGACGGGACTTCAGTTTAAAGTCTCATCTGAAGGACCAAACAATTGGGGGATCGATCTTGCTACCCCTGGATTGGTAGTCCAGCATGTTATCCACTACACTACAGCTGCTCCTGATTTTCACTTGTATCAAAATAGTCTGTGAAGAAAACTACATTTTCATTTGTTTTGTTTATAATGTTTAAGACTACTAGTCTAGCCTTACTGGGAGTGCATGCCTTGACATGTGACTTGTATTGGCATATTCTGCTTGTAAAATCTTTTTTCACTTTTTAGATATAAGAGTGTGTCAGATGGCACCAGAAGGAAGCCAAATAGAATATATCATTGATGCCAAGTTGGGATAATGAGATCCCAGCCCGAGGGTCTACCGTTCAAGTGGGAAGCGAGGCTATGTGGCGTTTCATACTTGAATGGTAGACCCGAGGGTTGGGGTTCCTATCCCCACTGGATACTAGTGATTGATTATTTTTCTCACCCACCAAAATCAAAAAGATTATTAGGCTGACTGTTTGCTTCTACCTTAAAACGAGTTATTCTGACGTCATTTAATGAGTGACTTAGAGAAACCTCATAAATCTAACATGATCACCTGATAGGAAATCAAACAAAGCCAAAGAACTGGTAGATATGCAATGGCTGGTAAGCTAGAAGAAGATTATCAATGACAATTATTTTGTAAAATGATTTTTTCTACATCCTGTCTGCGAAGCCAGTTAGCAAAGAAATTCAAACAAATTCACATGTAGCTTATCCCACATGGCTAGACGTGTGGGATAAGATTTGCTATTGTCTTAAAAGCACATGATGAGTATCTGTAAGCTGCGGAAGGTGAGAAGACTCTATTCTGTATGCTATGGTGGGTGAGAAATAGTGTAGTCTGTTTTAAGCATTGCTATAGATAAGGGGAATATATGTGATGATTTTTGTCGCACCAGCTTTAGCAAGGTGCGATATAGGCGTCCGGTTTTCCGTCCGTCATTCCGTCCGTCAGTCCGTCCGTCCGTCCCTCCGTCAGTCCGTTCACATTTACGTTAACCCTGGCGTTAAATATTAATTTCTCCAAAACCACTGCACCCATGGTACTCAAATTTCATATGGAGCATGACCAGACTGCAAGACCTCAGAATGATAAAAATCAGCCAGGTCGAGAATCCAAGATGGCCGCCATTGCAACAAACTTCCGTTCACATTAATTTTACATTAACCCTGGTGTTAAATTCTATTAAATTAAAAACCACTGTACCCATTGTTCTTAAATTTTACATGGAGCATGTTCAGACTGCAAGACCTCAGAATGATAAAAATCAGCCAGGTCGAGAATCCAAGATGGCTGCCATTGCAACAGATTTCCGTTCACGTTAAATTTATGTTAATTCTGGCATTAAATTCTATTAAATTAAAAACCACTGTACCCATTGTTCTTAAATTTTACATGGAGCATGTTCAGACTGCAAGACCTCAGAATGATAAAAATCAGCCAGGTCGAGAATCCAAGATGGCTGCCATTGCAACAAATTTCCATTCACGTTAATTTTATGTTAATTCTGGCATTAAATTCTATTTAATTAAAAACCACTACACCTATTGTTCTCAAATTCCATATGGAGCATGAGCAGACTGCAATACTTCAGAAAGATAAAATTCAGTCAGGTCAAGAATCCAAGATGGCCGCCATTGCAACAAAAAGGCACTCACATTTACGTTAACCCTGGCGTTAAGGTCTATTTAATTAATTTCTCCAATACCACTGCACCCATGGTTCTTAAATTTTATATGGAGCATGACCAGACTGCAATGCTTCAGAAAGATCAAATTCAGCCAGGTTGAGAATCCAAGATGTTTGCCACTGCAACAAAAAAAGTTCACATTTACGTTAACCCTGGTGTGAAAGTCTGTTCAATTAATTTCTCCAAAACCATTGCACCCATAGTTTTCAAATTTCATATAAAGGTAAAATTCAGCCAGGTCGAGAATCCAAGATGGCTGCCTTTACTAAAAATGGTAAAAACAACAAAATCAGCTTCTATTTCAGAACCACATGGTATATTTTGGTTGAAATATTGCATGGAACATCAGTAGGCCATGACCTCTGCTACTGTGGAAGTGCAATGCAGGTGCGACATAGCATTCCGCGGAATTCTTGTGGAATATTTTTGTACACCCCTAATAAAAGTGTGTGACTCCTCATTAGAACTGCCTTGCTGACTTGAAGTCAGATGTTCCAACACTATAATAAAGGTCATGGGTACACTGCCATTTTGGTTTAAACAATATTTGGGCCGCGACACGAGAAAACCAACAATGTGATTGTGCGCCCAGCGCAGACTCAGATCAGCCTGGGCATCTGCCAAGTCTGATCAGACTCTTCACTAAGCGCTTAAAGGGTAGCTAAGGGTTTTAGCTACCTCCATGCTGACAGCAAAGACTCAGATCAGACTGGGTGGATGCCCAGGCTGATCTGAGTCTGCGCTGGGCGCACAACCACATTGTTGGTTTTCTCGTGTTGTGGCTCATTATTTGTATCAATAACAGTGACAACAATATATACATGTGATAAGCCAGTAGGATCTGATCGAAAGGGCATTGCCAACGGGAGACAACTATAGGCATTTAACATTTGTGGGTGATGGAAGCCTTTCAGAAAGCAGTCTTGTATAAAGAAAAGAAATGTGCACATAGAGGAGCAAACCCTTTTCTGTTAGAGTTGACTTCAATGGCAAGCACTGATGAAAATTCAAAAAATGTCGATGAAAAAAAATCAAAAGTTGTTTTCTATGAAAATGCACCCATTCCAGTTAAGATCATTCAGACTTTTATAACTTGCTTTGATTGTACAGGTGAGAAATGCAACAACAAAGCTTCTAAAGACAATAGACACAGTATACTACACAATGGTACAGAGACAGCAGCCAGGGACCAGTGCTTATGTTGTTGTCACAGATGCCATGACCATTAGCATACAGAAACTAAAAATTGTTGACAAGCTTTCGAATATGAGGAGTGTTAGTAGCGGAACACATTTGACTGCTACAGGGGCATCTAATAGCAGTGGGGATGTTAAGTTGCCAGATTTGTCTCAGAAACTCAGTGGTGGCCAAGAATATGGAGTAAAGGTTATACTTCTTGGCCCAGCTGCTCAAAACTAATGATATTTTTACAGTAGAAGCTATATTACATGCGAAAGAGCTGCCATTTTTTTGTTGAAAAAATGTGAAGAACTTTTAAGCTCCTCACCTCTTTTTTTTTCAGCAAAAATTATTTTATATTTGGTTTTGTATGTGCTAGCTGACTTAACGAACCCTTGACAAATGAGCTTATTAAGAGTAACAAAGTTTTGAGCAGCTAGACCCTGGTTTAAAATATTGGATATCATTATTGCACTAAGTTACAAACGGATCATTTAGAAAATGGATCTTCTGATTTTGTGAACAGTGAATACATTAGCACACTCCGGTCAGAGTTCAAGTTATGGATGGTGACGAATGTGTAACAAGGAATGTATATGTCAGAAATGAAAGGCTATGATATGCACACATCTGTTTGTAATTGCTCAAACATCTCTTTTTATACGCCCGTCGAAGACGGGTCGTATTATGTTGTGGCCTCCGTCCGTCCGTCTGTCCGTCCGTAAACTTTTCGTGTCTGCTCCATATCTCCTCAACCCCTTGAAGGATTTTTTTGAAACTTGGGTCAAATGTTTGCCTTAACGAGACGATGTGCAGAACACATATTTCAACGATGTCCGACAAAGGTCAAGGTCACACTTAGAAGTCAAAGGTCAAAAGGTAACATTTCATGTCCGCTCCATATCTCGAAAACCGTTTAAGATTTCATCATGAAAGTGTGTACAAATGTAAAGCACCATCAGGCGATGTGCAGAGAAAAAGAACCATTACCCTACTTTTAGTTTTGACGGAATTATTTCCCTTTGTATTTTTCGAAGGTAATTTCATATAATCTTCGTGTCCGCTCCATATCTCGAAAATCGTTTAAGATTTCTTCATGAAAGTTTGTACAAATATAAAGCACTATGAGACGATGTGCAGAGAAAAAGAACCATTACCCTACTTTTATTTTTTACGGAATTATTTCCCTTTGTATTTTTCGAAGGTAATTTCATAATAAGCTTCGTGTCCGCTCCATATCTTGAAAACTGTTTAAGATTTCTTCATGAAAGTTTGTATACATATAAAGCACCATCAGACAATGTGCAGAGTAAAAGAACCATTACCCTACTTTTAGTTTTGACGGAATTATTTCCCTTTGTATTTTTCGAAGGTAATTTCATATAAAATTCGTGTCCTCTCCATATCTCAAAAACCGTTTAAGATTTCTTCATGAAAGTTTGTACAAATATAAAGCACCATCAGACAATGTGCAAAGAAAAAGAACCATTACCCTACTTTCAGTTTTGACGGAATTATTTCCCTTTGTATTTTTCTTATAGTAATTTCATATAAGCTTCATGTCCGCTCCATATCTCAAAAACTGTTTAAGATTTCTTCATGAAAGTTTGTATACATATAAAGCACCATCGAACGATGTGCAGAGAAAAAGAAACATAACCTTACTTTCATTTTTAATAAAATTAAGCCCCTTTGTGTTTCTAGTATTGTAATTTTGTATTAAATTTGTGTCCACTCCATATCTCATTAACCCTTTGAAAGATATTTTTGAAACTTGAGTCAAATGTTCACCTTCTAGAGGCATCGTGCAGAACTTGTATTCCAACAATGTTCGACAAAGGTCAAGGTCACACTTAGAGGTCAAAGTTCAAAAGGTAACATTATTTTTCCGCTCCATACCTCGAAAACCGTATAAGATTTCTTCATAAAAGTTTATACAAATATGAAGCATTATCAGACAATGTGCAGAGAAAAAGGACCACAACCCTACTTCCAGTTTTGATGGAATTATATGCCTTTGTATTTTTATCCCCCGACGGAAACCCCCAACAGAAAGGTTTGGGGGATATAGAGATGAGCCTGGTGTCTGTCCGTCAGTCCGTCTGTCCGTCCGTCCGTCCGCCGTCCGTCCGTCCGTCCGTAAACATTTTCTTGTCCGCTCTATATCTTGAATACCCTTTGGAATATTTTCATGATACTTCACAGTTATGTAGAACAGGTCATGACAATGTGTCACGTACAAGAATGGTAACTCTTGCTATTGTACTTTTTGAGTTATTTCCCCTTTGGTGAGTTTTTGGCAGATTCGTGTCCGCTCTGTAACTTGAATACCCTTTGGAATATTTTCATGATACTTCACAGATATGTAGAACAGGTCATGACGATGTGTCGCCAACAAGAATGACAACTCTTGCTTTCTTACTTTTTGAGTTATTTCCCCTTGATGGTTTTAGGTGTGATTTTTTGGCAGATTCGTGTCCGCTCAATAACTTGAATACCTTTTAGAATATTTTCATAATACTTCACAGATATGTAGAACAGGCCATGACGATTTGTCGGGAACAAGAGTGATGACTCTTGCTTTTTTACTTTTTGAGTTATTTCCCCTTGATTGTTTTAGGTGTGGTTTCATGTCCGCTCTATAAGTCATATACCTTTTGAAATATTTTCATGATACTTCACAGATATGTAGAACAGGTCATGATGATATGTCACGAACAAGAATGATAACTCTTACTTTCTTACTTTTTGAGTTATTTCCCCTTGATGGTTTTAGGTATGATTTCGTGTCCGCTGTATAACTTGAATACCTTTTAAAATTTTTTCATGATACTTCACAGATATGTAGAACAGGTCATGACGATGTGTCCTGAACAAGAATGACAACTCTTGCTTTCTTACTTTTTGAGTTATTTCCCTTTGATGATTTTAGGTCTGCTCCATAGCTTGAATACCTTTTGAAATATTTTCATGATACTTCACAGATCTGAAGAACAGGTCATGACGATTTGTCTCATACATGAATGACAACTCTTGCATTCAAACTTTATGAGTTATTTCCCTTTGGTATTTTGAGCTGCTGTTTGAGTCTCTGCTCCATATCTGTATAACCCTGGCCTGCTCCACAATTTTAATAACCTTATACCTTTTAGAATATTAATGAACATGCTGTGATATTTAACAGTGTCCCTAACTCTCTCTCTGACCCCTCCACTCCACTCCCCCCCCCCCCCCCCCACCAAAAAAAAAAAATTTTTTTTCTCCAGATTTGGATTCTTTGTCCAAATTCACTTACTAGAGAGCTCCAAATATGGTTTGTAGGTCTTGTAGTTTAGAAGTTATTCACACATTTTGAAAGTTTAATGTATCATATGCTGTATATTTATGTATATGGCGGCTGTTTGAGATGTTACTTCTTTTTAGCAGTCAAGCATACTATTTAGTCTGAATGTTAGATAATCATGCATCTGTTAAACAGATAATGTCAATCAGAAGCATAAAAGAATGACAATATATTACTTATATGTGTTTTGAAGTGCACTCGTTTTACCAAGGCCCATGGGGGTCTTTGGTCGGGGGGATTTGCCATCTCCTCTGATGGCTATTTTTCATATAGTAATTTCATATTAGCTTTGTGTCTGCTCCATATCTTGAAAACTGTTTAAGATTTTTTCACGAAAGTTTGTACAAATATCAGACAATATGAAGAGAAAAAAAGCATAACCGAACTTCCGTTTATGATGGAATTATGCCCCTTTCTAATTTTTGTCTAGGAATTTCATATTAGCTTTGTTTGTTTTGTAGTTTTGTATCTGCCTTATTATTGAAGATTTAAGCTACTGACAAAGCTCTGTCATCTCTTGTTTTCTTTCCAACTTTAAGCCCCAACGGGCGTATATTGCCCCGCTCAGTGGAGCTCTTGTTTTGTGGGGCAGACCAAGTAGTCTGGAAGCCCATGGACAGTAATTGCTTAGGGTGAATGGAAAAAGCTAGCTTATGTTTTTCCACCGTTTTTACCGGGGAAAAAATTTTATGACTTTCTGTTTCCTAAATGGATGAAACTGACAAGATTGCTTCCTCTGAAACTTAGTATACCCATTCAGGCTCAAACTACTACATGAGCAAAGATTAGATTACAGGTACATATCCACAGACTACCGTAATGTTCATATATATTGGGACACCTGAAAATAATAAATTTTCCATTTGGGACAAATGGAAAATTTATTATTTTAGGTATCCCAATACTAAAGCACACTAGGGTAGTCAGGTACTCACAGAATCTGATACCATATGAGGTGAGATAAAGCTTATGTTACAGCTCTGTTCTTACCGTTTTTCCTCAGTTGTGTTACAGGATTTTTCCCTTCCGCAACAATCTCAAAGATCTAGATCCGTCTTATAAGACAGATCTAGATCTTTGGGATATTTTGGAACAGAAAAAAAAACAAGTTACAGTTGAAGTACACAAGACAGATTTACATATTTGCAGTCATTTTGGAGGGACAAACTCCCATCTTGTGAGTGACTAAATAAGATATAATTGAGCCACAACTCGAGAAAACCAACAAAGTGGTTGTGCCACCAGCGCAGACTCAGATCAGTGTGGACATCTGCCCAGTCTAATCAGACTCTTTTTTAAGCACCTAACTGGTAGAGAAGGGTCTAAGCTACCTCCATGCGGACAGCGAAGACTCTGACCAGACTGGGCGGATGCCCAGGCTGATCTGAGTCTGCGCTGGGCGCACAACCACTTTGTTGGTTTTCTCGTGTCGCGGCTCATTATATATATATTAATTGAAGATGCTATACAGTGAAAAGAATCCCTATTTGTGGGATACTACAGCAAAAGACATCACATCTCCAGTACTGTCTTTATCATTGACAACACACACTGACTCTGTTGCTGTTAAGGATTTAGCGGACCCTGTTGTTGTTACTCTGCCAAACCCTAGTAAGTATAAAATGACACAAGAAAACCAACAAAGTGGTTGTGTGCCCAGCGCAGACTCAGATCAGCCTGCCCGCATGGAGGTAGCTTAGACCCTTTGCTACCCTTTAAGCCCTTAGAGAAGAGTCTGATCAAACTTGTTGGATGCCCAGGCTGATCTAAGTCTGCGCTGGGCGCACAACCACTTTGTTGGTTTTGTCGTGTTGCGGCTCATTTAAAGATATGTTTCACAATGTATAGATGGAAAAGTTAAGAGGTGTTTCATTTTGCAAAGTATAGACGGAAAAATTAAGAGGTGTTTCACATTGTATGGATGGAAAATTTAAGAAAAAATTCATATTGTGTAGATGGAAACTTTATGGGGTGTTGTACAATCTATAGATGGAAAATTTAAGAGGTTTTTATAAATTTGCAGCTTTTTTGTGGTTCCAACTTGTTTTTCTTTATTTTTGTTTTTATTTTCTTTTGCAAAATATAAATTTTGTTTTATTTCATTATCTGCTATTTACTGTAGGCTGATAGTGATGAAACCGCATTTCATGCCCATCAAAATGTCACCTTTTACTGTTGTAAGCTTACAGATCTTAGTGGGAATACCAAGCACTTTAACAGTTAGTAACAGTAACTGTCGAAACTTTCAACCATAGATACCTATATCAGCTCTTCAGTCCTTAAGATGGAAAAAAAAAGTCATTTGAGCCATGACACGACAAAACCATCAAAGTGGCATATGCGCCTTATGAAGACTCAGATCAGCATGGTCATCTGCCTAGTCTGATAGAGACTTTGCTGTTTGCTTAGAGCTAGTTTAGACCCTTAGCTAACCTTTAAGCACACAGCGAAGACTCTGATAAGACTGGGCAAATGCCCAGGCTTTTATTGGTTTCGTCATGCCGCGGCTCATTTTTGGTCAATAGGTGGTATTTTAACAGGGGAGACAACTATGACTGACTTGTACCTTGTAGCGATTGCCCTTAAAGGTTAGAATTTGCTCTTCCTGAGAGCAAATTATTTCCTTTAAGAGTAGCCCATGTGTAAAGGTACAAAATGAGCCGCGACACGAGAAAACCAACAATGTGGTTGTGCGTCTAGCGCAGACCCAGATCAGCCTGGGCATCCGCCCAGTCAGACAAGAATCTTTGCTAAGGGCTAAAAGGGTAGCTAAGAGTCTAAGCTACCTTCGTGCGGACAGCGAAGACTCTGATCAGACTGGGCGGATGCCCAGGCTGATCTGAGTCTGCGCTGGGCGCACAACCGCATTGTTGGTTTTCTCGTGTTGCAGCTCAAATGTTTCTTTCTCTTGTTTACGACAGATGCAGGAAATGGTTCAGTTATAGAGGAAACAGTCTACATACAGAAAAACGGTGAAACTCTGACAATGGCTAGCTCCACCTCATACAACATGCTGAGTTTCAACATCAGTACTGTCCCTGGGAGGACCATCAGCCTAAATTTTGTTCCATTGAGCAATATAACCTCATATAAAATCCTGATAAAATCAGATCAGGAGCCAACTTACGACGAAATAATTACCGATGGATTTCTATATCCAGAAGAAATTCCACGTTCATTATTTGCAAGTTATTCGTATTTAAAATCAGAATTTTTACCTTTGACTTCGGAAGAGGTTCAGAGATTCTATCTGACTCCAAACAATTCCTTGTCTTTAAGCAGTAATTTTTCGGGAGTATATTTTATTGGTCTAAGCCTAGACCTGAATCATACCGAGACAAAAGAAGTTCTACGTCAGCTGTATCCAAAGTGTGTAGGGAGCTCTCAGTCAAGTTGTCAAGAACCGGTGAATGTAGCAGTGACTGTTCAGGCCAATCACGTTGGATGTTTTTACTGGGATGAGGGCAGTGAGACATGGTCAAGTCAAGGTTGTGAGGTACAGATAATTATGTGAGCTGCGACACAACAAAACTAACAAAGTGGTTGTGCTGCCAACACAGACTCAGATCAGCCTGGGCATCTGCCCAGTCTGATCAGAGTCTTTGCTGACCACGTGGAGGTAGCTTAGACCCTTAGCTACCCTTTAAGCCCTAAGCAAAGAGTCTGATCTGACTGGATGGGTGCCCAGGCTGATCTGAGTCTTTGTTGGTTTTCTCATGTCGCGGCTCATGTATGTTTCCATGTCCTTAAGGTAAAGTAAAGACATAGTTTTATGGTTTTGAAAGAATTTACTCCTCTTTGAGCAAGCTCTTCCCCTCCAAAAGAGAATAAATTTTAGAAGGGCTATGTCATTCAAGAAAGCAAACAGGAAGCCACAAAAGTTGTTTCCCTTTGCAAAAAGGTAAAGGTAAAGGTTTCCCATAGCCTAATAGCCGTAGGGGCAGTGGGGGCTAGAGACCCACTGTATTTTGGGCACAGCAGATGAAAGGCGGAGCCCATCCCTCTCCTTATGCTGCCTTTGTAAAAATGGCAAAAAACATGGAGATATACCCATACACATTAAAGTGAATGTGATAATAACCCTGTCTGAAGAGTGCTAGGAATTTAGTGCGGGTTGCATGTGCTTTATAGGTTAACTGGGTCATCTTGAAAAATACTGTATTAATCCTATTAAATGCTCCAGGGGTGTTGCATTTTACAAAAGGGGGTGTTATTCAGAGCCTTAAGATCCATCTTAAGCCTTAAGAGTAGCAGGTCAGCTACTGCCAAAACACTTGCAATGAACTGTAATTAAGCTATTAGATATACTCTCAAATGAAGCAATTCTACTATTTTCCCTTGCTTTGTGTCCCTTCTCAAAAGAGGTCAGCTCTTCTAGGAAAGAATTTCCTTGAAGAGTTGACCCCAATTGAAGAGCTGCCCCTTCAGAGAGAAAAAACAACAAGAATTCATGCTTCTCCCCTTTGTAAAACTGATAGCAACAATAGAGGTTAGCAAGCCAATATAACATATTTGTCTGGAAGATGGATGACTTGCTATTTTACTCCCTTTTCAACAGTATTTCAGTCATAGCAGGATGAGGGGAGGATGAGAATGAAAGGCTGTGTGCACTGGAACCTTGTTTACGACTGAAAAGATTGCTGCCTCCAAGAATCGAACATGGGACCTCTAGATTGATCAGCATGCCAGCACTTAACAAACTGAGCTACTGCGGCCGGTATATATATGTCTGAAAAAGAGGCAAGGGGCATTATTAGAGCAGAGGTGTTTATAAGGACTAATATGGTAAACAAATTGACATGTATGTGCAACCAGACTCAAACGTAATTGCTATAGCATTCAGTGCTCCAGATAAGAAGGGGTAACTGATATTTTAGGGATAATTTTCCTAATTTTCCATAAAAACATACGTTGTGACCCATCATTAGAACTGTCTTGCTGAGCCGGTTCTGATGAGGAGCCACAACATATGTCTGCATAGAGAAATAAGAAAAATTATCTTTGAAATGTCTCTGTAACCCCTTCTTATCTGGAGCTCTGAGCATTCTGACCAATACAGTGTGTGTGCATACTTTGTTACTTCTCTGAGTTGGGGGCATCCACAATCTTTGGACACATTGCTGGGTTTTAGCTCACCTGAGGCAGAGGCTCTGGGGGAGTTTATAGGATAGACAGGCTCCTTCGTCTGTTGTCTGTCCATCCACAATTTCAAATGACTTCTTCCCTCAAACCAATGGGCCGATTATAAACAAATTTCATATGTAGCCTCCAGGGGATTTAGGAACGAAAAGGTGTTAAAATGGTCCTGGTCACATGACTAACATGGCCGCCACGCCCATGTATGGTAAAAACCCTAAAAAATCTTCTTCTCCAGATCCAATAGGCTGATGGCCTTGAAACTTGGTATGAAGCATTGAGTAAGGGGGTACTACCAAGATTATTCAAATTATGACCTTGGGTTGACCTTGACCTTTTTTACGGTAAGGTCAAATTTGCTTCCTTGTGCTTTTATTTGGCAAAATGCCAGAACATAAGATATCTCAGAAACTGTTGACGATTTTGGGCTAAAAATTGGTATATAGTCATCTTAACCCTTTCGCTGCCAAATATATAGTGAAAAGTTCCCCTCAGCGCCAAATATTTTTTTCATATTTTGCTATCGCAGGGTTCAGCTATTAAATCTTACATTTCTCATGAATTAAAGATGGTATGAACAGTGATTTTTTTACCCCTGCGTCCTGCGTCTCAGACGCATAATTTTCCCAGAGGACGCAAAATATTTCCTTGGCTGCGTTCCGGGACGCATAAAAATAGCCGATCGGTAGTCCAACTTCCGATTTCGGCTTCGTTTACAAAGCTACTTTCGTTTTAAGAATATAGCAACGGTGCATTAGCAGATTGTTATATTACTGGTAAAAAACAGTACCATGGTCTTTCCTACTCCCGCTAAATACGGAAGTCTACCTGTAATACCAATAATCAATAGTAGTTGTCCAGTACCGGAGGAACATAGTATTATCGACCATGGTGATGTCTTTTACCTAAGTGCAAACTTTTATTAATACACCGGGTCAATAAGTAATCATGCCTCCGAAAAACAAGAATAAGATCAAACTTGATTCAAAGCAGCAAACATTATTTGGTCTTCTTGGGCAAGACAAACACGCAAGGCCAGATGTTGCAGATCATGATGCGACCGATCAAACTTCGAATCCGAAATGACAACGGATGTCTCCAAATCCAATACGCTGTCTGACAATGAGACAACAGGTGATTTATTTTATTCCTGTGACCACAGGAGCTTGACGTTGGTTACTTTTTACTTATAGGGCTTGTCCTTTGAAGCCCTTTAAGTTTGGGATGCAGAGAAAATATTGCTTTTGCATCCCAGTAAAGATGCAAACCCTTGAGCTTGGGATGCAAAGATTTTAGGTCTTGTGAGTCCTGGGACTCAAAGAAGGAGATTTGTAAAAAAATCACTGTATGAAGCTCAAACTTTGAGCACAACCAGTTTAATTGTTTTCCAACAGTTTGCAATTATATTATTCCTAATTTCTTGAATTTTACGGCCTATTTAACAAATAATAAGTGATCAGGAGCACATATATGTATTCTAGAGGCTAAACCGTATTTTTCTAAAGATTTCAACTTTGACAAATAGCAATTTTATTACAAATTCTATTGAAATATTGTATTTAATGCTCTCCATGTCTTAGAACCTGATTTCTCAATAGGAGGCATTGTTCTTGGGTCATGTCTATATTCTAGCACCCGTTATATTAGAAAGTCACAAAATGCGTGCTTCAAATAGCATTTCAAGTACCTCCTATTACAGTTTTCCAACATATTTGAACCTCAACACATATTTTGTATGATGCTAAGATACTATGGCAATGTGTATAAAATTGTCAATGTACTCATTTCATTCCAACACTTTCATACAAAGGTGCTACTTTACCCCACCCCCCCAGAAAGCAGCGCCAAGTACAGAAATTCAGATGTGGGCCAAAATGTCATGATATCTCAGCATATATTACGCTAAAGTCAACAAAACTTTGTAAACAATAGTTTATTTACTCACATTATCCATACCCTTCAGTGCCATTTAACCATATATCTTCAACATCTGCTCCCTTAGGCAACCAACATTTAGCTTCAGACGCCATTTTGAATGGCAAAAACACAACTTTTTCCCTTTTTTGAAAACACGTTTTCACTATCTATCTACTTTCGTTTTTGTTCATTGTTTGGTCTGTTTACACACCGCATATGACCTTTGGATTGATTTCCAGTGTATTGTGAATTTCACCACATCGTGAAGCTTACTTATGGTTGGTTAAAAACAAGTACTAGCTTTGTCGACGCAAGTCGCCTATGGCAGTCGGCCAGGTAGTCGACTCCAGTCGCCTACGGCAGCGAAAGGGTTAATGAGTACACAAGGATTTATGAGTACAAGAGGTCAAGGTCATTCTTTGACCTTTGACCCAGATCTCTCATATTTCAACAATTTTAAACATCTCCTCAAAAGCCACTCGGCTAATTGTAACCAAATTTCATATAGAGTCTCCAGGGGTTGATGGAACAAAAATTTTTTCAAACTTACTAGGTCACATGACCAACATGGGCGCAACGCCCATATATGGTAAAAAGCTTAAAAAATCTTCTTCTCCAGAACCAATAGACCAATGGCCTTGAAACTTGGTATGTAGCATAAGGTACTCAAGTATTACCAAAGTTATTCAAATGATGATCTTGGGTTGACCTTGACCTTTTTTTACGGCAAGGTCAGATATGGGAAAAAGTTAGGACATAAGGTTTCATGGAAAGCTTTGGAGATTTTGGCCTAAAAATTAGTATATACAGTCATCTTAATGAGGTCATGAAGAATTATGACTACTAGAGGTCAAGGTCATTCTTTGATATTTGACCTAGGTCTCTCATATATTGACAATTTCAAACATCACCCCAAAAGCACTGGGCCAATTTTAACCAAATTTCATAAATAGTCTCCAGGGGTTGAGGGAACAAAAATTTGTTCAAACTTTCCAGGTCACATCACCAACATGGCCGTCATGCACATATATGGTAAAAAGCTTCAAAAATCTACTTCTCCAGAACCAATAGACCAATGGCCTTGACACTTGGTATGTAGCATAAGGTACTCAGGTACTACCATAGTTGTTCAAATGATGACATTAGGTTGACCTTGACCTTTTTTACGGCATGGTCAAATATGGGAAAATGCTAGAACATAAGGTTTCATGGTAAGTTTTGAAGATTTTGGCCTAAAAATTGGTATATACAGTCATTTTAATGAGTACATGAAGATTTATGAGTACAGAAAGTCAAGGTCATTCATTGACCTTTGACCCAAGTCTCTCATATTTTGACATTTTCAAACATAATCTCAAAAGCCACTTGGCCAGTTGTAACCAAATTTCATATGTGAGCCTCCAGGGGTTGAGGGAATGAAAATTTGTTCGAACAGTCCAGGTCACATAACCAACATGGCCACCATGCACATATACGGTAAAAACCTTTAAAAAATTTACCAACCGACAGATGGCCTTAAAACTTGGTAAATATCATCAGGTACTCAAGTTCTTCCAAGATTGTTCAAATGATGACCTTGGATTGACCTTGACCTTTTTTACGGCAAGGTCAAATATGGGAAAATGCTAGAACATAAGATTTAAAGGTAAGTTTTGAAGATTTGGCCAAAAAATTGGTATATACCGTCGTCTTAATGAAGTCATGAAGAATTATGAGAACAAGAGGTCAAGGTCCTTCTTTGATTTTTGACCCAGGTCTCTCATATTTTGACATTTTCAAACATTTCCTCAAAAGCCAAATTGTAACCAAATTTCATATAGAGTCTCCAGGGGTTGAGGGAACGAAAATTTGTTCAAACTGTCAAGGTCACATGAGGAACATGGCCACCATACCCATTTATGGTACAAATCTTTAATATTTTTCTTCCCCAGAACCAATACACCTATGGCCTTGAAACTTGGTAAGTCACATGGAATAGTGGAGTACTATCAAGACTGTTCAAATAATGACCTTTGGTTTACCTTGACCTTTTTTGCAGCATGGCCAAATATGGGAATATGCTAGAACATAAGATTTCATGGAAAGTTTAGAAGAATGGTATATATACCGTGTCTTAATGAGTACATGAAGATTTATATGTACAAGAGGTCATGGTCATTCTTAGTCTTTTGACCCAAGACTCATATTTTGACAATTTCAAACATAAGAAAAAGCTACTTGGCCAATTGCTCAGGTGAGCGATTCAGGGCCTCATGGCCCTCTTGTTGTCTTGCCTGTGACTAGCAGAGGCAAGACATAAGTATTACTTTTCCAGTGTTGTCAGCAGCGATGGTGTAAATTTTGTGTAAAGTTTTCTGGTTTATCTCTGTTTTGTGACAATGTGCGGACTGGCAAGACACCACATTCTGCAGAATTCTTGTATTTTTCAGGTTTCTCCTTACTCCACCAAGAACACCATAGAGATGCATTAGTGCTCATCTAACCTCATTCTCTGGGGTGTATTCTCTTTGATAGTCGTGCCAAACTTGGTACATTTGATGTTGAATTGTTCCACAGAATACTCTCGATATCTCGAACACTGTTATCTCAAAGTACCCTCTTATACAAAAGAATATAGCCTGGGTAAATTTACTATTTTGGTTTACAGTTCAAGTCCTGTTGCCTCAAACTACTGATATCTCAAAGTAAATTTTCTGAAATATCAGTGGTTTGGGATGAAATTTGACTTTGAGATATCGAGAGTTGACTATCGGGCTGTGTAGCGTAGTCGGTAGGTCGCCTGACTTGTTAGCCAGAGGTCCTGGGTTCCATACCTGGTCCGGCCACTTACTTTCATTTCCCCTTCCGCTGAGTCAAGAAGGGTTGTTGTCAGTTACTGGTGAAAGTAAGTGCACTTAGTACTGGTTAACTGCTTAGGAGGTCTAAGCCTGCCCAGGAATAGTGTGGTTAGGCTAACTGACCGTCCCCAACTGTTTACCATGGACTTTAAACAATAACACAACTGTATTTTTCAGGTTTCTCCATATTCCACCAAGGACACCATAGAGTGCATGTGTACCCACCTGACCTCATTCTCTGCGGGTGTATCGTCCTTGATAGTTGTGCCAAACTTGGTAGACCCATTTGATGTGGAATTGTTCCTGACCTTCTTTGACAACCCTGTAGTTGTCACCACAGTGATCATTGTATGGGTGATATATTTCTTCTTAATACACTGGGCAAGACAGGCTGACAAGAAAGATTTGGAAAGGGTAATGATCCAAAATATTGTGACAGAAGTAAACTGCTCGAACTCAAAATAAAGCCCACTGATTGGCTGCTTCCGAGCATGTGCTCAAAATAAAGCACACTGATTGGCTGCTTCTGAGCATGTGCTCGGAAGCAGTCAATCAGTGTGCCTTATTTTGAGTTTGAGAACATACTGAAGTTATATTACCTCCGGGCCAGTTTGATTTTACAGTGTTAATACATGTAGATGTTTTCCAGTCAGACATCATGAACTGAAGTTGTACTTTTTGACATTAATCGCGAATGATGGCTAGTGGTCATTGTTAAAAGTATTCATGAAGAGCTTCATGCTTCATGGAATTTTAGCTCCTCCCATATGAACATTGACATTACCAGTCAGTATGATATGTAATAGCCAGTAGTGTTGAGAAGAAAGATAGGCTATATAGCTAGTGACATAGACTTAGTATGATAAAGATGCAACACATGAGTTAAGGTTTTAGGAATGAACCACAAAAAAAAAAAAAAAGAATTGAAAAGTTTTTGCTTCAGTCCCAATCTAAAGGGAGAACACTCAAATGGTGTATAAATTCCATGTTGGTCATAAAAGGGGGCTACTTTAAACCATTACATACATGTGATATCTCCCGGATCATCCGGGAGTCTCCCGGAAATGAAGCCCATCTCCCGCGCTCCCGGAAAGTCTTCAGAATCTCCCGGATGCTGAGTTTTCCTATCATAGTTTCCTGATAGCCCTTTTTCCAACTTCATGCCCTTTTCCCCCGCCAGTAAAGAGATATCCACATGTGTATTCACAGCATCAAATATTGTTTTGACTGTGCAATAAACAAGTTGACATTAATCCCCTTATTCAGGTCACTAATAAACTCACTGACCCGTGAAAACATCTGACTGTGTTTTACCGACGAAATGTGTCCAGGAAGTCATGTCACGTGAAAAGGAGCCGATAGGCCTGTTTTACAACTACACAAAATAAGCATGCGCAATACAGTTAAAGACTTTAGTTTTCACTGCTAAGATTCCTTTAGACTCATAGACAGTAAATGCAAAACTCTGTTTAGACTGCACATAGGTGCAGCCTGATCGGTGTCTTCACTTGTCGCTCACTCCGTAAGGTAGCTTTTCCCCTAAGTGTGCATATTATATCTGCGGAACTTTGATAATTTAAGGTGTAAAATTTACGCATGAAAGTTTTGATATTTCTGTCTGGTGCATGGGTAGTTTTGCGTCAGAAACAGAATTTGATCATTGTTGTATACACTTTTAACAGTTTTAGTAGCTCGGAGTACCTTTAAGCAAAACTTATTTTGTTATGAAAGAAGTTAAGTAGAGAGATCTGAAATAGAAATTTCAAGGGAGGGAAATCTGTATGACATCTCAAGTATAAGCTTTTGCAAAAGCTAGATTCTGTGCAATAATGAAAATGATATAAATAACAGAAATATAATAATAAATAAATGATTATAATAATTAAAGAAAGGATGTATTGAGGGAAGTGGGGTGGGGGGGGGGGGGACTCAAAAGTGAACTAAACAAACTATACTATATTTCATGTTTTATTTTAAAATTAGAAAAAAATTCAGTAAACAATGTGAAACGACACGTCAAAGTTGCTGTCAAAAAGTCTCCCTGATGGAGAACTCAGTCTCCCTGAAATGAAATCCAAATCTCCCACATGGTCATCAGGACCTCATCACATGTATGCCATTAAAGCACCACAAATGAAAATATTTGAATTTGCAAATAGTGTGGTTCTGGATGAGATGGCTGATAATGAGCCGCCTAGTGGATCTGTGTCTTTCCTGCCCTCTTGTCTTTGAGTTCTCAAGTTGATATAGCTTGAACAAAACAATTTTTGAAATTTTGCAAATGTAACTTAAAATTTTTATCATTTGCTTATCTAATGCTTTAAGGGTTTGGGAAAGATTGTTCTTTCCTGGAAACATTTGACAGAAAGGAGCAATTTCTGTCCTTTGAGATGAGTAAGGACACTTTCAGGGGAAGCAAGCCATTTTTATTGTTGCCTTCCTTCTCAATTTCTTTCCCGTGAGAGTAGCTCGATCCCTTTGTGGAAGGGATATATTGTCTAGGGAAGCAAACAAGAAGTCACGAAAGTTGTTCCTCTTTATAAAAAGGTTGAAAAAGGTGGAGCTATACCTGCATAAAGCAGTTTTTTTCCTGTGAGAGTAACATCGTATATGAAAGAAGCCAAATACTTTCATGCCGGACAAATCTTCCTCGGAGAATTATCTGTTCACATTAATTATTATTGGCTGTCTAACCTTGTCAGTCACATTTTTGCACATTACAGGTGGGTGTTCTAAATTGTCCTGACAACAGCCCTAGCAACAAATATCTGTATCTGGTTTGTGTTGTCACTGGCTGGTGGAGAGATGCCGGAACATCTGCTAATGTTTTTGTCAACTTGAAAGGTCAGTTTATAGCTGTTCTGACACTAGTCACAGCAATATAGTTAATGCTATGAAAAAAGTCCTTAACTAGTAAACTATTCTGGCAATAGTGACAACAATATTAGTTCCATTAGTAATTTATTGTTCTCACAAATAACAGCAGTACTTCGCTGTTTTTATGGTTGTCATACTAGTAGTTAACTGTTCTGATAACAGTCACACCAGCAGATAGCTGTTCTGACAATACTGGCAGTAGTTGTATATATAGTTGCATCAGTATTAGCTATTCTGCCAGTTGTCATGCTAACTAAAGGCCCATTACTAGTTAACTATTCTTACATACCTGTGGATGACTAGTCTGATAATGCTGACAGTAGTTGACTTCTCACAGTTAAAGCGGTAATTAGCTGTTCTGACAAGTCTCCCCAGTAGATAACTCTTTTGAAAGTAGCACGATTGATAGGCAAAATTAAGTGATATATTTTCTCATTTGGTGTTTTTCATAATGAGTGTGTTATTTGTCATAGGATCAAAGGGAGCTAGCTCCAACCATTGCCTTACTGCTACTGCAAGACCATGCTTTCAAACAGGAAGTGAAGACTGGTTCCTAGTCACAACAGAGCAGAGTCTTGGATATCTTCAGAACATAACACTTTGGCATGATAACATGGGGACCAGGCCACGTTGGTAGTATACATATTTGTTCTTTTGTCTACGAATATTTATTTCTATATAGAGGCATATTGTTTCGATAACATGGCTTGGGAAGAATCCAAATTGAGCCTTGCTTCAGTCATAACCTCTGGATTAGGAATGTGTAATGTTAACCCCTCAATTAGTATGACCATGTACTTGTATGGTATGTCTTGTATTAAAGATATAAAGACAGTTCAGCTAATATATTAGGTAAAGCAAGTACTTTGAGATAGCAATGTTTGAGATAGCAATTCATTTTGACCATGTGTGCACTTCTTTCTGTGCGACTTTAAGGGAGACTCATTTCAGTTAGTATCTACAAAATTACTTGAAATATTAAAATTTAACAATTTAAGACTTTGATCAGTAATTATCAAGTGAAATGCCTTCATTTTATAGGCGGCTTAAAGCCCTGTTGTTGAAAGCTAATATTGTCGTAAGTTAACCAGATATAAAAAGTTTCAAACATATTGCATGCAAAATCAGTACCATTTTTTTGCTGAAAAATGTAAGGAGCTTTTGCAGTGCAGTTAAGAGAAAGAAAAAAATTTTATTTTATTTTGTATTCTGAATAAAACACTTTATGACATCTGATTTGAGCTGCCAGTCTTTGTTAAGGTGAATGGCTACAGCAGAAATTACTTTGTCAGTTTCATGTTTGCTTCCCTTCTCAAGGGGGCCCGTAAAGGAAAGAATTGGCTCCTGTAGGAGCAAATTCTTTTTTAAAAGAAGACACCCCTGTTTGAAAGGTTTCATTGTCCAGGGAAGCAAACAGGAAGCCACAAAAGTTGTCTCCTTTTGTAAAAGTGGCAAAAAACTTGGGGGTATACCCATACATCTTAGACTGTCTAGATTTGGTGGTTCTAATGAGTTCTAATAATTCATTTTTACATCCGATGTTAGGAAAATTAACCTGGATTATCATAAGGTCTGATATGGATTATTTTTAACTCTTTAAGCACTAAAAAGCAGAGGACAAAATTTACATCTGCAAAAACTAAAAAAATGCCTTGTCCAAGACATTTCATATTGAGAACTCAAAGACTAGAGGGCAAACAGTGTAGATAATGAACCGCCTCATCAGGATCTACGATGTTTGCAAATTATGCTATTTTTGTCACTGGTGCTTAAAGTGTTAAAGCAGGGTTTTCTTATGATGTATTTTTACAGGTACTTGAATCATGTCTTTGTCAAAGATGTACAACTGCAAAAGTCTTGGCATTTCATCTACAATGACTGGTTGGCCGTTGACCGAGGATCACTGCTACAGACTTCCACCACCTTGGAAGCTGTTACAGAAGAGGAACTCAAATTCAAAGCTAAACATAATTTCATGGTGAAGTCAAAGAATGACTTGCGTGATGGTCATTTATGGTTGAGTATTTTCTCAAAACCAGCCAAGAGTACATTTACTCGTGTACAGCGCCTTAGTTGTGCTCTTTCATTACTGCTTACGACCATGCTAACCAACATCATGTTTTACGGAGTCCCGACGGACGACCCTGAAGATCAAGTCGGGGTGGCTGGAAGTATAAATATAAATTTATCCGCCATCATTATTGGTATAGAAAGCAGTCTGATCATGTTCCCAGTTAACTTAGTAATTCTTCAGCTTTTCCTGAAAGCTAAACCGAAACCTAAGAGAAGATCAGTAAAATCTCTATCAGAAAGTGAGCTGCGGCTTGAGAGAATATTTGAGACATCAAGGAAGATTACAAATTTAGTGATGTTAGGTATATTAGACAAGAGGATTGAATCGTCGAGGGGTGCTGACATGTCAGGTTGGGATTGGGATGAAGGCTCTGACATGGACCTGCAGGAAAGCTGTACCTCAGAAACAAAAGGTAAGGGTGACCACCTGGGATCATGACATTGAATCAAGGTTGATTCAGCATTGCGTGCCTGTTGGGAATATTGTTTTGGCAAGGAAAAACGTGTCTTACCTTCTTAGCAGATTCACTGGAGACTGCTTCAGATATTTTGAGTTATACTAGAGAGGAAAAATCCCTGTCTCAAAAACAAATATGGTCTTCCGGAAAAAGTAGATATTGGGGAGTGCAGAAACTTTGTAAGAAACTTGTTTAGGGGGTATATATTTGGAGCCCTTAAACTATATATATATGTAAATATTACCATGTTTCAGTGTATGTTAGCGAAATCAAATTTGCTTGTTGAATCCCTCTGACAAAGAAAGTGCTGGTCTGGCCCATGGCTGGGCTGGGGCAGGTTCTGAAACAAGTTTCTTGTTGAGGGACATGAACATTAGAATAAAGTACCAATTCTCAGTGTAAGGGAAAGCCAAAAATATTTCTTCATTGGTCACTTTCAAAGAAAATTTAGGCCTTGTCCAAGATAGGGATGGAGAGGGGTAGGATATTGATGTATGATATGAAACATTCCCTGTCATAATCTAATAATCATATATTACAAAGAGTAACAATGTGATAATGTCACTATTGAAATAATCCATGTCTATCAAAATGGAAATAAATTGTCAGATGTACATTAACTGATGTGAGGTATTTATAATAAATTTCACAGATTCTTTGAGCAGTGGAAAATGGAGCAATATGTCTTATGAACAGGCTCATTCAGATTTAGGAGAGAAATCTGTCTCAGAGAAAGAATCATCTGTGGATCAGGCTACTACAAGTCCCCCAAAAAGCCCTAAGATGTAAGTTCCATATGCCACATGTGACATATTTCATGCTTCAGTGATATTGCCTTTTATGTATCTCTGACACAATTGAGCTGCTTGCATTATACTTGGGTGCTTGCAATTGTGGGTCAGTCTGACTCCGAGACGAATCTGTTACTACTTACAGGTCACTGTGACCTTTATTTCATTTCAGTGATTTTCTCATAATCATATCGTAAGCACTTAAATATTTTAGTATACTTGCAATAGTGGTTTTGTTTAGCTCTGCAAATAATCGTCAAACAAAAAAAAAATTCTGGTTTCATTTTAGGGGGGAGGGGGAAGTGGGGGCTCCCTAAATTATTGTATTCTTGCAAAATTCAAATAAAACCAGTATTTAAATAAGACATTGCATAATATATTTAAATACTAATTTTTTTTCAAACTAGATATCTAAAAATTTGACGGTACAATAAATTTCTCATGCCAGGTTGTCTAAACTTTGGCTGCAGTTATTGTACCCCGCCTTTTCAAAGAAAAGCAAGGGGACATAGTATTCAGCTTTCTGTAGCTCTGTCCTTCTTCAGGGGTTCTTCGATTTTATGCACTTTAATAGTATTTGAGCCTGAGAAATGAGAAAGATCAAAAAGCAAAAAGTTCTCCTGAAAAATCTGAAGTTTCTATAAACACCACATGCAAATTCTCAGACCATGCAAAAAACACTTGCAAAGGTTCAGAATGATTGCTACAAAACTCTAGGTGGATTTCTGCACTCAAGATAATTACTAGTCGGTTCTGTATAGATCCTTTGGAAGCAAGGAATACACCAAAGAAATGAAAATAACAGACTCGGTTTAATTGAGTCTGTTCATGACCAGAAATCAAATATGCAACACTGGCCATGCCATGGCTTAAGCGGAACTCTATTTTCAACATGACTCTAAGTTAACACAGTGATCCCAAAGAACCAGAAAATATAACCTACACTATGATGATGTACATGGAGACAGTTTATGGCGGCCACATGGTACAACATCAGCTGCAGTGAAGATAAATAAGTTCTGTATAGAGAGATCCTTTGGAAGCAAGGAATACACCAAAGAAACGAAAATAGCAGACTAAGTTCAGAATGCAAAATAAAAGTCCAGAGATTCTACAAAAATGACATACAAATCTGGCATAAAGTTTCTTTTTAGAAATGGATGCATTACTGCCATGTGAAAGCAAGCTATTTTTTTAGGACAATTATTACTGTAGGTGTCCCAATTTTTAGAATTTCTACAGTACATTTCCTTTTAACTTTGAATTCCAGTTTACCATGGTGGATCCTGTACATAGCCTGGTTCCTGGTAATCTCAACCTCCCTTGTTTCATCATATTTTGTGATGCTGTATGGGCTCAAGTATGGTTATAACAAGAGTGTGAGCTGGCTGGTTTCCTTCTTGACTGGTTTCACTCAGAGTGCCTGTGTTACCCAGCCAGTAAAAGTGTTGGCTATTGCTGTAGTGGTGACAATGATCTTCAAGAAGCCTGCAGAGTTTGACGACTTTGGACCTGACACCGAACTTGGTAATGCTACAGTTATTATACATATATTTGAGGTACAGTAGAATTTCAGTGGCTCGAGCAGGCCTGGAACCACAGAAATTAGTTCCAGCCAAAGGTAGTTCCAGCCTTCCAGGGTTAGCTTCTATATAAACTGAACTCTAGGGACCCAAGAACGAGTTCTATCCAGGCAGGGTAAATGAGCCATCAGGGTTCGAGCCATTGAGATTCTACTGTATATTAATGTTGCTTAGCAAGTTTGCAAAGCATTGGCATGGTTGGAATGGTTAGCGCTGCAACTTTGAATCATTTCGGTTGGGGAGGGGGTGTGGGTTCAAGTCCCATTGTGGGCGAGATTCTGCCTGAATTTAAATGGCACTTCATTGCACAGGATATTTCATAATCACCCTCCTATTGTCCTGATATGACTGAAATATGTCGAAAAGGATGTAAAATTGCAAGTCAGCCATCCATCTTGGCAATTAAGATACTCTTGTAATCTCACACATTTTACAAAAAGATTATTATGCATCAGCAACCAAAATGCAAATAATAGGTGAGTTAATGTATCTTCAAGGGAGATCACTCTCGTACACCTTAAAATTGGTTCCAAGTAGAATAAATGCAAAGTAAATCACCTGGGATTGGTTGATCAAAGCTAACAACGTTGTTAGTTAATCAGACATTAAAATTTGTATCATGTGATACGGAAATACCTAGAAATTTTTTTTTTGCCGAAAAAATGTGAGCAGCACTGCAAAAGCTACTCACATTTTTTCAGCAAGAAATGTCTGTTTTTGATATCAACTTCCCTATGAAAGTTAGCCAATGGGCGCGTAATGAGCTTGTTAAGCTAATGATGCTTTGAACAAGTGGGCAATGAAATGTACTTTTACCCACTTTTCTGTTACTGGAGCAGGGCTGGAATTTCTTAAATTGTCACTCGTCCTGCGGCACAAGATGTATAGTGAAATTAATAAGTTACCTTGGCAGTACTGAGAAATTCTACTCGTTGCCATGGTGATTGTAAGAGTGGACTTTTCCTGCCCTGTGGAGACTATGGTAATGGTTCTAAAATTTTAGATGTTCATACTTTAGGAAAATCTTGGCCTTGAATGGCTTTCTAACATTTTTAGTGAAACAGCAAACATTGTAGGCATTGATCAAACAGCTTACGAAAACGGAGCACTTAATTCTTTTCCTAGTTTGTGATGGTTAACATCAAGACAGTATAATTACACCATGAAAAGATTAAATTGCATCTTGTCGCAATATCCAGGAGAGGGTTGTGGAGCTGGTGGGATTCAAACCTGTGACCTGCCAAATATTGAAGTGTTGTATTATGTACCACACTTCTGTAAACCTTTATATTAAACATGAAGGTAGTTTCTATAAAAATTCTAAGTACAGTCAACCCTTCATTATAATGGCACACATTACAACAGCAAAATCCTTAATAACATCACTTTGATATTCATGGAATGGCTATACTGTTCTAAGTATGTATTCTTCACAACGGCAAATTCAGTTTGACAGCAAAATGTTTGGGAACAAATGTTGTCGTTGTAAAGAGGGTCCACTGTATTGGGACAGACATGTCTTAGTGACATGTCTTAGTGAACAATGCTGAATTAGATATGACTGCTCTCAAAGTTTGGTAATGGTCTACACTGTTTGCCATACCATCTGCATCTTTTGACACATTACTGCATTGTAAATCCAAACTGTTCTATTGTTATGGTAATTGTTGTAATAGTAATACCATGGTTTGTCCGCCTGTACGAGGAGATAATCCACAAGCTCGGGGATTATCTCCTCGTACAGGCGGACAAACCATGATATAACTATTTTATACCACCCTTACCATGTAGACCTTGCTCATTGCGAAATATTTTGTGCTTAAGTTGGCGTTTTCTGGTAAGGGTGGTATAATTAGGTGTTAGAATTTTTATGGTATTGGCTACAAACCCTTCCTAGGACTTACTGGAGCAAATCCTTTCCTGTAAGATTGCCCCTATAAGCCTCTGATTCTTTTCCATTCTATGTTTTATGCCCCAATATTTAGCACTCAAAGGGCTAACAGCAAAAATTGTAGAATTTGCCTAGATCCAGATGAGGCTGCTGATAAGAAGCTGTCTCATCTGGATTTATGCTAGTTTGCCCTCCAGTCTTTGAATTTGCAATTTGGTGTAGCTTAATTGGACCAAATGTTTTATAAAATTTTGCCGACATAAATTTTTGTTTGCTATTTTAATGCTTTAAGGATTAGGTTAAGAACTAAATGTCATTTTTTAGCTCACCTGAGCCAGCGGCTCCGGGGGAGCTTATAGGATGGTAAGGCTCTGTCGTCCGTCGTCGTCCGTCGTCCGTCCGTCCGTCCGTCAACAATTTCAAATGACTTCTCCTCTGAAACCGCTGGGCCAATTGTAACCAAATTTCATATAGAGCCTCATGGGACCTTAGGAACGAAAAGTTGTTCAAACGGTCCTGGTCACATGACCAACATGGCCGCCATGCCCATATATGGTAAAAACCTGAAAAAATCTTCTTCTCCAGAACCAATAGGCCGATGGCCTTGAAACTTGATATGTAGCATCGGGTACGCGAGTACTACCAAGATTGTTCAAATTATGACCTTGGGTTGACCTTGACTTTTTTTACGGTAAGGTCAAATTTGCTTCCTTATGCTTTTATATGGCAAAATGCTACAACATAAGATATCTTGGAAACTGTTGAAGATTTTGGGCTAAAAATTGGTATCTACAGTCATCTTAATGACTACATGAAGATTTACGAGTACAAGAGGTCAAGGTCATTCTTTGACCTTTGACCCTGAACTCTCATATTTTGATAAGTTCTAACAATCTCCTCAAAAGCCACTTGGCCAATTGAAACCAAATTTCATATAGAGCCTTCAGGTGTTGAGGGAACAAAAATTTATTTACATGGTCCAGGTCACATGACCAACATGGCCACCACGCCCATATATGGTAAAAACCTTTAAAAATCTTCTTCTCCAGGACCAGTTGACCGATGGCCTTGAGACTTGGTATGTAGCATTGGGTACTTGAGTACTATCAAGATTGTTCAAATTATGACCTTGTGTTGACCTTGACCTTTTTTACAGCAAGGTCAAATATGGGAAAATGCTAGAACATGAGATTTCATGATAAGTTTTGAAGATTTTGGCCTAAAAATTGGTATATACAGTCATCTTAATGAGTACATGAAGGTTTTGGAGTACAAGAGGTCAAGGTCATTCTTTGACCTTTGACCCAGAACTCTCATATTTTGACAATTTCAAACAAATCTCCTCAAAAACCACCGGGCCAATTGTGACCAAATTTTATATAGAGCCTCCAGGGGTTGAGGGAATGAAGAAATTTTCTAACGGTCCTGGTCACATGACCAACATGGCCACTATGCCCATATATGGTAAAAACATTTAAAAATCTTCTTCTCCAGAACCAATTGACCGATGGCCTTGAGACTTGGTATGTAGCATTGGGTAGTTGAGTACTATCAAGATTGTTCAACTTATGACCTTGTGTTGACCTTGACTTTTTTTACAGCAAGGTCAAATATGGGAAAATGCTAGAACATAAGATTTCATGGAAAGTTTTGAAGATTTAGGCCTAAAAATTGGTATATACAATTGTCTTAATGAGGTCATGAAGAATTATGAGTACAAGAGGTCAAGGTCATTTCTTGACCTTTGATCATCATCGCTCATATTTTGACATTTTTAACCATTTCCTCAAAAGCCAAAGGGCCAATTGTAAACACATTTCATATAGAGCCTCCAGGGGTTGATTGAATAAAAATTTGTTCAAACGGTCCAGGTCACATGACCAACATGGCCGCCATTACCACTTATGGTATAATTCTTTAATATTTTTCTTCTCCAGAACCAATACACCTATGGCCTTGAGACTTGGTATGTAGCATGGAGTACTAGAGTACCACCAAGACTGTTCACATTGTGACCTTGGGTTTACCTTGACCTTTTTGCGGCATGGTCAAATATGGGAAAATGCTAGAACATAAGATTTTGTGGAAAGTTTTGAAGATTTTGGCCTAAAAATGGTATATATGGTTGTCTTAATGAGTACATGAAGATTTATGAGTACAAGCGGTCATGGTCATTCTTTGACTTTTGACCCAAGACTCATATTTTGACAATTTCAGACATGATAAGAAAAAGCCACCTTGCCAATTGCCCAGGTGAGCGATTCAGGGCCTCATGGCCCTCTTGTTTGATGTTCTTGGAAGTATGCACAAAATGGGTTACATGCAAAGTCAGTGATGCCCAAAGGGCCTCACATAAACTTTGCTTGGAACCTATTGCGTTCATACTTCCATGGACTTCCAAAAAATGAAATTTATCTTTTATGTTTATACCATGTTTTCACATCAATTTTGTTACTTATTCTTGAAATTTTGACTAATTTAATGCCAAGGAAAGGATGGAGAGCCCAGCATAGGCTCATCTGAGGAAATTGCCGTTGAGTGTAAAAATATAGTTATGATTATATTGTTTTAGATGAAGATGAAGTGTACCTTCATAATGTCAGTGGAGCAAAGGAGATCCATCATCCTACCATACAACCACTCACTAAGTCTTTGTTGGAGAAGATTAGGCAAAGACTGCACTTGGAATGGCTCATGGATATGACCATTAGAGACATTGTGTTCTATGTGATTTATATAGCGGTTGTCACATTTATGGTGCATGGACACAGAGACGTTAAATTAGCCTATAGCAATAAGGTTGCAATAGAAAATGTCTTGGTGACACCAAGCTGTGTTGATGAAGATATGTGCTATTCCTTAGAAGAGGTAACTGTCTAGTTATCTGCATACATTTATTGCATTACCAACATATAAGCTGCGACACAAGAAAACCAACAAAGTGGCATATGCGCCAAGCAAAGACTCAGATCAGCCTGGGCATTCGCCCAGTCTGATCAGAGTCATTGCTGTGTGCTTAAAGGGTAGCTAATGGTCTAAGCTACCTCCCTGCCGACAGCGAAGAGTCTGATCAGACTGAGCGGATGCCCAGGCTGATCTGAGTCTTGCTGGGCGCATTTGCCACTCTGTTGGTTTTCTCGTGTCGCAGCTCATATAACTTTTATCTTGTCTCTTCATTAAGCTGAATGGGTACACTTTCAGGAGAAGTAACTATTATCATTTTCCTTTTTTATGCCCCCGTGACGATAGTCAGGGGGCATTAAGATTTGCTCCTGTCTGTCCGTCCGTCCATCCGTCCGTCAGTCTGTCTGTCCGTCCGTCCGTTCGTCACACTTTACGGTATAGAGTTTGTGTAATCAACTCCTCCCACAGTTTTCAGTGGATCTTTTTCAAACTTCACATACATGTTGTGGACATATTGAAGATGTGCATGTTGGTTTTTGTTGGAGCTAGAATTAATTTTGACAGAATTACAGCCTTTTGAACTTAGTCTTTTTAGGCAAATTTTTGCATTGTAGGGTGTGTAGTTTGTGTAAAGTCAGGGGGCATTAAGATTTGCTCCTGTCTGTCCGTCCGTCCATCCGTCCATCAGTCCGTCCGTCTGTCTGTCCGTTCGTCACACTTTACGGTATAGAGTTTGTGTAATCAACTCCTCCCACAGTTTTCAGTGGATCTTTTTCAAACTTCACATACATGTTGTGGACATATTGAAGATGTGCATGTGGGTTTTTGTTGGAGCTAGAATTAATTTTGACAGAATTACAGCCTTTTGAACTTAGTCTTTTTAGGCAAATTTTTGCATTGTAGGGTGTTTAGTTTGTGTAATCAACTCCTCCCACAGTTTTCAATGGATCTTCTTCAAACTTGGCATACATGTTGTGGACATATTGAAGATGTGCATGTGGGTTTTTGGTAGAAATAGAAATGATTTTGACAGAATTACGGCCTTTTGACTTAGTCATTTTAGGCAAATTTTTACATTTGTAGGGTGAGTTGTTTGTGTAATCAACTCCTCCCTCAGTTTTCAATCGATCTTTTCCAAACTTTGCATACATGTTATGGACATATTGGAGATGTGCATGTGGGGTTTTGGTGGAGCTAGAATTGATTTTGACAGAATTATAGTCTTTTGAACTTAGTCATTTTAGGCATATGTTTGCATTGTAGGGTAAGTACTTTGTGTAATCAACTCCTCCCACAATTTTCATTGGCTGTTTTTCAGATATTGGAGACTTGTTGTGGACACAGTGAAGATGTGCATGTTGGTTTGATAGGAAAAAAATAATTCTGAAGATATTATGGCCTTTTAAACTTAGTCATTTTGGGCTGCATTTTGCACTATAGGGTATAAACTTTGTGAAATGTTTTCAGTGGATTCTTTGTAAATAGCATTTGTGCTTGAAAGGTGCTTTAGGGATGTACACATGTCCTGTGACAGGCGCTGCACGGGGGCATCATTAGTGTCTTACAGACACAATTTTCTAGTTTTCTCCTTTATCAATGGAGATCAGTTTCAAAGAAAAGAATGGAACAAATTCTTTCCTTGAGCATAGACCCAATTTTGGAAGCTCTGTGGTTTATCATACACCTTAAGAGAAGTTGGTGAAATTTAAAACAAAGTCCCTTGTGATTTTGATATTAAATTAAATCTTCAGCAAAAGAATTCATGGTTAAAAAGAAATTGAGATGGGTGTGAAATGGTAGATCATTGTTCTTAGTTTTTATCAAATGCCATATTTTCTCATATTGCAAATACTGTACCTTAATTGGTCTAAAAGTTTCTATCAAAAAACATGGCATTCATATAACAGCCATATTATCTTTCCATAGAATTAGGGGATAACTGTACTCAAAATTGTAATTTTGGAAGTTAAATCAATAGGTTTTATGGTCAGAAATTTCGTTTTACGGCGAAGCGCCATTGGAGTCATAAAATGCAATTTGCAACCATAAAACCTACGATTTATTTCCCCAAATGACAAGTTTTAGTATGGTTATCCCCATTTTAATGCACTTTATTATATTTGCCTTTCCAAATCTACTAATTTACATCCGCAGCGAGCACTTTCAGCAGCGTAAAACCATAAAACAGCCAATGTTTCGGACAGTATATCGCAGGATATAATGTCGCAAATTTTTGACATTATCCAATCAGACGTTGCGTTTCATACGTAAGGGCATTAGAATACATAATATCAGAAACATGGCAGTAATATAACAGCCCTGTTGCCTTTCAACAGAATAATGTTTGTCCAATTATGCTTGTTTCAGCAAGGCCAGAATCCCTGGGTAAAAATGACTTTGGTAAGATACAAAAACAGGCACATTAGGGTTGAGTCGGGTAACTTCAGACAACAGGTAAATTCGGACAGTGAGATTGTTTCCTTTACATGTCAGTTGTATGGAATTAAAACAAAAATAACTGGTCAAACAGTGAAAAGCCGTCTCATCTGGATTTTCACTTTTTGCAATGGTATGTCCAAATTTACCCGCTGTCCGAAGTTACCCGACTCGACCCTAACTGGAATAAAAAGATGTTGTTTTGACATTTTTGTGATGTCATGACATTATACAGATGTTTATTTGATATCATTTGACATTGTGTGCCTTGAGAAATACTAATTGCTATTCGATCATATTTATCAATATTCAGGCAAACACCGTAGAAGGAATGTTTGAATATTTTGAAGAAGTATTGATTCCCTCTCTAGCAGATATGTCTATAGCGGATCATGAGTATGCCACTTTTGGATCAAACCATTTCCTACTGGGTCCCTGCAGATTAAGACAGAAGAGGATTAGCAAGGGTATGTTGATTAACATAATGAAGTCAGTTTTAATTGTATTGCTATCTTTTATTTATTATTATTATTATTATGATTATTATTGTTGTAGTTGTTTTAAAGCCAGTCTATTTTGGTGGTAACTTACCATCTTAATTTGGCTTGATTTAGCTTTAAAAAGGGTTCTGCTCTCTAGAATGACCCCAAATATCTAAATCAGTCTTATGGATAGGTTTTTCCCATCCAAAATCCTGAAAATCTAGATCCATCTTAAAAGATGGATGTATAGTTCTTGGATTGTTTTCAAAGGGAAAAAAATGTCACTTACCGTCCCGACATGACCTTAGTTGTTTACCGTGGACGTTAAGCATCAAATCAACCAACCAACCAACCAACCAGTCTTGTCACGGTAATTCTAATGTGTTCTAGTGGCAGAGATACTAGTGCTTCTATTGGCAGTGATAAAAAGTATCCAAAAAGCAAGAAAAACATTTGCAAAACTTGGTGGACAGTTTTTTCTTCTTCATATTTGAGTTTAGTACATGTAATTCAAGTCTGTATACTGTGCTAAAAAGTCTGGATAATCTACATGTAATTTGAAAGCATAAAACTCAGCAAACCAGCATAGCTTTATAGTTAGGGTTCCATACACAGATAAATGGATGGATTGGTGAGTGTTGAATATAAGTGCCCCACTCCACATGATAAACACTTACATCATGTCTGCATGGCATGCTATGATGTTGGATTGTTTTGGTTGGGTCTGCTTTGCGATACATTGTCCAATTTTTATAGGCTACTAGCTCAATTTGAATAATGTTATTACGAGCTTTTTAACTGCTGCAGTTAACAATTTAAAAATGATTGAATACCAATTGCTGGTGTGAAATAAAAGCTTTCTAGTATTCACTTTTCAGTATATTTTATTATGTAGACTTGTTTCTTAAGTTATGAAAACCAAATAAAATTGTGCTAATATGCTATTCACATGAATCACCAAATGTGGCATCTGACCAGGGTCTGCAGATTGTATAAACAAAGAGTAAGTCTCTTTAAAAAGAAATAAAATGTAAATAAACCAAACCATTTATGCCTTAAATGAGAAATGGACTAATCTTATAAGAATAGAGGAGTTATGTATTACCCTGCATTTCAGTATAAATTTTTCGCATAAGCTAAATCAGTTTTACTTCTGAAATGTTTTAGCACATAACTGCATTGGCAATGAAAATTGCACTATACTAACTCTTTCACTACCAAAAAGCAGACGACAAAATTTACGTCTGCAAAAGTTAAAAAAATGTCTTGTCCAAGACTTTTTATATTGAGAATTCAAAGACTAGAGGGCAAACAGTGTAGATCTAGCCTCATCAGGATCTACGCTGTTTGCAAATTTTGCTAATTGCGTCACTGGGGCTTAAAGAGCTAAGTCTTGTGCAGCTATTGTTCATTTTCTTATAGGTACATGTGGCCAAACGAAACATTTTGTGGTTGAAAGATTTGGTCAAGATTTTCCTGAGTGTACAGCCTCATACTCAGTGGATGATGAAGACACTGGCTCTTACAATAACTCCTGGGAATTACCCATGTCACACCAATTATCTGGTAAGGACCCTGATATTTGGACCTACCAATCATCTTCGAAGCTTAAAACAATATCTTACAGTGGTGAGCATGCCACATACTCGGGAGGAGGATTTATATTAGAAATGCCTTTGGATGCTGATTTGATTACTCTGCTTAATAACATACAGAACACCGACTGGATAGATGCTCGCACCAGAGCAGTTTTTGTAGAGTTTACACTGTATAATCCAAATGCTGACTTGTTCAGTGTTGTTGTGATTATCTTTGAATTCTCAAATGTTGGTGGAGTTTTCCCAAACCATCATATCTTTACCACAAAACTGTATCATTATTCCACAAATTTAGGTCCATATGTAGTAGCGTGTGAAGTATTTTTCCTGTTATTCAACATAGCCTTTACTTATATTGAAATAAGACGTTACAAAAAGCTTGGGAGAAAAGAATACTTTGAAGATATATGGAGCTTTGCAGAGATACTTCAACTAGCTGTGTCCTACACTGTAATTGGGCTGTTTTTTCAACGTCTGGTTTCAGCCAGTAGTATTTTAGATCAGTATCGAGACAGTAATGGACAGACATTTGTCAGTTTTTATACTGCAGTTTTCTGGGATGAAATTCTTGGGTATGTATTAGCATTTCAGGTTGCATTTGTAACCCTCAAGTCTTTGAAGCTGCTGCAATTTAACAAGAAAACGTTCATGATAAGTGACACAATCACATTTTCCAGACGTTTTCTTTTGAGTTTTGTGTTTATGTTTACTTTGTTTATGGTCGCTTTTGGTCATTTCACAACACTTGTGTTTGGCACAGTTTTGAGTGAAAACAAAAGTTTTGGGGACAGTCTCATAACTCTGTTCAATTTTGCCTTAGATTCCTCAGATCTTTTGGGTTTGTATGAGATCAGCAGAATTCTGGGTCCAATATACTTTGTCATTTTTATTGTTTTTACTCAGTGGTGCCTTTTGACAATACTGGTGGCAATTCTTAACTTCGGAATCAGTGAGTCAAAAGCTAAAGCAAAAACAAGGCGCAGTAGATTTGAATTAGTGAATTATATTGTTAGAAAGCTTAAAACTATTCTTTGACGTCAGATTTAATTGGTTCTCAGAGATCCAGATATGTTTCTATGTTTTGTGTTAAGATGAGTGGATACAGTTTCAGGGAAAGCAATCTGCCATTTTTAGTTCACATGAGCTGAAGGCTGCAGGAGTGCTTATAGTATAGGCTTGGGCCCTATCAACATTTTCAACGTTTGATGTTTCCATCAAATGATGGCTGTAGGTTGAGACCCTTTTATTGGGGTTAGCTGTTCAGGACCTGATGACCCCTTGTCATTTTTGCCTGCCTTGGCAATTCGGGTCAACTCTTCAGTCTTGAAGGGAAGAATTTGCTCCTAGACACCATTTTTGAAGGGCTTTGTCACCCTGGAAAGCAAACAGGAAGTCACAAAAGTCACAGACAGTTCTGTCCTTAGTATGATGGCTGTACCAGTTTTCGGGGTATTTACATTTGCATTTGCTCACAACATAAAAACTGTGTGATTAACAAAAATCAAAAACTGATGGTCAGTATGTACATAAAAATATGTGTTAAGTAATTTTTAACTTACATTTCATGTCCGCATGCCGCCATGTTTACATATTTGATCAACTCCACACAGATGCTCGACTGAATCTGCTCCCCGAAACTGCCCCAGTTTTCGGGGTATGTTAAAGAAGTTGCCTTCAAAATGCATCAGCTGCAGATCCTAATGATAACAACTGTTTTCATGAGACCTGCAATTCTTTAGGCTGTAGAAACGATCTTTGAATTATCAGAAAAAAAGTTCATAATTGAATAAAACACCGTGTCATCTCCGTCGGTACTTTCCATAAGCTTTACAGTGTTTCCAATATGGCCGCTTTTACGGTCACCAACTACAACTAACGTGCTGTTGCGCGTCAATTAGTGTATGATGAAACATACTGATTCAACTTTCTGTTTGCAAAAAATAATCATCTTTAGAGGTCCCTGACAAGAAAGCGGTATAATCTATCAAAATACCCCGAATTCTGGCGCACCCCGAAAACAGGTACATCGACCATACTCTGTGTTTGGGGTCATAGAGAAAGGCATAGCATTGTATCTGAATAGTGTTATATGAGATAAAACTTTGATTGAACATAAGGCAAATTGACATTTAATACCCTAATATGCTTAAATATTGGGACACTTAAACCATGAATTTGTCCAAAATGGAAAATTAATGGTTTTTAGGTGTCCCAATATTTAAGCACATTATGGTACTCATTTGCCTTTTATTACTGGAAAGATATGTTTCATTTGGGCATAAGGTACCAGTAAGAGAATTGTAGTGAGAAGTATTATATTGAGGCTGTATTGTATCTTACTGTAGATTCCCCTTGTCCATATCTGGTGTAGTTTACATGTATCGTACATGCCAAGTCTCACTAAGTGATGCTGACGGTCATTGTGAAGAAGTTGTTTCCCTTGAATTCTTCAATTCACCAGAAGCACAGTTTTGCATACAATGTTTTCCTTTGTATGTACAGGTAGTAATCTACCTCAGCATTAGAGCTAGAGCTATGAAAGGAGATTATCTGATGAAAATTCTGAGATGATTATGCTTATTTCGGTACAAAAACAGGTTTTACCCCTCAACCCCTCATTAGAAACTCTTGATTAGAACCCTCTCAATGAGACTAACTAAGATTGTTCTTGTCGAGACAGTTCTGAGGTGTTACAATCTATGTTTTAATGGTGAATTCATAAAAATTATCCCAGAATTATCACTTTAATGCCCTCATCCCCAGCTCTGATAGCATTACTCCATCCATACAATTATGATGATTGTAATACACGTTTTTGAGCTAACTTGCTTTCACCATTATGCTGCTTAGCATTGCAAAACAGAACTATGAACTGTTCTTGTATGTGTGTGTGTGTGTGTGTGGGGGGGGGGGGGGGGGGGGGGGGGGGATATAATAATTTCTTTTAATGTATGTGTGTGTTGGGGGGGGGGGAGGGGGTAGGTAATATTATTGTATTGTTTAGAGATTTTTCTTCACAATTTTAAGAAAAACTGTAAGAAATTTTGGCATTTCATTTTCTCTTGCCATGTTCGATGTCATGAGAAATTATGATGAAATTTGTCGTTTGAGCAACCATTTTTTCTTGCCATTTCTTGCCATCACCAGAAATTATGGTGAAATTTGTTTGTCTAGCATATTCTGTCATTTTTTGACATGAAATCATGATGAAACTTGTTTTGTTTAACATATCCTGCTGTTTCTTGACATGTTTGATGTCGCATAATCCTGTTGTTTCTTGACATGTTTGATGTCACAAGAAATTATGATGAAATTTGTTTAACATATTCCGTTGTTTCTTGACATGTATATCACAAGAAATAAGTATGAAATTTGTTTGTTTCAGCATATTCCGTTGTTTCTTTCCATGTTTGATGTCACAAGAAATTATGATGAAATTTTTTTGTTTAGCATATTCGATTGTTCCATCCCATGTTTGACATCACAAGAAATTATGATGAAATAGTTTATTTAGCATTTCCATTGTTTCTTGACTTTTGATGTCACAAGAAGTAATGATGGAATTTGCTTGTTTTGGAATATTCGTTGTTTTCATCCGTGTTTGATGTCACTAGAATTATGATGAAATTTGTTTAAGCATATTCTGTTGGTTTCTTTATGTTTGATGTCATGAAAAATTATGATGATATTTGTTTAAGCATATTCCCGTTTCTTGACATGATGAAATTTGTTTGTTCAGCATATTCCTTTTGTTTTTGCCACGTTTGAATCAGGAGAAATTATGATGAAATTTATTGTTTTAGCTTCCATTGATCCTTAGAGGTTGATGTTATGAGGATCTATGATGAAACCACATTAGTATTCAATTGTTTCTTGTAATGTTTGATATCGTGAGTATTGTTGTAGTATTCATATTTTGTGCAGCTCTTGCTGTTATGAGAAATAAGTTGAAATTGTTGTTAAACATTCCACTAAGTGCTAGTTTTTTTTAGGTGACCTGAGCGAGAGGCTCTGGGGCAGTTTATAGTATAGGCAGGCTCTGTCATCCATTGTCGTTTGTCTTCCCATCCAAAGACTTCTCCTCTGAAACCACTGGTCCAATTGTAACCAAATTTCATAATGTTATATAGCCTCCGGGATCAGGGAAAGGAAAAGTTGTTCAGGTGGTCCTGGTCACATGACCAATATGACTGCCACTCTTATATAAATGTATGGTTAAAACCTTTAAACATCCTTCTTAAGAACCAATAGATGGATGGCCTTGAAACTTGGTAGTTCAGTTCAATTCTCCTAACGTTCCCCAAGTGGCTCAGCCTTACATAACCATAGTTGCACGCACTTGGTGCCGAGTGTCTGTCCAATGAAACTTGGTATGTCGCACTGGGTACATGAGTACTTCCAAGATTATTCAAATGATGACCTTGGGGTGACCTCGACTTCTTTTTACGGCAAGGTCAAATTTGCCCTCTTGTGCTTTTATATTGGAAAATGCTACAGCTTAAAATTTCATGGAAATTGTTGAAGATTTTGGCCTTAAAATTGGCTGTATATATACAGTCATCTTAATGAGTACAGGAAGATTTATGAGTTCAAGAAGTCAAGGTCATCCTTTGACCCACGTCTCTCATATTTGAAAATTCTAAACATTTCTTCAGAAGCTTCTTGGCCAGTAGTAATCAAATTACATATAGAGCCCCAAGAGGTTGAGGGAACTAAAAATTTGTTCAAATGATCCAGGTCACATGACCAACATGGCCACCATGCCCATATATGTTTGAAACCTTTAAAAATCTTCTTCTCCAGAACCATTTAGGAACGGCGGTAGTTTAGTGGATAACAGGCTGGACTACCAATCAAGGGGTCCCAAAATTGATCCCCAGCTTCTCCCGGCTTTCGGATGAGACTTTAAACCAAGGTTCTGTCTCCATATAACCCAGTCTTTTGGTGGCATGTTAAACTCAAGTTCACTCACTCACTCACTCCAGAACCAATTGGCAGATGGCCTTGAAACTTGGTATGTAGCACTGGGTGCACAACTACCAGGATTTTTCAGATGATGACCTTGGGTTGCCTTTGACTTTTTTACAGCAAGGTAAAATTTGCTTTCTGGTGCTTTTATATGGGAAAATGCTAGGATATAATGTATTTGATTAAAATTTTGTGATGAGCAAAAGCAGGTCAGGCTAGCTATCATGCACTCGTACAGGTTTTGTTGATTCTTGCAACAATCTCATTAACGTTTGGCTATATCCCATCATTTATTTGCCATTTTTCAAAGGGAAACAACTTTTATGAAACTTCCTGGTTGCTTCCCTGGAAGCACCCTTTCCACAATGGGGTCAACCATTAAAGGAAAGAATTTACTCCAGTAGGAGCAAATTCTTTCCTTTAATGGTTGCCACCAATTGAGAAGGGAGACAGAAATGAAAATGGCAGAGTTGCTTTCCCTGAAAGTGTACCAATTCACCTAAAAATTGCCAAGATTAAATCATGTAACTTTATGTAATTATTATGTTGTTTTAAAGTTTAAACAGTATTGTACATATGTTATAAAACCTTATTATTTGATGATTTTTAACTGGTTATTGCTGTTTATATGCGAAATTGTGCCATATGTGTTCATGTTTACTTTGACAACAGGTTTTATTGAATAGTTATTAAACTGAATCTGCTGTTTTCAATCTTTAGTTTGTCGAAACCTTAGGATAGAGGCAGCTATAGTTTTTGGTTCAGTTACCCTGATATTTAGAGTAACATGTTGTTATTGGCTGCATGGATTCCACTTTTCTGCACTTGCATACCATTTGTCATAAACTATGTCTTCCTTGGACATGCTTGCAAACGGTAACAACATAGTTAGAGGCTTTGGTTGATACATTGTGCTTGCAAACAATAAACACTTAGTTGGAGTCTTCTCTGTACACACCCTGCTTGCAAACAGTAACAAGTAACTTTTAGGTTCTGTTGGGTATATTGCAATTGTTGCAAACAGTAGGGTCAAGTCAGGTAAATTCGGACAGCAGGTAAATTCGGACACACCATTGCAAACAGTGAAAATCCAGATGAGACGGCTCATAACGAGCCGTCTCATCAGGATTTGCACTGTTTGCCCAGTTATTTTTGTTTTAATTCCAAACAACTGACATATAACGGAAACAATGCAATTGTCCGAAATTACCTGTTGTCCGAATTTAGCTGACTTGACCCTAATGTCTTTGAGCTTTACTGAATTCATTGTACTTTTGAACACTAATTCAAGGCTTTGCTAGATCTATTGTAATTTAGAACACAAACATCTAGTTTGAGGCTTTGCTCGATACATTGTTCTTGCAAACAGTAACAATTGAGGCTTCTCTGGCTAAATTGTGCTTGCAGTAACAGACTGACTTTGAGCCTTTGCTTGATAACAGCAATGTTGTTCAACTATAAATGACCAGAGACATAAATGATCTGCGTGGCAAGACATGTAGTTTTGGTTTAAAAATAGTTTCAGATTAGCAACATTTTTATATCTCGTACAGTGTTAGCCATGTAAACTCATTCCAACCTTGGGTGGTCAGGAGCAGTCTGGAGATTATTGTAAAGTTGCTTCAAAATTCAGTGATTTCTTCATGTGAAGTGAGGTAGAATTCTTCATGTGAAGTGAGGTAAATATTGCTCAAGTGAGGTAAATATTGCTCCAGCAATTTGAATTTGTTTGCAATTCACCTTGCCTCATTTTCATCAAGTAAATGAAAACAAATTTACACAGCCACTGACAACCACGTAATAATTTAAGAATACTTTTACTGTTTGAAAATGGAAGCTAATGGAAAACAAGATGAATGCACTTTTTTTTTAATTCATAGTAACAAAAATATCAGAGCTCTATAGAAGTGAGGGGTTTGATGACATTTCCAGGGTTATTAGTTCATTCTCCATCAAAGTGTCCCCTCATTGGAACAGCCTTCCTGAGAGAGTTTGAATGAGGGCACATAATGTACCATAGTAGCTGGGCTATAAGATGGGGCTCCCTCTTCTAGAGCTACCCCAAATATATAAATCAGTCATGTGTAATTTATTATAAGATAGGGTTTTCTCTTACAAAACAATCCCAAAAAATGGGATTGTTTTGAAGGAGAAAACCCCACACTTCATACCCAAATATGGTATATCGTAAGGTGCTTTAGAATTGGGACACCTGAAAATAATTAACAAATGGAAAATTAATTATTTTTAGGTTTCCCAAAATCTAGGCACATTACAGTATTTCTATGGAGAGGAATGAGACAAATAGCCCAAAATTATCATCAAAACCCTATCTTATATGGAGTTCTGATTCACTTGTAGTTTTAACATGATAGACATTGCACACTAACAACAAAACAATAATATACGATATATCTGAAAATAATGAGCAACAGTACTATAATGATGCTATATATTTGGACGGAATTATCTGCTCAACAATATAGACCCAGCTCAGACTGCTTCTCTTTAAGCGATCTGATCAGGTTCTGCACTGTTTGCCATTCCTGCAGCACTGGCTGCTGCTGACATTATAACTGGATAATAAGGTGTATACTGACAGGCAAAATAAACACATGAACAAGATCAGCATGCCATAGAAACCTGTTTAGCATTCTGTATGGTGACAGAAAATTTCAGTCTTTCATGAACATTTTGCAAGAAAATTTTGAACTGTTCAGTGGTACATTTTGTGAATTCTACATTATTTATTGGAAAAGGAAGTAGTCGTATTCTAGCAAAAATACAGATTCTTGCAGCCAGGTCTAATGCAGAAGTGTTCTAAAAATGGGAGGAGCCCCGGTAGCTTAGTGGGTTAAGCGCTGGCCTACTGATCTAGTGGACCAGGGTTCGAGCCCCACTAGAGGCGAGAAGCTTTCCTATCGTAAACTGGGTTCCATTGCACACAGCCTTTCATTATAACCCTTCCATCGTCCTTATATGACTGAAATACTGTTGAAAAGGATGTAAAATCTCAAACATCCATCCATCTAAAAATAGTTTGTTTTTTTTGCTTGTCAACATACTTGAACTGTCTTATTTGATCAATATACATGTACATTATTAAATTATTCTACAGAATTTTTCCACTACTGTGCACATCAGCAGATTGTTCTGTTTGACAGAAGGAACATATTTTTGGACCCAAAACTGACTAACGTATTTTACTACCTATGCATAAACAGTCTGGTCAGGGCATTAAGTTTGTAAGCAAAAACGGATCTTTTAGATGTTCATACCCTGATCAGACCATAAATGAAAGCAACTTGACATGTAGTTTGTATATGCTGAAAAAAGAAACTACATATCATACATTCAAACCATTTTTCTCAGCACTGTGTAACAATTCTCATACATAGTGCTCAATGCACAAATGAGCTGAAAGGAGGCATTTTATACACACGTATATGAGCATTAAAATAGAATAATGAGGGCATGAAAATTCATGCGAAACTAAAAATGGGTATGTTACATGCATGACGGAAACTGGGTATGTTAAGGTTTATGGGTACACTACCATATTTTCTGCCTTTTTTACAAAGGAAAACAACTTTTGGAACTTAGTCTTTGTTTTCCTGGATGCCCTTCCATAAATGGGGTCATCTCTTTAGGGAAAAAATTTATTACTAAGGGAGCAAATTCTTTCAAGCTTTGACCCCAACTGACAAAGCCCTTCCAAAATGGGTTCATCTCTTCAAGGGAAGAATTTGCTCCTAAGTGCGCAAAGTCTTTCAAGAGTTGATCCCAACTGAGAAGCGAGGCAAGATGCATGCAATTTCTCCTAGCAAATTCTTTCCTTTAAGAATTTTTGCCAGTTTTAAGTAAATTGTAATACTGGAGAGCAGACATGCTTGCACCCGTTGGCGCTTCGATAGTAGTGAAAATGCTAAGCATAAGATGGCAACAGCTTTAGCAGTTGCAATCAGATGTCACTGCTTGGATGATATGGTTACACCCTGTCTTCATAGTTACTTATTACACATTCAAGATAAGAATCTGTCATGTGGTAACAGATAGTAGCACTCAAAAAATGTTAAAACAGTGACAGTATTATGAGAGGGGACCTGGAGAGGCAATTTGTATGAATTGGTGGAGTTTTAAACATCTTGGGTAAATGAAAAGTAAAAATGTACTTTTTTTGGTAAAAGTAGGTCACAGTGACTTAGTTTTGTTGGGGGTGACATGCAGTGGTAAGGTGCATGCACTGATGGTGTTCAAAGGTCCGGGCCCTATGTAAAAAGAGAGATATGGGGCTGACCACGAAAACTAAATATGTGGTACTTTTTTGTGAAAATAGGTCACAGTGACCTTGTTTGTTGTAGGTGACCTGGAATGGTAAGGTGCATGCACTGATGAAGTTTCAATGTTCTGGGGTCAATGAAAAGAAAGATATAGGGCTGACCTCAAAAACTATATATGTGATACTTTTTCGTGAAAGTAGGTCATAGCAACCTAGTTTTGTTGGGGGTGACCTGGAGTGGTAAGGGGCATGCACTGATGGAGTTTCAATGTTCTGGGGTGTATGAAAAGGAAATATATGGGGCTGACCTAGAAAACTAAACATGTGGTCCTTTTTTGTGAAAGTAGGTCACAGCGACCTAGTTTGTGGGGGGTGAACTGGAATGGTAAGGTGCATGCACTGATGGGGTCTCAATGTTCTGGGGCCAATAAAAAGGGAGATATGGGGCTGCAGACGAAAACTAAATATGTGGTCCTTTTTCATGAAAGCAGGTCACAGCAACCTAGTTTTGTTTGGGGTGACCTGGAGTGGTAAGGTGCATGTACTGATGGAGTTTCAATGTTCTGGTATATATAAAAAGAGAGATATGGGGCTGCGGATGAAAACTTAATATGTGGTACCTTTTCCTGAAAGTATGTCACAGTGTTCTAGTTTTGTTGGGGACGACCTGCAGTGGTAAGGTGCATGCACTGATGAAGTTTCAAAGGTCTAGGGCCTATGAAAAGGGAGATATGGGGCTGACCTCGAAAACTAAATATGTGGTAATTTTTTATGAAAGTAGGTCACAGTGACCTAATTTTGTTGTATGTGACCTGGAGTGGTAAGGTGCATCCACTGATGAAGTTTCAAAGGTCTAAGTCCTATGAAAAAGGAGAAATGGGGCTGACCTGGAAAACTAAATATGAGGTACTTTTTTGTGACAGTAGGTCACAGTGACCTAATTTTGTTGTAGGTGACCTGGAGTGGTAAGGTGCATGCCCTGATGAAGTTTCAACGTTCTGGGGCCAATGAAAAGAAAGCTATGGGGCTGACCTCAAAAACTAAATATGTAGTACTTTTTCATCAAAGTAGGTCACAGCGACCTAGTTTTGTTGGGGGTGACCTGGAGTGGTAAGGTGCATGCACTGATGGAGTTTTCAATGTTCTGGGCCTATGAAAAGGGAAAAATGGGGCTGCAGACGAAAACTTAATATGTGGTACTTTTTCATGAAAGTAGGTCACAGTGACCTAGTTTGGTTGGGAATGATCTTGAGAGGTAAGGTGCATGCACTGATGGAGTTTCAATGTTCTGGGGCCTATGAACAGGGAGATATGGGGCAGCGGACGAAAACTTAATATGTGGTATTTTTTGAGAAAGTAGGTCACAGTGACCTAGTTTTGTGGAAGCCAATTAGAATTTTTGTGGGGCATATTGTGATGAAGTTTAAAGGTCCTAGGGTCTATCAAACTCAAGATATGGCTGTAAACGAACGGACAGACCAACACCAAACGGGCGACTGTCTCACTGACCACAAGTGGGCTCGACAAAAATACATGTAGCACTTGTTGACAAATACAGTGGAACCAATGCTGTAGCCCGTGTCTTCCTGCATTTTGTATAGGCGAGTAAAAAAGGGAATTTTGAGTAATTTTGACATAAACTTCTGCATTATAACTATGCAAAATTAAATTTTGCATAACAGCAACTGCAAAATTTGAAACTGATTGGTTGGAAACTGTGGCAGAAACATTACACAAACTACATTTTCTGGCATAATGGACAGACATACATTATGGAGAGAGTAAGACATAAATATGGACGGAGTAAAATAACATCTCTATGACTTTGTCATACATGAAAGATGAACTGCCTAACACCCATAATAGTAAAATGTTAGAAACAAACTTGAGGCTTCCTTGTAGAGGGCAGTGTTTACTGTTAAGACTATGGATGATTAGTGATTTGCATTAAATTTTTGAAAAATGATCAGCCAAATGTTGCAAATTATAATTTCAGATATTTACATGATTACATTTTTGCAATTCTCAGTACACATTATTTTACTGCTTCTCTTTTACCTGTAAGTCTGACTGCCTACCAATTCCTATCATTTCTCCTGCAAAGCAGATCGATCAGGATTTTTTTTAGAGGGAGCATTCTGCTAAATACCCAACGCAATTCATCAATTTTCAAAATTCTGTGTCTTATGTCCGAAAGTGCAAGATCTGACAGGCGTGTAAATTTACACGTTTTTCTAGACACTTTTCAACTCCAATATCTACCAGAAGACAATGCAGCTAACAGAAGATATTCTGAAAATCTAAACCTGAACACATAAATCAGTACTTGAAATGAAACTTATGAAAACTAGTTGTTAAGGTTAGTGTTTTTGTCGGCAAGATAAGACAATATAATAAAGATCTAAATAAACTTCAGAGTTTTTAAAAGTTCACTTGGGATTACCCTAGCTTTTCCTAACCTACATTATATAGGCTGCTGGTGGCCCTCACAGGAAAGTAAAAAGGGACTTTAATGTATCCTTGAAAAAGATACACAAATGTCTGTTTGCAGCTGACTAATTCAAACACCCTGACCAAATATTAGCTATGAAATGAAAGCAGGTGTGCCTGGCAGAGATCAGCCTACACTACTGCTTTCTGTAGGCTTACAAAAATGAGTGACCATATATTTATTAAGAAGTACCTAACAGAGTAAATACTTGTATACCCCTTGCCTCTTTAAGTACAGTCAAGATTTACTAACTACATACACAATCCATGTCCCATTGGTACAAGAAATATAATACATATCAACACAATTTGTACCGGGTTAACAGTAAATCTCTTTTTCAGCAGTAATCAATGCCCATCAACAACAGCACTTTTTCCACACAGCTGTTGTAATCACAGATGAAATATCACAGATATATAGGGTGTCCTGTAACAAACAGGCCCCAAGGTTATAAAACTTTTTTTGTGCTCAACTCAGCTGAGCATGAAATTTTCTCTGCTTATGAATATGAAAATGCCAACAGTTGGCAGTGATTTGCTATTTATTAGCAGGTAAAATTTCATGCTCAGCTGAGAAGAGCATGAAAAAAGTTTTGTAACCTCGGGGCCAGAACTCCAGATAAGGTGTTATTTCTAGATGATATAAATATTATTTCTCTGTAAATTAATATGTTGTGGTCCTCACAAGAAGCCTCATCCCTGGTTGAAATTCCAACCACTTGGGTGAGATTTCCCTATCCTACATGACTCGTGATGGCTTCTTATGATCTTTAAGGAAACTGAAAAGCAGTTCATATCATCTAAGAATTATCATCAAAAGGCCATCTTAGCTGGGGAATTTGAATGATTTTGGCGTGTTTTTCTATAAAAGACCATATTTATTCAGCTTTAAACCTATTGCACTCAGAACGGCCAAAATTGGCCATCCAGAGTGCAATAGGCTTAAGAAGGATTTTTCCCTCCTTCAAAATAACCTCAACATATCCAAATCATTCTCCCATAAGTTTGCTGTAAGATCCATTTTTGGGGTTGTTTTGGAGGGAACCCCAACCCAATCTTATAAACCCATAAATATGGTATATACTATAGTCCTGGGCCAGACACTTCTAATAAGATGACTACATATTACTCTGGTGAATGGAGAGAAATAATCTCAAAATAATCATCCACCCCCATCTTAGCCGGAGCCATGATAAGCCACCAGAGTTTTCATACAGATTCAAATTCTCGCTGCCAAGCAGCATATTTGTCTTTCATAGATTTTCCCGAAGGTTTGGTCCTTTCTATAGCCTTGAGCACATCAGATGTGATTATTGTGTCTAATCGGATATGGAGATCTTTTCCTGAAATTTGAATAAATGAAAGTATCAATAGCTGCTATCACAACCCTATGCACAAAGTTTCAGAAAATGTTCTGTAAGCAATATTCAGATTAATTCAGCTGAAAATAAAAGCATCGCAAACGACTGCGTGATACCCCGCCACTGCAAACCTTTTTTTACACACCGATTTTTCCAGAAAATTTTTTTTCTCTGTATAACCCCAGGGCAGGGGCAACCTAACCCCACTGAACAAGGATAAAAATCTTTGTCATGACAGGATACTTCATTACTCTGATCACTTACAATAAGCTTCAGATAAATCACTGACCACTCTAGTCAAATACAATTTTAGTGATTTTAAGATTGTGGCCACAGGGTAGGGGCAGATAACCCCTAAAGGGTCAAATCACCACAAGAAGCTTTTATTGCTTCTTTCATCTGATGTATATTTCTGAAAATCTGTTTCACATGAATTTATATAGATAGGGGTGGGGTGGGGTGGGGGGTGGCAAGGGGGAGATAACTCACATGGGGTAAATTTGAGCGTCACTGGAGGCTTTCATCACTGATCATTTGCTGTAAGTTTCAGAAAAATTGCTTCAAATTCTGATTTTATATGAAATTTTTCATGATTTTATACATGTATCTAGCCCTAGGGCAGGGGCAGATAATCCCAGATGATAAAATTTCTGTGCTCATATAAAGCTTTTGTTACTTCGATCATGTTCTTGAAGTTTCATCATGATACTCAAAGTAGTAAAGGAACTAGAGGCCAGAAACCATTTTTTGTATATTGACAAGTGCCATAACTCTTTCAGAAATTATCGAAATTTGCCCATTAACAATCCCAAGCGAGATATTATTGATACAAATGCATATGTAAAATTTGAAGGAAATCTGTTGATAAATACTTAAGTTATTGAACGGAAACGAAGTGCGGACGGATGGACGGATGTACATACGACGGACGGACACACGGACGGCCAACGTGAAAACATAATACCCCGCCACACGTTAGTGGCGGGGTATAATATGGTAGGCACAGGACTTCAGGTGAGTTATTTGTTTGAAATGGGCCAATTTAAGGGAATGGGTACACCATGTTTATCCACCATTTTTGCAAAGGGGAACAACTTTCATGCCTTCCTGTTTGCTGTTCTGGAAGATGGAGACCTTTCAAAGTGAGGTCCACTCTTGAAGGAAAGAATTTGCTCCAAGAGCTCACCTCAATAGAGATGGAATGCATGTATGAAAATAGTAGAATTTCTTTCCCTGAAAGTGTACCTGTTCACCTTAATATTTGAAATGGGGCAAATTAATCATTAACCCACTGATTTCTGTTCAAAATTACTGATAAACAGACCCAGAGAAGCAGTCTGTTTCAGGTCTTCACCATTTGACATTCATCAAACAGTTTTATAAGACATTCCCTAACATGACATACACTTTTGTCCAAATATGAAGGTGCTAAAGCCCATTAGAATAAAAATTAAGCTCAGCATCGCGGTGTATGAGTACATCTCCTTCTTTTTCCACCATTTTTACAAAGGGGAACAATTTTTGGTTGATTGTGTCCCTGGACGACAAAGACTTTCCAAAATGGGTTTAATTCTTAAAGGAGAGAATCTGCTCATAGAGGAGAAAGTTCTTTCCTTTAACATTTGAGCCCCATTTAGAAGGAAATGTATGCATGCCTGTTTCTCTCGTCTATGAACAACACGCGCAAAAGGAACGGAATGGAGATGTACTTACCTTCCGTTTGGTTTTCTAAGGCATCAAATATTTTCCTCACAGGACGCATTGCTGCTTCCTTACACACTAACTTGATATCTGAGCCTGAGTATCCTTCAGTTTTCTGAAATAGTAATTTCATAGTTCATGGATATATCTCATGTTTATCCGCTATTTTGTAAAGGGAGACAACATTTGTGATTTCCTTTTTGCTTCTATGGAAAACAAAACCCTTCCAAAAAAGGAGTCTCCTCTCTTTGAGGAGCAAATTCTTCTTTCCCTTAAGGCTTATCCCCTTTGAGAAGGGGGGGGGGGCAAAAAAGAAAATGGCAGAGTTGCTTCCCCTGATGCTGTATCCATATGTCTTAGGAAAGAAATATCTAACACCGCATATATAACCAGGGTGGCCCATTTCCAGATACATGTAAATTGAGTGTTTGTGGTGAGATTTTTTCCCCATTTAATAAAAATGCAGGTTGTTGCACCAAATTAGAACCAAGCCATGACAGACACCCAAAGAGGTAATTTTCATTGGGACTTCAACATAAACTAGATCAAAAACTCACAATTTCTTATCTGTATAGCTTCAAACTAGCATGTCATTCTTTGAAAGTGATGACAATTTTTTTACTGTATTTAATCACAATGATTTTGTTTGGCGATATAACCAGATTTGGATTTCAATATGGCTCTTACAGCCCTTTCATGAATATTTCATTCATGTCAAGCCTTTCATTAAGTGAAGGTGGATGAAAATGACAACTCCCCGGAAAAAAAAACACCTGACAGTCCATACACATGTGTTGGCCATGGCTCAAACTCACAATAATGAAAGACCTTATTTTTATGAGCCAGTGCTTTTAACCACTGAGACCAGTTGTACAAAACTAGATAACTGTCACCATCTATCCAATAAATCAAGCCTGGCACTTACTAATGCTAAGAGATCATAGTCTAGATCTGACAGTAGTTCCAAACCTCCTTCACTGGGATTCACTATTCTTGGAAGATGGTGCTTGAACATAGCTTTCCGAGCATCAAAGGTTGGCAAATCAACCAATATTCTTTTCTCTAACCGCCTCAGCATAGCATGATCAAGCTCCCTGTAAGAAGATATTTGATGTAATTAACAGCTTTTCTGGACTGGCTGTATCAAACATTTTTAAATGTTAACTTGTCATCTGACATCAAATCCAAACATTTGACTTATTAATTGAAGATCAATTTAAAATTAAGTACAATAGAACTGGGTCCAGGAATTTGAATTCTTAACAATTCTTTCATATAACATTTGCCATATAAATTCTAAGTACTGGCACAAAGGACACTGAGAAAACGGTGGGGCATACCCAGGCCCAGAGGTTATAAAACTTTAGTACATTCTCAAACTCAAAATAAAGCACACTGATTGGCTGCTTCCGAGCAGCCAATCAGTGTGCTTTATTTTGAGCTTGAGATTATTCTCAAGTTTTAGAACCTCGGTCCCCGGTCAGATTGCTCTGCTGACGATACTGTTGATATGTACAAAGAACATCCAACTGGTAGATGTGCAGACAGATCAGTTTTGCTTTTCATACAAGCCACATGATAAGCAATACAAGCAAGCATAATAGTAATGATCTTAAGTACTGGAAGAGAACTGTCTGAGCAAACTGTGCTGACCAAATCTGGGCCTATTTGTTCAAAACTAATGATGTCGTTAGTTAAAAAGCCGTAAATTTTCAAATGTATTAGATGTAGAAAACACTGCCATTTTTTTTGTAGAAAAAAATTGAGTGTAAAAGCTACTCAAAATTTCTGCAAAAATATTACATTGATCAATTTTGTGAGTACTGTAAAACTTTACGATTTCTTGACTAATGAACTTGTTAAGCTAACAAGGCTTTGAACAACCTGGCCCAGGCAGACTGTCAAAACAAACTTCTTGAAACTTTAGGATAACTTCAGTCACAGGTAAAGGTGTCTTTGTAGTAAGCGTTATTACAGCTATACACCTACCATGGAAGATTAGAAGCTGCCAAAAGAAAGACAAGATCATCTGTCTTAGCTAAACCATCCATCTGTACCAGGAGTTCTGTTTTCATACGCCGACTACCTTCATGCTCCCTGAAAACAAAAAACTTTTTTAATACAGAGTCCAAAGACTGAACTTATTAAGCAAGTCTTCATAACCTCTTAGGTGGCATGACACCATAAACATTCTAACTGTTGGGACAGGTAAGTCTGAGCAAACAGTGGAGACCCAGAGCAGACTGCTCCTTAAGGAGCAGTCCGATCAGAGTCTACACTGTTAGCCATTTCATCTGCATCTTTTGGATGCATTACTGCATTTTAAAACCAAACTATACTAGTTTTAAGACAGTTACAGTAATTATTTTAGCTGTCTCCATTTTTTTTTAATTTTTAAGGTAATTTTCCATGCTAAACAATACTTCACTACTTATGTAACATTACACTTTCCAGTTACAGTAATTACAACAGGAACTTTTGCTGACAGGGCTGATTCAGGTCATTTAACTTGGGACAAGCCATTCCATCTGGATAAACATTGCTGTCCTTTTATTTTTTTCTGTTTTTTTTTTATTTTTTTTTTTTTTATATAACTGATTCAAATTCACAGATGACAAGACACTCTCAGAAATTTAGTTTTCTAAGGATTTTTACTGGAAAATGTACAAACTGAATTGATACTTACGCCCCACCACCTTGTGACCCTCTCTGACTCATAATTGCTTCTAATTCATCTAAGAATATTGTCGAAGGTGCATAAAATCTCGCCATCTCAAATAATACCTGAAGAACAGAATCAAAAATTATTTACACAGAGTTTGTCCACTTTGTTTATAATGGGAAATAATTTGCAGGAAATATATTTGTGTGACAGTTCCTGCGATGGCATGCTTAAAGATTTAAAACTCATTTTGCGGCAAATGGGAACACTTTCAGGGGAAGCAACTCTACAATTTTCTTATTTGTATCACTCACAACAAGAGGGCCATGATGGCCCTGGATCGCTCACCTGAGTATCCTGTGAACCTAACCTCAGAGACATCCATATGACCGATAGACAGAGTTTCACAAAGATTTAATGGAAAATGAACCCTTTATTGTGTAACTAAGGTTTTTTTAAGATTTAACCTAATGACCTAGATTTTGACCCCACATGACCCAGTTTCAAACCTGGTCTAGATTTCTTGGATATGAACATTCTGAGAAAGTTATCAAAACTGTGCCCTCTAAAGTGTACACAATGCTTTTCTGAGGTTTAACCTAGTGACCTACTTTTTGACCCAACATGACCAAGTTGCAACCTTGGTCCAGATTTGTTGAAGACAAACATTCTGACAAAGCCCTATAAAGATTAGAACAAAACTGTGTCCTCTAAAGCGTTCACACTGTTTTTCTAAGAACTGACCTAGTGACCTAGTTTTTGACCTGACATGGCCCAGTTTCAAATCTGGTATAGATTTTATGAAAAAAAAACATTCTGACAAGGTTTCACATAGATTGGATCATAACTGTGCCCTCTAGAGTGTACACAAGGTTTTTCTAAGATTTGACCTAGTGACCTAGTTTTTGACCCCACAAGACTAAGATTCAAATTTGGCCTAGATTTTATATAAATAAGCATTCTGACAAAGTTTCATGAAGATTGGATCATAACTGTGCCCTCTAGAGTGTGCACAAGGTTTTTCTAAGATTTGACCCAGTAACCTAGTTTTTGACCCCATATGACCCAGTTTCAAAGATGGTCTAGATTTCATTTAGATAAACATTCTGACAAAGTTTCATGATGATTGGATCATAACTGTGCCCTCTGTGTCATTCTAAGATTTATTTCTATTTTTAGCTCTGGCGGCCATATTGTTCAGCGGAGCTGAACCGTTTGAGCAACTTTGGTAGAGGGTCTTCTAAGAAACATTTCTGTGAAATTATTTCAAAATCGGCCCAACAGTTTTGGAGGAGAAGTCGTTTAAAGGTTTTTCTATTTTTAGCTCTGGCGGCCATTTTGTTCAGCGGAGTGGAACCGTTTGAGCAATTTTGGTAGAGGGCCTCCTAAGGAACATTTCTGTGAAATTATTTCAAAATCGGCCCAGCAGTTTTGGAGGAGAAGTCGTTCAACTCATTGGCCCCTAGAACCTTATCTCCACTTATTCCCTGGCAAGTACTGATATAACTGTTACCTGAGAGGCTTATCAGTATATCAGTGCCTGTCTCCCTAGACTTTTTCTAGCTTTGATAAGAAATGATTTTTCTAACTGAGGGTTGCTGTACAATTCTGTGTATAAATCAAACATTAAAAATTTCTGGTTTTTGAAATTTTACACAAAGATAGGTGAAAAAATTATCTACAAGAACATACCAAACACATGCAAAATTCTGAATTACATGCAGGCTGGGTGATGAGGAAACAAACTTACTCTACCACTTGACAGGAATAAAATCCATTTTAATCCATGAAAATAATGAAAAGTCATGAATTCCACAATAAATTAATAAATTTATCATGGATTTCATTACTTTTCATATTCTCATAAAATATCACTGATCCCTTTTCTTTTAAAACATCCATAAGTCCAATGAGAATCTCCAGGAATATACTCCAAAAAGAGAACATAATATTTCCATGATGAATGAATAAAAGAAACACTTTTAGCACTAATAAACACACTAAAATATCCATAATTTCAATGAGAATCTCCAGGAATATACTCCAGAAAGAAAACAAATTATTTCCATGATGAAGAAAACACTTTTAGCACAAATATTTACACTAAACCCCTGTGTAAAAATACAAAAAGATAATTATTACAGAATAAAAAAATATAATCCAGTGGCACTCATCCACTATAGGTGAGTGTCACTAGACTACATTTTACTTTTCACTATAATTATCTTTTTATTTTCCATTTTTTTCTTGTAATTTACACTTTTCTTACACATTTATGAACCTTTCTTGAGAACACAAAAACACTGAAAAAGCTTTCTTCTTACACTATAATAAAACTACAGAATACATGCACTTTTATTTTTATATTTTTTTTTCTCACTTGAGGTGAGCACTTCACGATTATATACACTTTATACAAGATACGCACAGATCTTCACTTATTCTTTGCCAAGTCCCTGTGGTATGGCTGGAAACAATCAACACACAAATGAACATTGCACTGTCGACAAATCCAGATGACATCACGGCGGCGCTTATCCTTGGAGCATTGTCGACATCTTCCGCGTTTGTCTCCTTTCGAGCTGAAGTGGCCAGCCTGGACTGTGGCAAGAGCAGCAGTTTCGTTGTCTGTGAAGTCAGATATCAGGAGTTTGGCAAGGCACATCCGGAAGTCCACCATGGTTCTCACTTTTGCCCTGTTGTTCTTGGTTCTTCGTTGATGGTTAGCTGATTCACGCATCAGAATGAAACCATTCGTGGCAGCAAGGTCAAACAAAAACCAAAATAGGTAGTGCCACCATTTCTTGGATGTTCGGTAAGTACTGTATTCCGTTCTGAGCTGATCAGCCACATCTACACCATTTATGTTGTTGTTGTATTCTGGGATTATGGTTGGAGCTGGAACCTGAAGGACTTCACCGGTTCTGGACTTGCGCTGGACGGCTGTTACCAAATTTGCAGGGTTCTCAGCAGTGGACAAAGTGTAAATAGGCTTCTTGTCCATCCACACACAGGCAGTAAGATGACCTTTGGTTGCTGTCTTGAACTGTCCCTGATTTTTTACATCCTTTTTGTGCAGAAGCTGAATAGGGTAGCCTTTTCTGTTATTACGTACTGTCCCTCTCAGGTAAGTGTCATTGCGCAGAAGCTGATGAGCTAATTCTGGACTGGTGAAGTAATTGTCGGTATTCACAATGTGGAAATTCCCCCAAATACTGCGTGTTAGGTCCAGTACAACTCTTGTCGCGAGACCGACTTCCCTGTTATTACCTTCTCTGCCTGTATACACCTGAAAATCGTTGGTATAGCCATTGGTCGGATCAGCACGCATCCATACTTTTATGCCATATTTTGTTGGTTTGGCCGGTAAATACATGTACTGTCGAAAGGATAGTCGACCTCTGAATTTTATCATTGCCTCATCAACAGACACATTCTGGTGTGGATTGTAATTCCGTAGACAGGCATCCTGTACAGCTTGAAGAACCGGTCTTACCAAGTGAAGTTTATCATGCCCAGGCTGTCCTCGTTGTGGATTTCGGCGTCGGTCAGCAAGATGAAAGTACTGACTGATCTTGTCAAACCGGTCTCTCTTCATTACACGGCGAATGTTGAGATTGCCAAACAAGGAATCTGTAGACCAGTACATGGCAGTTTGTGGAAGTTGAAGAATGCTCATGTATACTCTCATTCCTAACCAGGCCATCATTTCTCTCACATTCACCTCCCTCCAGTTTGGGTACGGTCTTTGTGCAATCTTTTGTCTGGCATAAAGATTGGTCTGGGCAACAATCAGTTCTAGAAGAAACCTTGGGAAGAAAAGGTCAAAGAAATCCAACTCATTGTCAGCAGGTCCAAGAATTATGGTAGGGCCAGGTTGGGGTCCTCCAAACGGTGATTTCCTGGTGTCAGACCTATCATTTACTAGCCAGCGAGCTTGCTGTGCTTCAGCATCATCATCCGAGCCATCGCTCTCGCGATCCGACGGGTCCTCTTGAACATCGGACAAGTCTGCGGTATGCACACTTGAAACTGACGAATTTCCGTCAATTTCAATGTCACTTTCTGCCACATCTGACCCAAAACCCGAGAATTCGCCATCACTAGAGTCAGACGCCATTACATCATTACCGATCGCAAGCTGTGGTGGCCGATTTTCGTCGTTTTCCATGATTTTTAACCTCAATTTTCTCTCTTTTCCTTCGCGGTAAACTGTTTTGAATTTCTATTTCCTGGTTTGCAATATCCGAACAGCGTTTGTAAACTGCTTTTTGATTGGTCCAAAATCGTACTATGGGATAGTTTTGGGTTTTGTTGACCAATGGTGAACCCCGCATATAAGCGACGCTCGGGAAGTGCAATATTTATTATCGAGCCGCATTTTCGCGTCACACGGTGTAGTGATAAGAAATTACCTGTCGCATTAATGCGGCGCTCGGGAGATTATCGGAGTTTTACACGCCGCATATATGCGACGTGAAAGGATAATGAGTTAAAGGTTTTTCTATTTTTAGCTGTGGCGGCCATATTGTTCACTGGAGCGGAACCATTTGAGCAATTTTGGTAGAGGGTCTTCTAAGAAACATTTCTGTGAAATTATTTCAAAATCGGCCCAGCAGTTTTGGAGGAGAAGTAGTTTAAAGGTTTTTCTATTTTTAGCTCTTGCGGCCATATTGTTCAGCGGAGCGGAACCGTTTGAGCAATTTTGGTAGAGGGTCTTCTAAGAAACATTTCTGTGAAATTATTTCAAAATCGGCCCAACAGTTTTGGAGGAGAAGTCTTTTGAAGGTTTTTCTATTTTTAGCTCTGCGGCCATTTTGTTCAGCGGAGCGGAACCGTTTGAGCAAATTTGGTAGAGGGTCTCCTAAGGAACATTTCTGTGAAATTATTTCAAAATCGGCCCAGCAGTTTTGGAGGAGATGTCGTTTAAAGGTTTTTCTATTTTTAGCTCTGGCGGCCATATTGTTCAGCGGAGCGGAACCGTTTGAGCAATTTTGGTAGAGGGTCTTCTGATAAACATTTCTGTGAAATTATTTCAAAATTGGCCCAGCAGTTTTGGAGGAGAAGTCGTTTCAAGGTTTTTCTATTTTTAGCTCTGGCGGCCATTTTGTTTAGCGGAGCGGAACTGTTTGAGCAATTTTGGTAGAGGGTCTCCTAAGGAACATTTCTGTGAAATTATTTCAAAATCGGCCCAGCAGTTTTGGAAAAGAAGTCGTTTAAAGGTTTTTCTATTTTTAGCTCTGGCGGCCATATTGTTCACTGGAGCAGAACCATTTGAGCAATTTTGGTAGGGAGTCCCCCAAGGAACATTTCTGTGAAATTATTTTGAAATCCGTCCAGCAGTTTTGGAGAAGAAGTCGTTTAAAGCAAAAGTTGACGCCGGACGCCGGACAAAGACCGATCACAATACCTCACCTTGAGCACTTCGTGCTCAGGTGAGCTAATAATTAGGAAAAACAACAAACAATTACTTTTCTACATTAAAATGCAATTTGGGCCACCTAAAAACTAAGTATTATGACAAAACACCAGGGCAAGCAGTGTGTACCAAGATCAGGCTACTGAAGAACCAGGCCCTGAGGTTATAAAACTTGAGTACATTTTAGAACTCAAAATAAAGCACACTGATTGGCTGCTTCCCAGAACGTTTGGAAGCAGCAAATCAGTGTGCTTTGTTTTGAGTATGAGATTATACTCAAGTTTTATAACCTCGGACCCAGTTCTAATAAAGGAAACAAACTAGAAATGCATCCATAGTACACTCAAACTGATAGAAAACCTCACATACAGAGAACCGGTTGATCTGAGTCTTATCAGCTCATGGACCTGTATGCTTAAGGCTGTCCTGAAGCATGCACATGTTGATAGTGGGGAAATAAAATCTTTGATCAGCAGTAAGAACAACTAAATTAGTCTACAGCTACTTCATGTACTATCATTTGTTTCTTGGAATCTCCTCTCTGTTTACTGCATATACACTAAACCATGAGGTGCTGAAAAAAGTTGCATTAAAATGCATTGCTATGGTTTTGGCAAGAACGGTTTTAAATGTGCCTGAAAAGCCTGTTGCCATGGGCCTGAAGTATCTTAAAGGTGAAAGTAAACACTTCTCAGGACATCATTCTTACTAAGACGGATCTCCCACTTCACTGGGGCTTCTCTTGAAGTAAAGAATTAGCTTCCTTGAGGAGAAAAGTCTGTCCTTCAAGTGTCACCCCTACTTTAAAAGGGCTTTTTCTTTCAGGGACACAGATATGATGTCACAGAAATTGTTTCCCTTTGTGAAAATGGTGGTGAAAACAATGGGGTGCATCCGTCCATCTCAATATATCTAACAGTCAAAATGACAATAAAAATAATTTTCCATACCCTGACTAGTTTTTCAGAATCTCCTCTCCATTTACTGACTATACTAGATGCTGATATGTTGAAGAAAGTTGTATTGCATTCTGTTGCTATGGCTTTGGCAAGAAGTGTTTTTCCTGTGCCTGGGGGACCATATAACAATAATCCTTTCCAAGGACTCAAAATACCTTTAAATAACTGTGGATACTGAAAATAAAGACAAATCGCTCATAATTTTTACATAATGAGGCAATGTTTAATGTTTTACCGAAAAGAGTTAATATGTATATAAGTGTAATCTGTTATGTCTGATTTTCTTGTTGAATCAGCTTTGTCAAGAGTTAATGCGCTGAGTGTGGTCAATTTTTTTCAGGTAAACCAATATGTGCTTACCAGTGCTGTCAACCAATCCAGTACTGTACTTAATGGCTGTCAACCAAAAATTTGGTTGGAAGCAATACCAATAATGGTAGATGGTACTACTGTTAATGACCGTGACCAAGCTGATACTGCTATTGATTCTCTTGGTTGACAATCACTTTTGTTGTATGGTAACTGACTGGCTTGGTCAACAGCATGGATAGGGAAATTGGTACTACCCTTGTGTAACCCGCAATCTACTTTCCTTGTAAATTTCACCAAAATATATTCTTTCTGCATCGAAGGTGCAACAAATTTGTCAGAAGATATCAAAATTTGCCTGTTAACTATCCCAATCAAGATATTCCCAAGATTAATGCTAAAGCACATGCAAAATTTGAAGAAAATCTGTCATTAAATACCAGTACTCAAATCATCGAATGGAGATGAAGTGTGAATGGATTAGGGGACAGATATATAGGTATGGATAGACAAAGCATGAAAACATAATACGCCAGGTGTAATACAAAGTTTGGGAAAATGTGTAAGTGCCAGTAAACTGTATTGGTATATACATACCTTTATTGGATAAACTACAGCTTCTTTAGATAATCTCTTTGCCTCATCTAACCCTATAATATCTGCCCATTTGACATTGGGATTTTGTGAATATATATCCTGAAAAAAAAATAACCAAGAAGGGAATCAATATAATATACAAACCAAAACTCCAGGGCCCAGTTGTTCAAAGCATCGTCAGCCTTACGAGCTTGTTAAGAGGTCAACTTGTTAAGTTGTTAAGACTTCATTACCAAATACACTAATATTTTTGGTTGAAATAATGTAAGAAGCTTTTGCACTGCAAAAGCTTCTAACATTTTTTCAGGAAAAAAAATATTGGCGTATTTGAGATTTCAATGTCTGACATTTTAGCGAAACATTAACTAATGATGTCGTTAGTTTTGAACAACTGGCCCCAGATTAGCTATAGGGTATCTGATGGTAATTCTATAATAATTCCTGTTCAATAGCCATAAGCAAGCAATAAAATGCCATGTCTCACCTGTGTGTGCATAGTTATAAAAACAGAGCTAAAACAGAGAACTTGATGCAAAGTTTAATATCACTGTCACAAATGCCAGAAAAGTCATACCTATGTCTCTCCTCTGCTATTAGCATGCTGAACAAAAGCATATGTTGTGACTTCTTATTAGAAATGCCTCAATGAGGCATTTCTAATTAGGGGTCACATCATATGTGTTTATGGAGTTTGAACAGAACAGCTCATAACTATACACCCCTTGGCTGTTGCATTTTATGAAACAGGGGTGTTATTTAGAGCCTAAAGAGTATTAAATCTGTCACAGTGACTGCCAAAATGCTTCAAATTAACAGTATTAAGGTGAATGGATGTACTTTTAAAGGAAGCAAATTCTACTATTTTCCTTCCTTTGCCTCCGTACTCAATAGAGGTCAGCTCTTGCTCCTCTAGGAGCAAATTCTTTCCTTGAAGAGTGTGCCCTATCTGGATGCCCTAAGTCCTCTAGAGAAGCAAACATAATTCACATTGTTCTCCTTTGTAAAACTAATAGAAAACATGTTCTCCTTTGTAAAACTAATGGAAAACATGGAGGTTGGCAACTCAATAAAACATGTTTAAAAAAAAGAGACAGGGGGCGTATATTAGAGCAAGGGTATTTATTAGCATAAATATGGTTCTTTTTTTCTATATTTATGATATAGTTTCTGAACTTATAAAATGCATGCTGTGTCTATCATCAAACCACTTCACTCACTTCACATGCATGCATACCTACAGTGGGTGCATACTTTATATTAGGTCAAACACTATGTACTATATATAAAGTATGGACAGATGGATAAATGGTTGGAATGGTGTGCAGAACTAGACACCTTACTTACACCTTTCTAATACAGGCACACAAAAATGCCCACAAATATTCAATATGCCATGCTATACTTACTCTACTTATATTTTGAGCTAATTCCCTCCATTCTGTATTATAGCCTACATACCCTCCTAGAGGTTTCAATAATTTATCCTGAAAAAAAACAAAAAAAAAAAAAACAACATGAAAAAATATACATCTCATTCACTTTAACTTTACTCAAGAAACCTACATTATTATTATCTCTTCCTTATTTTGAGAAATGTCAATATTACTATGCCGTAATTACACATGTATTAATATCAGTATGTTTTCACTGGAAGATCAAACATTCTGACTCTGAAAACTTACATTCCGAGAGCTGTGTTTATAAAACGACTTAAGTCGTAACAACTTAAGTCGTTGCTACGCTGTTGCTAAGGCTCAATTTCTATGAAGGAGATTCCCTACAACTATGAAATTTGCTCTGGAGGAACAGTCTGAAAAAGACTGTTTCTCCAGAGCAAATTTCGTAGATGTAGGAAATCTCCTTTATAGAGATTGAGCCTTAGCAACAGCATAGCAACGACTTAAGTCGTTTTATAAATTAGGACCCAGGAGCTGAAACACTGTGAGTTTCTGAAGATAATCTTCAGAAACTCACAGTGTCACAGCTCCTGAAACTTATTATTCTCAACTTAGAAAATATCATTATCTCGAATCCATATTCTTTCATTATTTCAACTCCAGATACTGACATCATCACTATTTCAGAAACTCAATCCCAGACATTGGCATTATTTCAATTTTAAAAATCTTACACTGTCTCAAAGCAAGTCATTTAAATTATCTCAAAACCCTGAAATTTAAATCAATTCCAGATATTGGCATTATTTCAAGTTTAAGAAACATGCATTGTCTCAAAGCAAGTCACTTTAATTATCTCAAAACCCTGAAATTTACATTATTTTGATTTCAGCAAGTCACTGATGCCAAACGGTAACCCTCATGACAGATTTTTCTATCCACACCTAATACCCATGAAAGATACTTATATTCTCCACTTTCACATATACAAGATGGCTTTCAGCCCATATAATGTTTGATAGCAGATCATATGTTTGTGACATCACCAAATGTTAATGACATCACTGAAACCAGTTATGCAATGTCGCTAGCAAATCGTGCATGACATGACAGGCTTAGCTGCATTTTGTTTTTGCCCTCTGGAAGATAAAATAGTCAACAAATCGTATTTCCTGACTATTTTTAAGGTGTAAATTTAGAGGAAATAACAAGAATGTGTATTACTAATTTTATTTACAAGATGTTCGGCTCCATAGGGACCAGCTCAGCCAGACATTTACAAGAACCTTAGATAATTATACCTATAGGCACTCTGGTTTGTACCTAGGCAGTGAATTATCAGCAGCAATGAAATCTGGGGGGCTCCAGCAAGTGTTGCTTGAATCTCAGCATAGATTTCAGGAACATGAGCCTATACTCCAATCTTCCTTAAGCCTGGCAAAATGTAGCTAAGGTGTTAGTTCAGAGAATTTCTTGAGATTTTGAAGTGAAGCCTGCTGGGACCTATGGCTTCACTAGAAAACCACAGCGAAAAATTCTTGAACAATATCCAGTAGCTGGTCAAGGTCTTAGTTCCGAGAACCAGCATGTTTTATGATTGTAGCAGCAGCATGTTTTATGATTGAAACAGTAGCCCCATTTTAAGACCCGATATACACACTGGGCTGCTCAAAATTTACATCAGATCACTGGCCAAAAAGCTGAAATTTACCTGATTTGAAGCCTAATCTGATATGAGGTTTAAAGTTCATCATAAGTGGGAGAAAAATAATCCATCATGAGCCAATCCATGCAGGATAGGTAAATCTCACCCTCGGGCTTGTAATTTTAACCTGGGACTTGGCAAGGCTCGTCCCTGATAGAAATTCTGACCCCTCGGGTGAGATTTACCTATTCTACATGGACATTAATGATGGATTGTTATTATCTCAACCCAAAAACTTACATTATTACTATCCTGTGCTCCCTCTTCCACATTCATTCTAGTAGCTTCATTTATCATGGCACGGATATCAATGATCTGACCAGGCTGCAAATAAACAACAAAATATTACATGTAATTTGCAAATGTACACCTTTAGGTTTTTCTGCCATATTTACAAAGGGTGATATTTTTCATCACTTCCTCTTTGTTTATCTGGAGGACATGGCCCATCCAAAAGGGGGTCTACCCTCAAAAGAAAGAATTTGACAATTTGCTCCCCTAAGAACAAAGTTTTTCCTTTAAGAGTTGACCCCCACTGAGAAGAGAGGAAAAGAAGTAAAATAAAGGAGTTGTTTCCCCAGAAAGTGTACCCATACACCTTAATATGTTTTCACAATACCAGCTTAAAAGATATGATCCTAGAGCTTCTTGCTATGACCAAACTACAAGTATGCATCTGTTATGTACCTAAAACTAAGAGAAAATCATGTTTGTTGGAAGCATTGTTACCTTTATGAAATTGTTAGTCTGGGACTTGTTAAATCTTCTAGCTCATATAAAATTAAGTGCGCTTATACTGATTGCAGAAAAATGCAAGGAGCTTTGGCAATGCAAATTATGGCAGTGTTTTTGCAGATGATGCATTTGCTAATGCAACATCTCATTACGGTAACTAATGACATTGCTAGTTTTGAACAATTTGGCCCTAGAGATGCTGGCTGGGCATTTTTTTGGCAATGTCAAAGTGGATGTAAAAGCAACAAATGACACTAGATAACAGAGTTCATAGCAAACATAATTATTGGCAGCATCTAATAGTGAAGGTTTCCTCATTTAATTTGTTTCGAGTTACAAGTGATTGAGCTTTGTCTTCTTCACAACTCCAGATGGGCTTTGACGATAATTCCAATGACGATTCTGTTCTTGCTTCATAAAAACATGCTTTGATGCCCATCCTCAAAAATGCTTTTTTTATATACAAAATATCTCTCTTTTTTTGCTACTACCATAACAATGTTTTTTGTTCTGGCATACATAGAATAAAATGTACAAACAAAAGCAACATAAGACAAAACTGGTACAATGAGGGTATGAAGGGTACTTTGAGCAGTTACAATAATTTATCTTAACTATCAAAAGACATTTTTTTCTAAAAAAAGTATCTCTTTTATGTATTTTCTATCAAAATAATTAACTTTTTTTTCTTTTGCATACAAAGACTATAACATACATATATACAAAAGCAAAATGGTATAAACATGGTACCACAATGAGAAAAGTACTTGTTACAATAACTTTTCAGAAGATCCATATCTAAACAACTGATTTTTTTCTAAAAATACAGTATGTTTCCTACAGCCCCCTCCCTTTTCCAGCATCTGTCCATGTATAAGGGTCACCATATTTCTTTGGTTGTAAGACTTGGTTTTTCCCTTCCAAAACAATCTCAAAAATCCACCTTATAAGATCTTTGGGATTGTTTTGGAAGAGAAAAACGCATTTGATGGCTAAATTACCTAAGACTGATTCAATAGAGAACAACCCGGGAAAATCGGCAACTCCCTTCCAAAACGGTTTGCAACGCACTCCTACTCATTCGGAAATTGTGCCTAAACTGGTGGTGTGCTACCTGTCATCTAAAGTGTCCGTAACGGAAGGTACTAGCGCGAATCAACAGAAAATAGCCTGGTTTATGACTATTTTACATGGGTAAACAACAGCAAGTTGAATCGGTCAGCCTTCGGTGTGGATCAACCTCGATGAGGGGTTCATTGGCCAAGCATGAGTTTTTAAAAATATACAGACCAGAACAAAATTTGGGGTAAATCCATTGCTTCTCATTCAATTTGTGTTAATACAAATTGTTTGCATTGTTAAAATCATGCATGCATAATACCTCAAAGCAACAAGAGGGCCATGAGGCCCTGAATCGCTCACCTGAACAATTGGCAAAGTCTCTTTTTCTTATGTCTAAAATTGCCAAAAAATGAGTCTTGGGTCAAAAGTCAAAGATTGACCATGACTTCTTGTACTCATAAACCTTCTTGTACTCATTAAGTCAACTATATAGACCATTTTTAGGCCAAAATCTTCAAAACTTTCCATGAAATCTTATGTTCTAGCATTTTCCCATATTTGACCATGCCACAAAAAAGGTCAAGGTAAACCCAAGGTCATCATTTGAACAGTCTTGGTAGTACTCTAGTACTCCATGCTACTTACTAAGCTTCAAGGCCATTGGTGTATTGGTTCTTGAGAAGAAAAATATTAAAGGTTTATACCATAAATGGGTATGGTGGCCATGTTGGTCATGTGAGCTGGACCGTTTGAACAAATTTTTGTTCAATCAACCCCTGGAGGCTCTATATGAAATGTGTTTACAATTGGCCCTTTGGCTTTTGAGGAAATGTTTCAAAATGTCAAAATATGAGAGACCTGGGTCAAGGTCAAAGAATGACCTTGACCTCTTGTACTCATAATTCTTCTTGACCTCATTTAGACAACTGTATACACCAATTTTTAGGCCAAAATCTTCAAAACTTCCCATGAAATCTTAAGTTCTAGTCTTTTCCCATATTTAACCTTGCTATAAAAAAAGTTCAAGGTCAACCCAAGGTCTTAATTTAAACAATCTTGATAGTACTGGAGTACCCAATGCTACATACCAAGTTTCAAGGCCATCGGTCAATTGGTTCTGGAGTAGAAGACTTTTAAAGGTTTTTACCATATATGGGCATGGTTGATCATGTGACCAAGGCCATTTGAAGAAATTTTCGTTACCTCAACCCCTGAAGGTTCTATATGAAGTTTGGTTACAATTTGCTCAGTGGCTTTTAAGAAGAAGTTTGAAATTGTCAAATTATAAGAATTCAGGGTCATAGGTTAAAGGACCACCTTGACCTCTTGTACTCATGAATCTTCATGTACTCATTGAGATGACTGTATTTACCAACTTTTAGGCCTAAATCTTCACAACTTTCCATGAAATCTTATGTTCTAGCATTTTCCGATATTTGACCTTGCCGTAAAATGGTGAAGGTCAACCCAAGGTCATCATTTTGAGCAATCTTGATAGTACTGGAGTGCCCAATGCTACATACCAAGTTTCACCGCCATCAGTCAATTGGTTCTGGAGAAGAAGATTTTTAAAAGTTTTTACCATATATGGGTGTGGTGGCCATGTTGGTCATGTGACCTGGACCATTAGAACAAAATTTCATTCCCTCAACCCCTGAAGGCTCTATATGGAATTTGGCTACAATACGCCCAGTAGTTTTTGAGGAGATTGTTTAAAACTGTCATAATATGAGAGTTCTGGGTCAAAGGTCAAATAATGACCTTGACCTCTTGTATGCAAAAATCTTCATGCACTTATTAAGATGACTGCATATACCATTTTTTAAGCTTCAATCTTCAAAACTTTCCAAGAAATCTTAAGTTCTAGCATTGTCCCACATTTGACCTTGACGTAACAAATGTCAAGGTCAACCCAAGGTCATAATTTGAACAATCTTGATAGTACTCGAGCACCCAATGCTACATATCAAGTTTCAAGGCAATCGGTCAAATGATTCTGGAGAAGAAGATTTTTAAAGGTTTTTGCCATATATGGGCCTGGCGGCCATGTTGGTCATGTGACCTGGACCGTACAAATAAATTTTTGTTCCCTAAACCCCTGTAGGCTCTATATGAAATTTTATTTCAATTGGCCCAGTGGCTTTTGAGGAGATTGTCTGAAATTGTCAAAATATGAAAGTTCTGGGTCAAAGGTCAAGGAATGACCTTGACCTCTTGTATTCATAAATCTTCATGACCTGATTTAGATTACTGTACATACCAATTTTTAGATCAAAATCTTCAACAGTTTCCAAGATATCTTGTGTTCTAGCATTTTGCCATATAAAAACACAAGGGACCAAATTTCACGTTACCGTAAAAAAGGTCAAGGTCAACCCAAGGTCATAATTTTAACAATCTTTGTAGTACTCGTGTACCCAATGCTACATACCAAGTTTCAAGGCCATCGGCCTATTGGTTCTGGAGAAGAAGATTTTTTAAGGTTTTGACCATATATGGGCATGGCGGCCATGTTGATCATGTGACCCAGACCATTTGAACAACTTTTCGTTCCCCCAGTCCCAGAAGGTTACATATGAAATTCGGTAACAATTGGCCCAGTGGTTTCAGAGGAGAAGTTGTTTGAAAGTGTGGACGGACGACGTTGGACGACGGACGACGACGACGGACGACGGAGCCTGTCCATACTAAAAGCTCCCCTGGAGCCTTCGGCTCAGGTGAGCTAACAAGAGGTCCATGATGGACCTAAATGGCTCACCTGAGTTATGATGAAATAACATGGAAGATCATCTATTTGATGATGGTTCAATTGGAGCAGTTTTGCACTCTCTACTCTATATTCTGACAAAATTTCATGAAGATTGGATCAAAACTGTGCCCTCTAGAGTGTACACAATGTTTTTCTAAGATCTGACCTGACGATCTAGTTTTTGATCCGACATTATTCAGTTTCAAACTTGGCCTACATTTCATGAAGATAAACATTCTGACAAAGTTTCATGAAGATTCAATGCAAAAATAAAGCCACCATTGTGTACACAAGGTTTTTCTATGATTTGACCTAGTGACCTAGTTTTTGACCTGACAAAACCCAGTTTCAAACTTTGCTTAGATTTCATTAAGATAATCATTCTGACAAAGTTTCATGAAGATTGAACCAAAACAGTGCCCTCTAGAGTATCCACAATGTTTTTCTATGGTCCGCCTAGTAACCTAGATTTTGATCCAACATGATCCAGTTGTACCCTCGGTCTAGATTTGTTGGAGATAAACATTTTGACAAAGTTTCATGAAGATTGGAACAAAAGTGTGCTCTCTAGAGCATTCACATGGTTTTTCTAAGATCTGACCTAGTGACCTAGTTTTTGAACTGACATGGCCCAGTTTCAAATTTGGTCTAGATTTCATAAAGATAAGCATTCTGACACAGTTTCATGAAGATTGGATCATAACTGTGCCCTCTAGAGTGTACACAAGGTTTTTCTAAGATTTGACCTAGTGACCTAGTTTTTGACCCCACATGATTCAGTTTCAATCTTGGCCTAGATTGTATAAGGATAAACATTCTGACAAAGTTTCATGAAGATTGGATCATAACTGTGCCCTCTAGAGTGTACACAAGGTTTTTCTAAGATTTGACCTAGTGACCTAGTTTTTGACCCCACATGATTCAGTTTCAAACTTGGTCTAGATTATTTAAGGATAAACATTCTGACAAAGTTTCATGAAGATTGGATCATAACTGTGCCCTCTAGAGTGTACACAAGGTTTTTCTAAGATTTGACCTACTGACCTAGTTTTTGACCCCACATGACCCAGTTTCAAAGTTGGTCTAAATTTTATTGTCTAGATCTTATTAAGATAAACATTCTGACAAAGTTTCATGATGATTGGATCAAAACTGTGCCCTCTGTGTCATCCTAAGATTTATTTCTATTTTTAGCTCTGGCGGCCATTTTGTTCAGCGGAGTGCAACCGTTTTAGCAATTTTGGTTAAGGGCCATGAGTCAAACATTTCTGTGAAATTATTTTGAAATCGAGCCATTGGCTTCAGAGGAGATGTCTTTTAAAGGTTTTTCTATTTTTAGATTTCTATTTTTAGCTCTGGCAGCCATTTTGTTCAGCGGAGTGGAATCGTTTTAGCAATTTTGGTTCAAGGCCATGAGTCAAACATTTCTGTGAAATTTTTTTGAAATCGGGCCATTGACTTCAGAGGAGATGTCGTTTAAAGGTTTTTCTATTTTTAGCTCTGGCGGCCATTTTGTTCAGCGGAGCGGAACCATTTTAGCAATTTTGGTTCAGGGCTATAACAGGAACATTTGTGTGAAATTATTTTGAAATTGGCTGACTGGTTTAGGAGGAGATGACGGACAGACGACGGACAAATATCGATCACAATAGCTCACCTTGAGCACTTCGTGCTCAGGTGAGCTAAAAACTCGGTCAAATTGCAACATCCACACACACATGCGCGCTTGAAGAGTGCGTCAACTTGATCTTGATCTTTATGACTAACACTCTAATTCTGTCAAACACATGTAGAATCTACACTACACACACGGGCAATTGTAAGTCACATACAAATTAAATGTTCTACTACTTACACACCACACCCAACGCCACACACACAAGCACTTTTTTTAATAGATCTATTATGTCTTGAGTGGCCCGAGAACCTACAAGGGATATAAAAGAAATAAAATATAGGTCAGGCTTCATCGGCCACCATTATTTGTTTGTTTACCGCATGCTAGTCTGATAAATTATTTACAAAATATGTTCTAATGTCATCTTCAAATATTTCACAAGCATGCGAATGCATTTGCACCGATAAAATAATGCAGCATTTTGAGTAATCAATCGAACTACGAGCGCGTGCCTGGGTGACTCAGCCACTAAAAGCAGAAAGAAAGTACATCATTTCTAGTGTCCATAATTGACCAATCGGATCAGAGTTTAGGCCGTATTCGATTAGCTACCCTTAACACTCCCGAATACTGAGTGAAAGCAACTATGCGGTACAGTAGGGACTGCTGGGGCTATAGGAGATTATAAAATGGGAAATATGTTTAAAGTAATTGGATGAAGGACCCCGACGGCCAATTTTCCCCGGTTGTACTCTATCTGCGGTAATTTCGGAAGGACGAACTCACGTCTTATAACCGTATAAATACTATAGCATGGGCCGTGGGTTAAGGTCTGGCACAGGTTACAATGTAGTTCACTTATCTCTAACATCTGAATTATTTATCTGCACCATCATCTAAAAAATTTCCCACATGCCCAAAATAAATCAAACACTGTTGAATGAGCAGTAAATCCCAAATCATTCACCCATCCGCTACCAGAACATTAGCTTCACAAATGAGATATATTTTTGGACTTCTCTTCTTCAATTTATATATAATCAGCAGAGATTTCATATTGTTTCTTCTTTAAACACAAATGGATAAGGCTTAATGGATACAGTGCATGCTTTAGTTAATATTTCCAAAAATCTCTGCAGTTGTTCACTGGGGCGGTCATCATGTTACAGTGAAACAATTGAAACTTATAGTAAACATGCATATTAGAACTGGGTTATGTTAAAGATAAACAAGAGGGCCATGGTGGCCCTGAATCGCTCACCTGAGCATTAATCAGTTCACTGGCTCTGGTGAAGATTTATAAGAGTTTTTACCATACTAACATTTGACCTAGTTTTTGACCCGACATGACCCAGTTTCAAACTTGGCCTGGATATTGTAAGAATAAACATTCTGACACAGTTTCATTGAGATTGGATCAAAACTGTGCCCTCTGGAGCGTATACAAGGTCGTTCTTATATTTGACCTAGTGACCAAGTTTTTGACCCGACACGACCCAGTTTCAAACTTTACCTAGATTTCATTAGATAAACATTCTGACAGAGTTTCATGAAGATTGGATCAAAACTGAGCCCTCTAGGGTGTACACAAAGTTTTTCTAAGATTTGACCTTGAGCCGACGTGACTCAGTTTCATAGGGGGCTTAGATATATGGGCAATTAACATTTTGACATAGTTTCATGAAGATTGGATAAAAACTATGCCTTCTAGTGCTTACACAACGTTTTTCTAAGATTTGACCTAGTGATCTAGTTTTTTACCCGACATGACCTACTTTCAAACTTGGCCGAGAGTTTATGAAGATAAACATTCTGACAAAGTTTCATAAAGATTAGATCAAAACTGTGTCCTCTAGAGCGTACACAAGGTTTTTCTATGATTTGACCTAGTGACCTAGTTTTCCATCCGACATGACCCAGTTTCAAACTTGTCCTACATATTATGAGGATAAACATTCTGACAAAGTTTCATGAACTTTGAATCAAAACTGTGCCTTCTAGAGCGCACACAAGGTTTTTCTAAGATTTGACCTAGTGACCTAGTTTATGACTCAACATGACCCAGTTTCGAACTTGGCCTAGAGTTTGTGGAGATAAACATTCTGACAATGTTTCATGAAGATAGGATCACTGTGTCCTCTAGAGCGTACACAAGGTTTTTCTATGATTTGACCTAGTGACCTAGTTTTTGACCCGATGTGACCCAGTTTCAAACTTGTTCTAGATATTATGAGGATAAACATTCTGACAAAGTTTCATGAACTTTGGATGAAAATTGTGCCTTCTAGAGCGCACCCAAGGTTTTTCTAAGATTTGACCTAGTGACCTAGTTTATGACTCAACATGACCCAGTTTCAACTTGGCCTAGAGTTTGTGGAGATAAACATTCTGACAATGTTTCATAAAGATTGGATCACTGTGTCCTCTAGAGTGTACACAAGGTTTTTCTAAGATTTGACCTAGTGACCTAGTTTTTGACCCGACATGACCCAGTTTCAAACTTATCCTACATATTATGAGGATAAACATTCTGACAAAGTTTCATGAACTTTGGATCAAAACTGTGTCCTCTAGAGCGAACACAAGGTTTTTCTATGATTTGACCTAGTGACCTTGTTTTTGATCCGACATGACCCACTTTCAAACTTGGCCGAGAGTTTATGGAAGTAAACATTCTGACAAAGTTTCATAAAGATTAGATCAAAACTGTGTCCTCTAGAGCGTACACAAGGTTTTTCTATGATTTGACCTAGTGACCTAGTTTTTGACCCGACATGACCCAGTTTCATATTCGTCCTACATATTTTGAGGATAAACATTCTGACAAAGTTTCATGAACTTTGGATCAAAACCGTGCCTTGTAGAGCCCACACAAGGCTTTTCTAAGATTTGACCTAGTGACCTAGTTTTTGACCCAACAAGACCCAGTTTCGAACTTGGCCTAGAGTTTATAGAGATAAACATTCTGACAAAGTTTCATAAAGATTGGATCAAAACTGTGTCCTCTAGAGCCTACACAAGGTTTTTTCTATGATTTGACCTAGTGACCTAGTTTTTGACCCAACGTGACCCAATTTCGAACTTATCCTAGATATTATAAGGATAAACTTTCTGATTAAGTTGTATGAACTTTGGATCAAAACTGTGCCCTCTAGAGCGTACACAAGGTTTTTCTAAGATTTGACCTAGTGACCTAGTTTTTGACCCGACATGACCCAGTTTCAAACTTGGCCTAGAGTTTATGGAGATAAACATTCTGACAAAGTTTCATAAAGATTGGATCAAAACTGTGCCCTCTAGAGCGTACACAAGGTTTTTCTATGATTTGACCTAGTGACCAAGTTTTTGACCCGACACGACCCAGTTTCAAACTTTACCTAGATTTCATTAGATAAACATTCTGACAGAGTTTCATGAAGATTGGATCAAAACTGTGCCCTCTAGGGTGTACACAAAGTTTTTCTAAGATTTGACCTTGAGCCGACGTGACTCAGTTTCATAGGGGGCTTAGATATATGGACAATTAACATTTTGACATAGTTTCATGAAGATTGGATAAAAACTATGCCTTCTAGTGCTTACACAACGTTTTTCTAAGATTTGACCTAGTGATCTAGTTTTTTACCCGACATGACCTACTTTCAAACTTGGCCGAGAGTTTATGAAGATAAACATTCTGACAAAGTTTCATAAAGATTAGATCAAAACTGTGTCCTCTAGAGCGTACACAAGGTTTTTCTATGATTTGACCTAGTGACCTAGTTTTCCATCCGACATGACCCAGTTTCAAACTTGTCCTACATATTATGAGGATAAACATTCTGACAAAGTTTCATGAACTTTGAATCAAAACTGTGCCTTCTAGAGCGCACACAAGGTTTTTCTAAGATTTGACCTAGTGACCTAGTTTATGACTCAACATGACCCAGTTTCGAACTTGGCCTAGAGTTTGTGGAGATAAACATTCTGACAGAGTTTCATGAAGATTGGATCACTGTGTCCTCTAGAGCGTACACAAGGTTTTTCTATGATTTGACCTAGTGACCTAGTTTTTGACCCGATGTGACCCAGTTTCAAACTTGTTCTAGATATTATGAGGATAAACATTCTGACAAAGTTTCATGAACTTTGGATGAAAATTGTGCCTTCTAGAGCGCACCCAAGGTTTTTCTAAGATTTGACCTAGTGACCTAGTTTATGACTCAACATGACCCAGTTTCAACTTGGCCTAGAGTTTGTGGAGATAAACATTCTGACAATGTTTCATAAAGATTGGATCACTGTGTCCTCTAGAGTGTACACAAGGTTTTTCTAAGATTTGACCTAGTGACCTAGTTTTTGACCCGACATGACCCAGTTTCAAACTTATCCTACATATTATGAGGATAAACATTCTGACAAAGTTTCATGAACTTTGGATCAAAACTGTGTCCTCTAGAGCGAACACAAGGTTTTTCTATGATTTGACCTAGTGACCTTGTTTTTGATCCGACATGACCCACTTTCAAACTTGGCCGAGAGTTTATGGAAGTAAACATTCTGACAAAGTTTCATAAAGATTAGATCAAAACTGTGTCCTCTAGAGCGTACACAAGGTTTTTCTATGATTTGACCTAGTGACCTAGTTTTTGACCCGACATGACCCAGTTTCAAATTCGTCCTACATATTTTGAGGATAAACATTCTGACAAAGTTTCATGAACTTTGGATCAAAACCGTGCCTTGTAGAGCCCACACAAGGCTTTTCTAAGATTTGACCTAGTGACCTAGTTTTTGACCCAACAAGACCCAGTTTCGAACTTGGCCTAGAGTTTATAGAGATAAACATTCTGACAAAGTTTCATAAAGATTGGATCAAAACTGTGTCCTCTAGAGCCTACACAAGGTTTTTTCTATGATTTGACCTAGTGACCTAGTTTTTGACCCAACGTGACCCAGTTTCGAACTTATCCTAGATATTATAAGGATAAACTTTCTGATTAAGTTGTATGAACTTTGGATCAAAACTGTGCCCTCTAGAGCGTACACAAGGTTTTTCTAAGATTTGACCTAGTGACCTAGTTTTTGACCCGACATGACCCAGTTTCGAACTTGGCCTAGAGTTTATAGAAGTAAACATTCTGACAAAGTTTCATAAAGATTGGATCAAAACTGTGTCCTTTAGAGCGTACACAAGGTTTTTCTATGATTTGACCTAGTGACCTAGTTTTAGACCCGACGTGACCCAGTTTCAAACTTGTCCTAGATACTATGAGGATAAACATTCTGACAAAGTTTCATGAACTTTGGATCAAAACTGTGCCCTCTAGAGCGTACACAAGGTTTTTCTAAGATTTGACCTAGTGACCTAGTTTTTGACCCGACATGACCCAGTTTCAAACTTGGCCTAGATTTTATAGAGATAAACATTCTGGCAAAGTTTCATAAAGATTAGATCAAAACTGTGTCCTCTAGAGCGTACACAAGGTTTTTCTATGATTTGACCTAGTGACCTAGTTTTAGACCCGACGTGACCCAGTTTCAAACTTATCCGAGATACTATGAGGATAAAGATTCTGACAAAGTTTCATGAACTTTGGATGAAAACTGTGCCCTCTAGAGCGTACACAAGGTTTTTCTAAGATTTGACCTAGTGACCTAGTTTTTGACCCAACATGACCCAGTTTCAAACTTGGCCTAGATTTTATAAAGACTAACATTCTGACAAAGTTTCATAAAGATTGGATCGAAACTGTGCCTGCTAGAGTGTACACAAGCAAAAGTTGACGGATGTCCGGACGTCAGGACGTCCGTCCGGACGTACGACGGACGACAGGGTATCCCAAAAGCTCACCCTGAGCACTTCGTGCTCAGGTGAGCTAAAAAGATAAAATGGAAAGATGTATAATGGTTCAGCTCAAGTCTTATCTCAAAACGTTATACGAAGTTTTAAAACAAAAACAAAATAATTTATTATGCATCTTTGTTCCAAAACATGTAAAAACAAATAAATACCAGTAGAAAATAACTTTAGATTTTGAAACAGCTGTTAAAAGTTAAAACTCTCACTCCAATTTTGTCTGTAAATAGAACAAGGTGCTTATGCATCTATGTTTTGAAACAAGTACATAAAATGATTAGATACATAGGAAAATAAGTACATTATATAATGGCTTATAAGTTGTAAAATAATGAGTTGTCTGTCTAATTTTGTTTCCAACAGCGTTGTAAGTATACAGGGTTAAAAAAGGGTTATGAAAGAAGGAAAAAGGTTGAAAAAATATCAAAACAGATAGTAATTCACACTTCATAAAGATTGCTTGAGTAGGATTTATCAGGACTTTTGTGGAAGACTGATTAAGAAGACCTCCAAGTGGTGTAAGAGGGGCAATGCCATGTGGCAAGCCAGTCTTGTGGCGGCCAACATTCTATAATGCTGTGGTTCTAAAAAGGATGGTTGATGGACAGGAAGAGCTGAATGGATGTTGGCAGCCACTATCAAGGTGGCTTTTTATCGATGGGACAGAAGACGGATGTGGTGTCAGGAAATGCCGCTATGGATTAATTCTGCTGAGCTCCAATGACCAACATAGTTACAACAAGAAATGTTACAGAGTGTAACAAATGCCCCGGAAGGCCCCTTAAACTGACCGTTGAGCCCTAGTTGTGACCTTGACCTTGGGCATAGAACCTGAGTCTTGCACACGATATACATTCTCATTTCGTTTTACTTTTCTGTAACGATTAAATGCACTTTGGAAGATTAAGAGGATTCAAGGGGACTTAATTCAACCACTAACCAAACTGTGTTGTCTCCTTGACATTGGGTGTGGGAACCTAAATGTTGCACCTTACATAACTTATCATTATACTTTACTTTTCTTTATGTTACCATTTAATCATGCTTTACATTTCAATGAAACTTGATGAAACTGGCTTCAGCAGTTTTGAGTCAGTTCAGAGACATGATTAGACCTCTGAGCCCTGACTGTGATCCTGACTTTGAGCAACAGAAACATAATTTGTTTGTGACATATTCATTCATTGTTTTAAACCTTTTCATGAAGTTTAATGAAGTTTGGTTGAGTAGCTTTTAGGTAACTGAGGATAAATGACTTGACCTCTGGCTATGACCTTGGCCTTGGGTGTGGGAACCTATGTCTTGTGCACAGCAAATTTTCTCATTAGGCTTTATCTTCCTTTAAAGTTTGCTTTGGTACTTTTCTGAGTAATTGCCGAGACGTGATTTGACCTCTGACCCCAAACTGTGACCTTGACCTTGGATTTGGGATCATAAATATTGTGTGAAACAAACCTTCTCATTATGGTTTACCTTTCTGTGAAGTTTGATAACATTACCTTCAGCAGGTTTTAAGTTATCACAGAGGCTAGATTTGACCGTTGACCCCTGTATGTGACCTTGACCTTGAACCTGGCAACCCAAATCTTATGTGCAACACACCTTCTCATTATGTTTCATCTTTCTGTGAAGTTTCATTAAATTTGCTTCAGTAGTTTATAAGCAATTGCTGAGACCCAATTTTGAGACACAATTTGACTTTTGACCTAACTGTGGCCTTGACCTTGGGCGTAGGGATCTAAGTCTTGTGCATGACACACCTTCTCATTATGCTTTATCTTTCTGTGAAGTTTCATCAAATTTGCGTTAGTAGTTTTAAAATTATCACTGAGACAGGATTTGACCTTTGACCCAATTGTGGCCTTGACCTTGGGCTTAGGGACCTAAGACTTGCGCGCGACACACCTTCTCATTATGCTTTATCTTTCTGTGAAGTTTGATCAAATTTGCTTCAGTAGTTTTAAAGTTATTGCCGAGACACGATTTGTAACGGACGGACGGACTGACGGACGGACAGTCGAACGGACGGTGCGATTTTAATATGCCACCCGAAGTTCCTGCAGGGGCATAAAAATTGGAATAACAACAAAGATTTATCAGGACTTCCATTCAGAATAATTTGAACAACACAAGTGAGTAACTAAAGACTTTGCTTGATTTAGCAAACATGAGCCCTAAAGTATCATTCTGGTCTACCTTATTATGAAACATGTTTCAGAACAATAATCTGATGATGAAGATTTCTGTATTTTGTAAGAAAACATGTATTAATTATAAAGTAACACCTAAATAGTTTGAAGTGAGGAGAAAGAAAAGCATGCAAAGTTAATTATTAGGTACTACAAACTTTATTTCCACATGAACGTGTTACAAAACTACAATATCACAATAGATATTTGTGAAAAATTACAGGAAATCCATATTAACCATGTTAACCATATGAACAAACAAGAATTTAGCAGAATGCTATGTCAATCCTGCTACTGATGAATGGAATGACAGATGGGAGCATGGAAAATCAGACACATATATTGCACCTGACTAAATGAGCAGTACCATGACAAACAGGATCTAAGGTCATGTGCCACCATGATAGAATGTGATCAGCCTGTTTACCTGCACATATTCTTGGAGTCCCCATCCTCTGCTGGCAGGGATGGATTAACAGACAAAAAAGTTTTCTCTGGTGTCAGATACCCAAAGAATCCTGTCTTCATGGGGTGGGTTTGCTGTCAACATCAGTCAACAGTGCTGTTAAGACTGAATAATAAGAGATCTTGAAGTTTTAGAATAATTCAAAATTGGAATAACAATATTAAGCATGCATGGTAAGTTTAGGTAAGTTTAGAATCATTATTACGGTTGTGCTGTTACCTTTACAATGCTGTTAGAGGGTATTTCTCGGGGTGTTTCTTGGATGGTTTCATTAACCGGGCCATTCCAACATGTTTTCACCTTGCAATTATAAGAAGTTTTCACAGTGTCAAAATGAACCTTTCCTACAATTTTTACTATGCAATAACATGTACATTTCATTAATGGGGACATTTCAACAATTTACTATCATGAAAGAGCAGTTGTTTACATGACATGAACTGAGAAGAGTTCTGAATATTATGTGCTCTGCTCTTAGAAAAGCTGCCTTATCAAAAGTGAAAACATGCATATGTACAGTCTCCCTGTTGGAAAATATCTATCACTCTCAAGGTTGCCACTCATCCTCTTCAAAATTCCCTAACTTTTTCCAGATTTTTCTCTGACATCTTCAAATTTTACACACCCATTCATGGATTCAAAACTTGATAATTCTCTTTACTTATACAGTACTAAAGGTATTTTTTGAAAAGATATGCTCCCTAAATGTCTTCACAGAGCGTAACTCCCTTTGTGGATGGTGACAAGTACACTGGAGTGCCGTTATAACGCGGGTGCCGGAAGATATAAAATCGAACCGCGTTATAAGTGATCTCGCGGTATAACGATCTTTGTGGAAATACCCCACTCACTAATGAAAAACCACATGTTTACATGTTTGCAGCACTTTTATTTAGCCCTAACCAGGTAGATAGACATGTAGACATGTTTACTGCTTACCTGACACAACGAAAGTCATCGCTGAAGTAGCTTTTCAGTCCCTATGTTCTTACTTATTGTGAAAAATCCACTGCAAAACCATTTACATATAGCGAAAGTAGACATGCCGGAAACACAATTCGTATTACTTTCGGTTCATATGGGCCAATACACTATTGAGCTGGTAACCAACATATGTTTGTTTGGGTTTGTTCGAGTTAATTCCCTTGTATATACACTTGCAGAAAAGTACCTTCGGATGAATAAAACATACTTATTTGCGCGAGTACTGACATCGCCTAAAATCTCTAATCAGCCTACAGGTAATCAAATTGTGTTTAAGCTGTTTTTTGTGTGTTTTTTTCCCATTTGTAAAATTCTTTTATAATGTTTTCTTTGGAAGTAGTCAGTGACTGCTTCGCACAGCCTTATTCCTGAGCGTCGGCCTGTGTATTACCTACTTGATATGTACTTGATCCATCTGTGATAAGATGGTAAGCCCTTAAGGCTTGTCTTCACCGCCAATATTGATCAAAAACCATGTTAATTGTGATCTTGTACTTCTGATTTACAATATATCGTATTTGAAAACTGATATGCTCATTTCCACATAATCATATGCTGTTTATGCCAATTATTGATACCACAATGTTGATATGCCACCCTTAGTAGACCTCCTCGACCTTGAACTGATCCTTCCTCCACTCCTTGTCCAGCTTTGTCTTAAACTCATTTACAGTTTTAGAATCAATAACTGTTTAGAGAGATTATTCCATGAGTCAATGCAGCGCACACAAAACGAGTGTTGTCGGAATCCCTTCATACACCGTGGTTTATACAACTTTTTCGAATGCTGTGTATTGTGTATATGAGGTGACCTTCGCCGCTGGCCAAATTGGTGACACATGATATGCGCTAATTATCAAAGTCTTCCAAAAACATGACCACTGTTCACACCTTGGCAAGACAACCGACGCTTTGATTGTCTGTGATAACTTTTGACACGCTGTTGATTAAAATTATGTAAACAAACAATTATCTTTATAATGATTATTTTCTATTCCAATCTCATGAACACCGACGAAAATTGCCGAAAAATCCGCGATCTGTTAAAAAATAATGGGCCACACAGGACAACCGCGTTATACTGATTTCGGCAGTATATCTGTCCGCAGTATAACGGCGCTCCAGTGTACTTCCGTGCATGGGTTATTTTTGCTGAACGGATATTCTTTCTCCCTGAGCAGAATTCTGAATAATTAAAGAATATTTTTTGAAAATTGCCTCAGCCATAAATTTCCAAATTCCCTAACATCTGGAGTCCTTTCCCCCTGACCAATCACAAACTTCAGAGAGTTTTCTCTGACCTGGAAAACAATTCAGTTTCCAGATATTTTCCCTGACTGTGACCCTTGATTTTGAGAAACCCACATGAAATATGTGATCCAAAGCTTCTGTGTATGCACAGGCTACAAGGCATCATATCTTGCACTGTAGCTAAAACGAATCATCTGTATTCAGCAAATGGTAGGAAGCTGAGATGATTCACTGCAACCTCTTAACTATGATCAGGATTTTAAACTACCAAAGAGCAATGCAGATTCTCCCAAATACATACAAGACCTGAGAACGGGACAGGATAGATCCCCTGACTGTGCCTTGCCCATCAACTAAAAAACTTTAATGTAAAACTTTAACATTTTGCTAACACAGACGCCGCCGCCGCTGGCAGTGCAATAGCTTTTCCTGTACATTTGTACAGGCAAGCTAAAAATGTGTGTGAACATCCCGAGTACTTATCCTGGGTACTTATCAGACTTGGGATATTCAAAGTCTGATCTGAGTCTGCTGAAGTCCTGGGGGTCGGACTATTACTAATGCACCTGCCAATGTTTTCCTCCTGACAAAGGGTGGCGGGATTACCTAAGGAAAATTTGACATTTTTAAAAAGCTGAGTCCAATTTATTCTGTTTGTCAATTTTGGCTCAGAAAAGTTGTCTAATCCCTGCAAGCAGTAATTTTGCATGGTCTAGTCCCTCAAGGATTTCCCTACTTGAACTTTTCTGGGGGAAAAATACACATGAACAAAAGTTCTACCCAACACTTACCTGGTCTAATCCCTAAGGATTGCCCAACTTGAACTCCTTTTCTGGGGGAAAAATACACATGAACAAAAGTTCTACCCAACACTTACCTGGTCTAATCCCTAAGGATTGCCCAACTTGAACTCCTTTTCTGGGGGAAAAATAAACATGAACAAAGGTTCTATCGAACACTTACCTTTCCTCTAGGTAATCTGTCTGAGGTATTCTCTACAACTTTATTATCATTACTGTTACTACCACTGCCCTGGACTGTGAGACCTTGCAGGGCGAGGTTGGCAGCATCACCATTGGCAACACCATTCATCTAGAATATCAAATGATGACTATATCTTATGACTGACAAATGTATTGGTGGTCCAGATAAGAAGGGGTTATAGAGATTTAGGGATAATTTTCTAAATTTCTCCATAAAAACATGTTATGACTCTCATTAGAAAGAACCATTCTATTGTGGGGTCAGAACATATGCTTTCATGAGAAATAAGAAGAATTTATCTCATAAACATCCTCAAAACCTCAACTCATCTAGGGCTCTGCTCTATCCATTTATATTATACTGGGACAACAGTTACATTATGTTTGACAAACTATACTTAACAAAAGAAAGAAATCTGACAGTTTACATTGTGCTATCAGTTCTTGGGTTTTGATATGATATATGTCAGTATACATGTATTGCTGTTGAGTATGTGCATCATGCGCACTTACTTTCCTTTTGTCAGTGAGTGAACTTGTAAAATCCAGTGTATGCTACATTTACATGTTTCTGCATGTTTTGCATGTGCACAGTTGTACATTAGTAACTTTGCTAGCAGGCTGCTACATAGACACTCTACATAGCAAAAGTAAATTCCTGCATAAACTTTCATTTCTGCATTACTATCATAATGTTATACTTAATTCTCTGAAAATTAGATAAATACTGAAATTGTTAAACTGTGCACTGACGTTAACATTGCAAAATATGTAGGACATTCCATTGCAATCGGTTGATAATCTTTAATCTCAGAAACTGTTTTCTAATAGCTAAAGACATTGAATCATTGCATGAAAACAGCCAACCACAGACTACAGACCCATGAATTGCAGTACATTTATTTCACGCTAAGTAAGAATCAGACATCAATGTCACAGTTGAAATAAATATACCAGTCTATAACAACCCTTGAAGAGTTTTACACTTTTACTCGCAATTCATCTACAAATGGAAGACCATTTGTCCTAGCCTAACAATCTTTCATCAATAATTAAGACTGAAAGACTGTTATTATCTTAGAATTAGAATTAATTAAGCTATGCTCTTAATGATAATTCTATGGTGATTTCTGTTCAGTCCTCTATAAAAACGTATGTTATGGCCAAACATCTGATACTTTAAGAGTATCTACCACACTGTCCCATGACAACTTTTGTGACTTCCTGTTTGCTTCCCTGGATATCGACAAAGCCCTTCCAAAAATGTGTTTAACCTTAAAAGAAATTAAGAGACACAACTTACAATACTGGGAGTTGACTTGGACACTGGTTCAGGTGGTCGCCTCGTGGAAGACTGAACTGACCTCTGTCGGCCATTTGTCTGATTTCCAGATTTAGGACGGTTTGCTGAAGGTGGACTTGGAGCTCGGCCATTCTGAGGAATTCTGGGTAAAGACGGTGTTGTTGTGTTTTTGCTGAAGAAATATAAATAAATATAAAAATAACAAATCTATAAAAGCTGATATATGCAGTATACATAGAGGGAGTTTAATATATGTAAGCAGTATAGGCAACTTCCCATACCCATGTGTCACAATTTCTCAAGAACAGGCTATTAATTTTAACAGTATTTATGATTATCATAAAGGGAATATTGTACCGGTAAGGTTCTGCACTCTTCTTGAAGATCTGGAAGACCGCTGCTATGTGCAGTTTTGCATCTGAGACTTTGTCACACAAAATGCAAAGCATAAAATACTTCATAGTTCATACAGGTGAAATATTGTACAATCTCCTTAAATATTTGGTTCAAAGATGTAAAAACTGTGAGCAAACTAGTTTGTGTGACTTCAAAAATCATCAATACATAAAATACATGTTTTATTTTTTTCCGGATCCAGAAGCTTAATAATTAGGTGTGTATTGTACTTGGTAGCAAATTAAAGGTGGATAAAAATTATAAACCTGCATCTGCTAGCATAAGACAACAGAAAGCTCTCAAAAACAAACCAGTATCTCAAGCTTCAAAATTTCAAACAAAGATATACAAGCATGGTATTTCCGTACTCACTACACTATAAGCTGTGCAAATAAGCAGTTACACGCTGCAAAGTTCAACAGCAACTGACCTTGTACTTTGTGAATAGGAGTGCCAACTCGTTTCATGTACTGACATATGCATCATATAAGTGCTTTTGAAAAAAACTCCAAAGATTTTTTTAATTAGTCATAAATTACTTTTGTTCTAGACATGCATTAGTACCATCAAGGCTACATAGTTGTAATGTGCAATATACATGTTTCATGCACAACTTTGACAACAATATCCCATAATAATTAAAAATACAACAACTGAAGCCTAATTGTTTCTTATTGTTTTTTTTTTATTTTTTTTTTTTGGACAGGTTTATGGAGAAATTTGCAGAAGTGGAAATAATTCTCAATTTCCAAAATTATGTATTGCGTCCCTCAAATTTATCTTAATCTCCATATAAAATTATGTACAGCCATTAACACTAAGCAACATCAATCAATTTCAATTTTTTACCAAATTAGATAAAACACTACTTTATTATCCTCCACCAAAACTATCATGAGAATGAGAACTATATTACAGTGTCTGATTAAAGTCAGTTGAATAGAAAATAAATTTGCCTTATGACAATGTAGAATGTGAGCTGAAGTACAGTCAGGAGTTGAAAAGAGTAGCAGACTACAGATCAATATAGATTAAATAAATCTGTCGCACCCTCTTACATAAACCAGATGTTTTCAATTAGATATATTAACATACCTGTCAACTTTTGGAAAATCTCATGGGGGAGAAAGCGTGAAAATGACCATTTCAGCAGACTTTTCAGCAAAACTGCACTCGCTCAAAAAGTCATGACAATTTTCATGGGGGAGATATTTGGAAATTTCATACTATTTAAAGAAAAAATTTAAAATTCCAACAAAAAATAGGGAGATGGCTTTAAAATAGTGAGATTTTGCCATTTTTGGCAAAGGAGGGAGGGAGTGTGGGAGTACCATCAAAAATAGGGAGACTCACTATTTATGGGGGGGAGCTGACAGGTATGTATATAAATGAAACTCTTCAGTCCCTTAGATCAACTAGTACATTAAACTTTTTAACCCCAAGACCCCCCCAAAAATTTTCAAACAAAGTTTAATTCATTCTGAACCAGTCGTTTGGAACAACTTACAAGACTATTTGAAGAACTTAGAAACTACTCACTCATTTCATAAACAGTGTATTAGGTGGATGAAATCTTATTTATCTATAAACCATTAATTTTTTTTCTCATAGATCTATGTGTTTGTAATTTATGTACACTTTCATATATATGTTATATATATATATATTTTTTTTTCTTTCAATCATATTTCTAGACAGAATTTTTGTTTTGCATGTGAGAGCTAGTGTGTATGGATATTATAATGTTCATGTTTATCTTTTTTTTTTTGTACAGCTCATTTTCATAATTTTTGTTGTCAACATATTGTTAGAAAATTAGTATTAGAGAGTCTCATGGAAGATTAGCTATTGCTAAATGTGTTACCCTCTGAAAATAAAGACTATTATTATTATTTAATATATTGAACCATTAAACTGAATTTGGAATGACAGGTTTAATTAACAACAATTAGTTCCCTATTTCATGTAGATGCCCAGTCATTTGAGCCTTCAATGCCCCAGATGTCATAAGGCACAATTTCTGGCATTATGGAACATATGCAGCTGTCTAAGTTGTCCAATTAGGCCAGTCTAATATAATGCATGTAATTTAAATTTTAAAAGTAGACAGACAATGCATGTGTTGCTGAAGCAATTCTAAACAAAAGCATGTGGACACTCCAGCCTGTGCTATAATGATCTTCAATTCCAGCTTCATATTTGGAAGTACCATCTAGATGACTCATAAAAGTGATGATCTGCATCTCAAGTATTTGCTCATGCATTTGCATAAATATTTACAGTAAATATGGTTTATTTTTTCATTTTGTTGATAAAGTATATATCTAGTACACAGCAATAGAAGTATTACAGCAATATAATATCAAGTCAGTATGTCAACAATTGACCATGGTCAGTTTATAGTATGATATTTCTTAAGTAATTATTCAAGTTCCTTGTCAGACATAAAGTATCTTCTGAGACTGTCTAAGCAAACTTATATCTATATGATGGAGTGTCAAATTTGAAAAATCTGTATTATTCTTAGTTTGCATTTCCACTTATAGCCATCCCAAACAATTGAATATTGTATGGTTTTTGTTCCGAATAAGAAGGTAAATGCTTTCCCAACAAATGGCAGCAGGGCAATAACAATATTTATTTATGCAAATCTGTATGTAAGGTAACATTGCTATGGCATCTCACAGCTAAGATGGAACTCATACAAAAAAGTCTTAAAGTATCTAATGTTTAGGGAAAACATGGTAGCTAACTAAGATGATATGACATGTAAAGGTATCACATAAACAACTCACTATCATTTGTTTTGCAAACAATCTCTATGTGCAGCTATTATGACAAATATCATGGAACCTTGTGTCTTGCCTATCTGCTCTTTGTAAGAAAAAAAAAGCCCTCATATTACTTACAAAGCTAAACCGGAGCACTTGAGAAAAGTTTATGATAAAGCCAACACCAGAAAGGCATTGCGTAAGTCCCACTTTCAGTTAGTCACAGGCGAGAAGAAAAACAGAAATGGTTCGTAAGTAAATGTTCTTATATGTCTATAAATCACCTCCAAATGCTGTCATGCTATATACACATGCAATACACATTTACTACTGAAAAATTAATGTCTCAAACAGAATTCTAGATACTAAGCTAGGTAGAGATGAGGCAGTTGATAATAATTCTGACCAACTATTTCTTATCTTTCAATAAAACAAATTTTCTGATCTCTCATAAGAACTGTCTTCCAATGAGGGGTCACAAGTTGTTTTTTTAAGGGGAATGAGCAGAAAGTGGGCCAGATTAATCTTCTGACCCCTCCCGCACCCCTGTTCCTTCTATATGGACCTCTCAAAATAAAGCAAATCATCATAAAATGTTTAGCAGTGTACAGTGAGTGAAGCAACTAAACTGAATGTGTGTGTTTTGTTAAATATTGAAAATAAAACATGGTGTACCATCAGCCAAAACAATTAAAGCCAAAAACAACTCTTTACCCTGGATTTTGCCGTGTGCCTGGTTGGCCACTGTTAAAAACAAACAATTATTACTTTGAACTTTTATGGCAGCCCCTTTTACACAAACCTGATGTTTTACACAGTACAAACTGGTGCTGGACTTTTTGACTTACACTCTGTATGTCAGTGATGTTACTTTGCAGATTATAAATCTTGCAAGCTACTTCTGTAAAACAATCAAAACTGTTGGCTGCAGCATTTAGAAGATTTTGTTAGAGCTTGTTACTATCAGAAATGTTACCTGCTTTGGTTCTATATTTAGCTATCTCCACTTCAAACTTATAAAAGATTTTTTTTCATTACTGACACCAATTCAGACAGAAAAAAAGTTCTTATACTTTCACATAGGCCAAACAATAACAAACCCCTGATCCCACTGTGCTGGTAAAATGTATTCACAGCATCCCAAACTACACCTTTTAATCAAAATAGTGCAAGTATAGTTCACCTATTCAACGGCACAGTAATTTTGAGAAACATAATCAAAATACACTCCTTAGTTGTGCAATACCCACCCAAATGCTGCATAGGCAGATGCATTGCTGTGAATAATTATATTTAAAGATTTAATCATGAGCTATAGTTAGCATATTCATGTTTTAATCTAACTGCTATAACATCTATCAATTTTTTAATATTTAAATTAAGGTAGTGTGCAAAAGCAAAATCCCAATCTGCATGTGTTTGACTTTAAAACCTTGTTGTTCAGCTTTGATAATTCAAAAATATAAAGTTTGTTTCTCAAAGTAACATACAGTAATGCAACTGCTACTGAACAACAAGGCTGTGCTTGTTGAAGCTACTGTAACCAAGCATAATTGCTATGGTAACCTTGGTAATGGAGGAGCAGCATGAATGCTATGGGCACTGCTAGAACCATGGTGATGGCTACTATGGGCACTGCCAGGTCCATGGTGATGCCTATAGGTAATTTGAAAATATTTCATAGCATGGTAATAATCTCTGCTGACTGTTGTAACATTACGATTATATCAAGGATGCTATTTTAAGATCAATATTGGAAAGACAGATAGAGTATCCATACTACACAATATATGAGATATACTTAAGCTTTAAGTGACGTTTAAACTTCTAAAATATTTCTTTCAAGCTTATGTAAAGAGGTTAAAAACATTTTTGTTTTTTCTTTTTTTTTTATGCAAGAACCAAACATAATTATAATTACATGCATTTCTTGATTTCTTCATGAACTGTAAAACTGGATGGATACACAAGTTTTGAAAGAAACAAACCTGCATCAACTTACAAAGTGGCAAATTTAATTGATTTTTCCCTTACTTGGTAAGACTTGCCATATATGGGAATCTTAAGTGAGTCTGCATATCCTCTACTCAAGATTTATTTTTCGATTTGTAACATGTAACAATTATAACATTGATAAAATCAAAATCATGCCAAATTTTACCTGTTTTGCCTGTTCATCTTATTCCTTCTGTCACCTGAAAAATGCAAAAATAGGAATGTAAGATGCATATAAAAACATTATCAATGACATAATTTTATTATTTATCACATTTACCTGAATAAATTTAGATATACGTAAAGTACTGTGCTTATTGAGACACTGAAAAATAATTGATTCTCCATTTTGTCTAAAATGGGAAATTGATTATTTTCAGATACTCCAAAATTTAAAACACTGTATGGTATTTCCTGAACAAATGGGGCAAAAAAAGTCTGATCTGAGTATGAATTGTTTGTCATCATATTTATGGAACGCAATGGACCTCACCATTTGATTATGGAGCAGTCCATTAAAGAAATGGTTGAAATCTCTAGAGAAAGTGAATGCTTGATATCTATATAGTACTTCATAGAAACTTTGCACTGTTTCCAAAACTGTAAAATCAGGGCCCAGTTGTTCAAAGCATTTTTAGCTTAACAAAGTAGTTAGTCAATGATTCATTAAGGTTTCTAGTACATATAAAATCAAGTGTGCTCATATTTTTGCTATTTTTTCCATCACATTTTTAGAAAAAAGAAAAAAAAATCTTTCCTGTTGGATTCATCACTTTCATGAGTCTCATAATCCCAAACATTGACATTACTTAGTTTCAATATCCATCTTTTAAATGTTTCCCCTTCAAAAACTATTTTGAAAATCTAGATCTGTGTTATGAGACAGGTCTAGATTTTTGGGATTGTTTTGGAAGGGAAAATCCTTCTAGTAGCAGAAATACACAGACTTGTTTAGAGATTTGTGTAATTCTAGAGAGGGATGCCATGGTCTTATAACCAAATTAATATGGTACCCCAAATATATGGATTTATCATATGATGTCACTGTTATTAAGTGGATAACATTGTGTCACAAAAATTGTATGACCACACGTGTAATAACACTTTGGCGGGTAAACGTAACGTCATCGACAACGTCCGTGTCAACAATGCGTTTTCTCGTTGAATTGATGTTCATTTTGAAGGCAATAAAATCCCATTTTAAAGGGTCATATGATAAATAGAATCTTACACTAAGTCTTGTGATCATTTCATATGAAATTTAAGAAGCTCGCCAAAGGCTTGTTTCATAAATTTCATATGAAATGACCACTCATGTAAGATCCTCTTTATCTCAGCTAATTAACTATCCTGGAACTTGAAAAAACTACCATATTTATTCAGTTATAAGACATTTTTCCCTTCAAAAACAACTTCACAAATTAGATGGATCTAAGTTTTTGGGATTGGAAGGGGACCACTCCACAAATCTAGATTTGTCTTATTGTTTGGAAGGGGAAAACATCACACAGCAAAATATGTATACAAGACTGTTTAATATATTTGGGGTCATTTGGAGTGAGGAAAGCGCCAATCTTAAAGCCAAATAAATATAGTACTCTTTTAGGAGCTGTCTGCACAATTTGCAAAGGCAACTTTGTCTCCTATAAGGTCCATGTACCTGTTTTCGGGGTGCACTAGAATTCGGGGTATCCGATAGGTCATACAGCTCCTTTTGTCAGGGACCCCTAAAAATGATTATGTTTTGCAAACAGAAAGTTGAATCAGCATGTTTCATTATACACTAGCTGGCGTGCGAGAGCACATTAGTTTTGAGGTCATCTGTGGCGTCGTCATTGGTAACCATGAAAGCGGCCACATTGGAAACACTGCAAAGTTTATGGAAAGTACCAACAAAGATGACACAGGGATTTAATCAATTATTATGAACTTTTTTCTGATAATTCAAAGATTGTTTCTACAGCCTAAAAATTACGGGTCTCGCGAAAGCAGGTGTTATCTTTATAGGCACTGCAGCTGATGCAGTTTTGAAGACAAAGTTTTTAACGTAGCCCAAAAACTGGGGCAGTTTCAGAGAGCAGATTCAGCCGAGCATCTGGATTTGAACAAATATGTAAACATGGGGACATGTGGACATGAAATGTAAGTTACAAATTACATATTTATATGTACAACAGACTATCAGTTTGTGATCTTTGTTTATCACAGTTTTTATGTTGCGAGCAAGTGTTAACTAGAATTGTTTTCCTACGAAAAAACAGATGTCTCCCCCCTTTTTGATGTCAAAAGGATCAGTCATTAAGACGCCAAGGGAAAAACAATATGTTTCCCTACCCTGAAGCAGGGATTCATAACAAGTAAAAAGTATAAATGCAAGAGTTATAGTTGTTATGCTTTGCATGTCATGTAATGTTGACTGATATTCATATTTAGTTTTTGTCAAAAAATATAAATGCAAGAGTTACAGTGCTCTGCAAAGTTTCATGAATATAGCTTAAACGGTTTTCAAGTTATAGAGCTTAGACGACTGAGACACGATTTTGTGAATGAAGAAGTTCCAAGGGAAATAACTCAAATAGTATAAATGCTGAGTTCTGCAGGTTGTCTAGTGTTGACTGACATTTGTATGAAGTTTCGTGAATATAGCTTGTCCGGTTTTCAAGTAATAAAGCGATTGAGGCACGATTTTGTGACTGACAAAGGTCCAAGGGAAATGCAATTCTTCTAATGTTGATTGATATTTGTATGAAGTTTCGTGAATATAGCTCGAATGGTTTTCAAGTTATAGAGCAGACAAAACTGAGACACGATTTTGTGACTGACAAAGTTCTAAGGGAAATAACTCAAATAGTATAAACGCTAAAGTTATGGTTCTTGCATTCTGCACGTCGTCTGATGTTGATATTTGTATGAACTTTCATGAATATAGCTTGAATGGTTTTAAAGTTATAGACGGACTCGACTGAGACGCAATTTTGTGATGGACAAAGTTCCAAGGGAAATAACTCAAAAAGTTTAAACGCCAGAGTGCATTCTGCACGTCGTCTGATATTCGTATGAACTTTCATGAATATAGCTTGAATGGTTTTAAAGTTATAGACGGACTCGACTGAGACGTAAATTTGTGATGGACAAAGTTCCAAGGAAAATAACTCAAAAAGTATAAATGCCAGAGTTACCATTCGTGCACTCTGCACATCGCCTCATGTTGATTGATATTTGTATGAAGTTTTGTGAATAAAGCTTGTCAATGAGCAGTTTTCAAGTTACAGAGCGGACACGATTGAAACACAATTTTGTGATGGACTAAGTTCCAAGGGAAATAACTCAAAAAGTATAAACGCCAGAGTTACCATTCTTGCACTCTGCACGTCGTCTCATGTTGATTGATATTTATATGAAGTTTCGCGAATATAGCTTCAGCGGTTTTCAAGTTATAGAACGGACACGATTGAAACACAATTTTGTGATGGACTAAGTTCCAAGGGAAATAACTCAAAAAGTATAAACGCCAGAGTTACCATTCTTGCACTCTGCACGTCGTCTCATGTTGATGATATTTATATGAAGTTTCGCGAATATAGCTTCAGCGGTTTTCAAGTTATAGAACGGACACGATTTGTGACAGACGGACAGACAGACAGACAGACGGACAGACGCCCGGGGAAAAACAATATGTCTCCCGACCCTGAAGGGGGGAGACATAATACCCCAAAAACTGGTGCAGCCATCATACTATGGGTCACAACAGAATAAACAATGCTTTACTGGAATTTTCTTTATACAACAAACTGCTTAACATCACTAGGTTTCTATAAGGTAAAAGGGATCACTTCAGGGGAAGCAACTCTGTCATATTCAGTTTTGTTTCTCTTATCAATGGGGGTTAACTCTTAAAGAAAAGAATTTGCTATCCTAAGAGTATGTTCTTTTCTTTAAGAGTAGCTCCCAACTGGAAGGGCTTCATTGTCCAGGAAAGCAAATACAGAAACATAAGTTGTTTCCCTTTGTAAAAGTAGTGAAGAAAATGGAGGTGTAATCACACACCTTCATATCAACAGGCTTATATGAATGAAATTTTGGTTTTCTTAAAAAAGATAACTTTATTTTTTAAACAATTCCATTTATATATACACTATTTGCAGAATTTCTAATTATCGCAAATATTTTTGTTGTATGCATTAATTGAATAAAAACAAAAAGGGACATAAAATACAAAAGTTATGTTAGACTGTAATATAGTGTGTTAGACTGTTAACAAGGCTAAGACATTATGGGTAATTGGCAGGTGCAAATCAAAAGACAATTCTCAAAATTACCTCAGCTCACATTATGAGCAGAGAAGCCACACATTCAAAAGCACCAATGTCAACCCAGAGCTTCAGATAGAAGGGGAGGGATGGGAATGATGACAATTCTATAATTTCTGTTTATTCTTTATAAAGACGTTATGCATAAATCCTGCTTTAAGACATTTTCCCTCTTTCAATATCAGCCCAAAAGTGTAAAGCAGGTCTGGAGGTTATAAAACTTAAGTACATTCTCAAACTCAAAATAAAGCACACTGATTGGAAGCAGCCAATCAGTGTGCTTTATTTTGAGTTTGAGATTATACTCAAGTACCAAGGCCAAATGCTCGGAAGCAGCCAATCAGTGTGCTTTATTTTGAGTTTGAGATTATACTCAAGTACCAAGGCCACATGCTCGGAAGCAGCCAATCAGTGTGCTTTATTTTGAGTTTGAGATTATACTCAAGTACCAAGGCCTGTTTAATTCAGCTATAAGATGGGTTTTTTCTCTTTCAAAACAATCCCAAAAAAATCTAGTTCTGTCTTTTAAGACGGCTCTAGATTTTTGGAATTGTTAGAGAAGGGCAAAACTTTTATCTCATAACCAAAACAATAAGTATATTATGATTCCTCATTAGAACTTTCTCACAATGCAGTTCTAATGAAGATCTACAAATCTACAATACCCATATGTTATGGTGAAAAATGAGAGAAAAAAAAAAAAAAGAAAAAAAAAGACCCTGAATCATCATCACAAATCCCCTTTATCTGGAGCTCTGTAGCCACATCATTTTTTTCTATGATCAAGTTTTGTGTGCACATGATCACTGCTGAAGCTGCATAAAGCAAAACTAAACTTTTCAAACTAGCTAAAGCTGTATCAAAACAGTAATCCTAATATGGACCTTCACAGCGACAGGGTCTCGCAATTGTCATTTTGGTCTTCGATGTTATTACCCCTTATCACTAACACAACATGAATCCTTTTTTGTGCTGACTTTGGTGCTGATAATTTTGTGACATAAACTTGAAACAAGGAAAAATAAACAATGCACTGCAAACAAACAATTGGTTACATTCAAACTCGGAAACCAATAAAAACCCATCTACCTCCTGGGTGACCTGCCAATAAAAATCATTCTAAATATAACCTGCAGATGAGAAGCATTCTACATATAAGAACTCAGCCGATGAGAAGTGAGTGATTAATGAAGCACAAACAACATTCACCAAGTCATATATTCCTGTCACATTTATTTGCATGTTTAACACCTAAAGCACCAGTGACGAAAATAGCAGAATTTGCAAACAGCGGAGATCTTGATGAGGCGGCTCATAATGAGCCCCCTCATCTAGATCTTCATTGTTTGCCATCTAGTCTTTGAATTCTCAATATGAAATGTCTTGGACAAAGCATTTTTTTTAATTTTTGCAGATGTAAATTTTGTTGTCTGCTTTCTGGTGCTTAAAGAGTTAGGTACTCCATAACCTTATTTTTGTCTCAATAATAACACAATGGTAGTATGACAAACAGAGAATGTGATTCGGGGCCGTATTTATAAAACGACTTAAGTGGTTGCCATGCTGTTGCTAAGGCTAAATTTCTATGAAGGAGATTCCTACAACTATGAAATTTGAACAGTCTGAAAAGGACTAAACCTCCAGAGCAAATTTCCTAGTCGTAGGGAATCTCCTACATAGAAATTGAGCCTTAGCAACAGCATAGCCACATCTTAAGTCGTTCTATAAATACAGCCCCAGACACACACTACTCCATGTGCATTCAATTCAAAAGCTCTAAGGTGAATGGGCACACTTTCAGGGGAAGCAACTCTACCATCTTTATTTTTTCTGCCCTTGTCCATGGGGGAAAAATTTTTGAAGGAAAGAATTTGCTCTACATGGAGCAAAGTCTTTCCATTAAGAGTAGATCCCATTTAGAAGGGCTTAGTCCTAAATGGATGGAAACAAAAAGTCATGAATAGCTTCCCTTTGAAAAATAACAGAAAAACATGAACATGTACCCACATAACCTAAAGCCAACTTTTTTTGTTGTGATTTTTTGTCTCAAAAAAAGTCTGCAAGTGTACAAATCTCACCTTTGGAAAGACGAGCTACCATTGAAGATAATATAAAGTTAAAAATTTGGAGTGTTTGTTACTTGTCCCCATATTTGTCAAAACTGAAAATACTCAGGACCTTGGGTAGACTTTGTCTATCCCCAACTCATGAAACTCATGCAATATTCTTATATTAATAATTCAAGTTTAGCTAGGCTACTAATCAGACAATGTCTTAAGACAAAACAGTGAAAACGTACAGTTTCAGTTTTATTAAAATGTGTTTTCACATACTGCAAAGCATATTTTCTGTGTTAGACTGTGCATGTTAGAGCTTCGACATTAGACACAGTATACTAAATTACTAGTCAGACAGCTAATAGTTACATCTACCGTAATAAATCTAAGCAATCATGCTCTAACCACATCATTCTGCTCACTGCACAAGCTGATCAAAATCTTCTGATTAGCTTAACTAAAATTACTGTCTAAAATATGGTCATAAAAAGTAAATTCTTATAACAATTTTTTTTCTATTAAATAATGTTTAGTCTGGACTGATCTGGGAAAAAAGTCTAGACTTTTTTGCTGATGATTGGAGGAATTCATATATAACTTATTTACAGACTGTTCCCATTATAGCATAATTTTTTATGAAATATCAGAATCAGGTCTGGATGATAATTCTGCAACAATTTTCCTTGCTTCAGCATTAAAACATATGAGCCCAGACACGACAAAACCAACAAGCAAATTCAGTGAATTTATATCCCCCGCCGAATGGCCCAGATTTATTTACGGTTTATTTTAAGTTACATAAAATTTTGTTCACTGGTTACTTAGTTATGGCTGAACTTGTGGATTGTAAATAAAATCAAGAGTAATAACTCTGGGATAAGAGAGGCATAAGCTGAAGCTGTTCTTAAACACTTGTCTCAGCATCACTGCACTATGATGATTTATTTACTTAGCTATGGCTGAATTTGTCAACCTTAAATTGATTCAAGGGCAATAACTCATGCACTACTGATGCCCTTCTAACGAAACTTCACGTGCATCAAACCAAGTCATGGTGATACATATTCAGTTTAAGTTTCATGAAGTTTTGATAATTGGTTACTTAGTTATGACTCATTTTATTAATTTTAAGTCCATTAAAGGGCAATAGCTCATGAACTACTGAAGCCAGTCTGACGAAACTTCATGTGCATCAGCGCATTATAGTGATATATATTCAGTTTAAGTTTCATGAAGTTTTGATAATTGGTTACTTAGTTATGACTCATTTTATTAATTTTAAGTCCATTAAAGGGCAATAACTCATGAACTACTGAAGCCAGTCTGACGAAACTTCACGTGCATCAGCGCATTATAGTGATATATATTCAATTTAAGTTTCATGAAGTTTTGATAATTGGTTACTTAGTTATGAATCATTTTATTAATTTTAAGTCCATTAAAGGGCAATAACTCATGCATTACTGAAGCCAGTCTGACGAAACTTCATGTGCATCAGCGCGTTATAGTGATATATATTCAATTTAAGTTTTATGAAATTCCGTCCAATGGTTACTTAGTTATGGCTCCGGACGGACGGACGGAAGGACGGACGGATGGAAGGACGGACAGACAGACAGACAGACAGACAGACAGACGGACGGACGGACATGGAGATAACTATATCCCTCCGCCTTCGGCGGGGGATAACAAAGTGGTTGTTCACCCAGTGCAGACTCAGTTCAGCCTGGGAATCCACCCAGTCTGTTCAGTTTGCCCTGTCCACATGGCAGTAGATCAGATCCTTAGCTACCCTTTAAGCGCTAAGCAAAGAGTCTGATCGGACTGGGTGGATGCCAAGGTTGATTGGAGTCTACGCTGGGTGCACAACCACATTGTTGGTTTTCTCATGTCGCGGCTCAATCATGTTGGCCCCTTACTAGAAGTGCCTGAATCAGCATATTCTGATGAGGGACCACAATATGTGTTTCTATAGTCTACAGAATTAACCCAAATTTCTATAAATGTCATCAAATGATCCCTTCTTAATAATTTTTACTGATCAATTTATGTGAACTTAGTCTCTGACTGTTGCTAAAAATTTCATCACTATTAAAATCTCAAGATTCCACCCTAGCTCACAACCTAAATTATTCCAGTGCACAGTGTGCAGAATGTTGCAGTTTACATATACTTTTAGTAAAATTGACAATCTCAATATATTATGAGTCGCAACCTGACAAAACCAACAAAGTGGCATGTGCACACAGTAAATACCCAGATCAGTCTGGGCATCCGCCCAGTCTGGACTCTGGCCGGGCTGAGCAGATGCCCAGGCTGATCTGAGTCTTCCCTGGGCGCACATGCCACTTTGCTGGTTTTATCATGTTGCGGCTCATATACGATCATTTTCTTACCACTCTGTGTAAGTTTCTTTGTGATCTTCGGGTACTTTGCAAATTTGACGTAATAGTAGGACTCGTATTCCATGACAATTGTGTCAAGGTCAATGTTGTCACACACCTCGAACTTAGAGACATCGATGTTGGTCTCCTTAGCCAGGGACTGTGCGGACTCAAGATACCTGAAATCAAAATATTAATATAAACTGATTTTGACTGAATCGGATTTAGGCATCATAGTGGTAAAAACTTATACATATAAGTTATGTAAAATGCATCATTTGCAGTTATCATATTTTGTACTACAAGTACGAGCACTGTATAATTCCTTATTCAGTTGTTTTGCTGCTTTTATCACAGCTAACACCTTGGAAAACTTACATTGCTACTATGTGGCTCATTCAAATTTCAACTGACTAACCATTTTCTTAGTTACGAAAGTTGCGACAACTGTAAAAATATAGTACAAAAATGCACTGCCTTACTCTCAGTATATTCACTGCAAATCACGAGGCAGTTTCAACCATGTCATTGATGACTTAACTGATCAAGGACTTCCTATGAAGACCAGCATGTGCACTTACACTCTGGCAAATGCTTTTGTTGTACACAAACACTATGTCTGGATACTGAGGGATCTACAGGAGCCAGGGGCGTAACTAGGGGCAATTTCATAATACGCACAACCATGTTTTATTCTCTACTTCACGAAGGGAAAGCTAGTATTTCAGCCACTTTGGTAATTGGTATTGAAATATTGCCTAATTTATAAATTTTAAGCATGCAAATATGCAGGTGCGTTTTGAAATTTTGTCAATTTTGACAAAATTTCAATACGCACTTGCGTATTTGCCGTATAGGTAGCTACGCCCTTGCTTCTTATTCAGCATGACTTCTCAGACTGGTTCGATTCTTGCTCCTCTGAACTTTTTGTTTGTCATTAATTATTTTTTTTGTTGTTGTTTGTTTGTTTGTCATTATTTAAAATTAACCACACTTCTTCTATATACTGAATACTTTAAGTGCCAAAAATGAAAATACAATGTAGTTGACTTTGTAAAAAGAGTAGTTCTTGATGAAGCAGCTCATAATGAGCACCCTCATCTGGATTAACACTGTTCGCCCTCTATTCTTTGCATTCTCAATATGTTAAATACTGTGGGGAATCACATGGTATTTTGTACCTATATTTGGACAGAACAGGTAAGAAAATTGGTCATTATTTCTTTAATAATGCATTTTCATGCAGTAAAGTGCAGATACCTAGCCTCTTTTGTAGCAAGACATTAAATGACAGCCATTTTCATGCATGCTGCATTTTAATTTCTTCATACTAGTAAGCTCAAGCAAAGTATAAAAGTCTTTGCTAGGGGCTAGGGGTCAGTTAATATGTGGGAAAATACAGTGTGAATGATAACGCCTCTTACACAATTAATGGCTTGCTGCTAAAGCGGCGAGGTATCTGCACTTTACTGCATGAAAATTCATTTAGGTGTAAGGAAACAAGGAACAATTTTTTTATTCGTTCTGTCCGAATATAGGTACAAAATAATCGAATTAAGTCACGTGATTCTTGGCCCTGACATAGCTTTGATGAAATGTTTATTTGAAATTATGCGGATATAAGTTTTGCTGTCTGGTTTTTTTGCCCTTTAAGGGATTAAGCTGTCTTAGACCTCCTGATAAGAAAATGTATCCAAAAACAATTTAGGAAAAAAACTATTTCTAGATAGCAAAACATGTTGTGGCCCCTCATAGAAGTGCCTCTCAGAGGCACTTCTATTGAGCAGCTTTAAAAGTTTTGATCAATAATTTACAATAATCATCCCAAGAATATCACCCAAATGTCTCTTTATACAGGTCCCTATCACTTACCCCTCTTCATTGAGATAGTTTAAGACTAGAATTAAAATGTTCTTCTTTCTGGAGTCTGTTTTTAATTCATCCTGGAAATAAAGCAGAATAAAATGTGTGTTACTGTTTAACATCCACGGTAATCAGCTATGGTCATGTCGAGATGGTCAGTTTACCTAACCACACTATTCCTTGGCAGGCTTAGACCTCCTAAGCGGTTAACCAGTACTAAGTGCCCTTACTTTCACCAGTAACTGACAACTGCCCTTCTTGATTCAGCGGAAGAAGTATAGTTGTCAGAACTTTACTGGTGAAAGTAAGTGCACTTGCAGAATAAAATATAAATCTACATTTATCTCAAAGTGAGGTATTATACTACAGCCATACAGGCATTGAAAGCAAAACCCTGTTATTAAAGGGAAGTCTATATCATTAAACTTTATTTTGGCTTGGTTAATTGGTTGTGTCCAGAATGTTTCAATGCTAATGGTAGGTGGTGAAAGTACCAAAATTGTAAGTCTGACCCCCTAAACCATAGAAACATGGACAAATCTAAAACATTAACCCTTTGTAGACTGGATACCCGTTTTGGGGACATATGCAAACAGTACAGACCCAGTTCAGACGCCACAGAATGCAGCGTCTGACCAGGGTCAACAGTGTTTGCTTACAGAAATGTCTATGCGAAATACAATAAAAGTGAAAACATTCATCAGAAACCCCTAAAACTAGAAACTGACTCATCCATTAAATAAGGATGAACAAGTCCACTAGTGGAAAAAGGGTGAAAAAAAACTCCTATGCAGAGGTGTGATCAGGTGCCCACAAGCAGTAAGTATCACCTTAATAGATATTATAATACACCTGCCATGATGTCTATCTATGTGAGGGAGAAGTCAGTTAAACTGAAAGTCCGGTACCTGAAAACCCTACTAATGTTTTGGTTGTAGCCATCAAATCGGAAATAAGATTAGAAACGGCCACACTGTAAAGATAAAAAAAAGTCATGATGTCTCCCAGCCTTGTTGGTAAATACTCCATTTTGACATTCAATTAAATCAATTTTAATCTATCTATTAATTCTTGAAATTATTAACCAAAGTGAAATCCAATTTAACAGGTAATCCTGAATCAATGCTGTCTAAATTTGGCTTATTCTATTAAATTTATATTATCCACTTCATATCCTTTCTACACAGTGGTACCTAATTTAAGTACTCAATCAACATATTCATTACTCCTACTCCAAACAAGAATCCCTGCAGAGTTTTCAGTGAAAAGTCTAGTCATGTACTACATGATGTATATCCCATTATAAACTAGGTCTACACAGTATAAAATGTACATGATCTGTTTCGACACTTCCTGTTTTCTCATAAAGACATTCAATAAAGCAAATGAAATGCTCAAACAATCTCTGCATGTCAGGGTTGCCCTTATATATAAGTCCTCCACATAAAAAATTCCAGACTTTTTCTGACATTTTTCAATTTTTCTTAGTAAAGCCGTTTTTCGGATCCAAACGTTTGTTATAATCTTAATGTCAAAAGTGCTGAAGATATCATTTTGCATAAATTGGGATAGCTCTTTAAGGAAGAATCTGGAAACAAATACTCTGCATATATATGTATTATCTTTCCTTACAGTATTTCCTTTCCCCTGAGCAGAATAAGCATTCTGTCTGAAGCCTTCCGTAGCATGGTAGCCACGGTTTTTCAAGGGACCTGACTTTCCAAATTTCCCTAACCTTTGGAAGAATCCCCCTGTTTTTGCCATATCTGGTAAAAAAATTCATTTTCCATCTGTTTTCCCTGACTGTGACAACCCTGGCATGCTTATTCTAACATAAACAACAGACAAGGTGTTAGAAAGGCTGAAATTAAAATCTTATTTACCCTAAAAGCACCAAAAATTAAAATTGTTGAATTGGCAAACAGTGTAGATCCAGATGAGGTGGCTCATAATGAGCCACCTCATCTGAATCTACACTGTTAGCCCTCTAGTGTTCAAATACTCAATATGATATCGCTTGGACGAAACATTTTTTGAAATTCTGCAGACGTAAATTTTGTCGTCTGCTTTTTGGTGCATTAAGGGTTAATCAAAAAACATAAATTGAGGAATCTTCTGTAACCAATTAGAAACTCCAACTCACTAAGGTCAGCTGGTGAGGATACTTTTATAGGTCTTTTATATGTCAGGGAAAATTTTCGTGTGAAAAATTAGGTTAAACTTGAAGGAAGGTACGTCACACTTACTAGATCTATCTATTTATCCACTCCACCACAAAACAATAGGGGTTAAGACTGACTTTTAAGTGAGTTTATAAATTAAACAAAAAGCCACGCTCCAATGAAGTTAATCAACTCCGGAAACTCTGCCAACATAAGCACTTACTTCAACAGGTACTTTCTTGATATGTTTTGGTGGGGCATGCATATTCACACCAGCCATCATATTCTAGCAGAAATTATTCCCCTCCAAAAAGAAATGGAAAAGTAGAAATTCAAGGAAATGCGTTTTTGTTGCTATAAATAGTCATCACTGATAATACTCACTTAAAAGGCAGTCTCTCTCAAGTGGTCTTGACTAGGAGGACTATGGCACTGATACAAAAGTATAATGTATTTATCTGGCTATAAGACAGGGCACTTTTCCACTCCAAAATGAGCCCAAATATGTACCCTAATGTGCTTAAGTATTGGGACACCTAAAATAATTTATTTTCCATTTGTTCCAAATGGAAATACATACATTACGGTAAATCTGTAATTATTCATTCTGATATATGATGGATAATGACAGATTTACCGTAATGTAACATACATAACAGTAAATCTGTTATTATTTATTCTGAGATAAGATGGTCAATTCCCTTTCAAATCAATCCAAGACATCATAATCTGTCTCAAAAGACAGGTCTGGATTTTTTGGACTGTTTTGGAGGTAAAATCCCAGTCTTACAACTAAATAACTTAAGTATTTGGATGAGAGAGCACATGCAGCATTCAAAAGAATATTAGTATTAGAAATATACATGCATGTTATAAAATGATTTTAACATGAAAATATTTGAAGTTTTTATCTTTTAAGTGAGTATATCTTTTTACATATGTCAAAATTAGAGTGTTTCTGCAGTAGCTACATCAAGCAATTTGTAATTCCTAAAGTTTATCATTGTAATTTAACATTTATATATTTTCTTGTTCTATATGCCAAACCGCAGATACATTGTACTTTAAACGTCAGCATAAATATTACTGTTAGCAGAAACAGACTTTTTTTTCAGCATTACCGAATACTTGGAATGTTAAATACAACCATAATAACTGAAAATTCTTGTACCATGTATGGCCATTAAATGGCTAATAAAACCTGAATCAAAACTAGGCCAAAACTGATCCCATACCTGTGTGACATGAAAAGATCTCATTCTCTCCATCATTTTTGATCCATGTAAGAACTGCTATAAGAACAGATTTGTTTCCCAAATTTACATAATACAAATGTCAACAACAGAATAAATTTTCCCAAACTAAAAACTAAAGCGCAGCAATTCAGATGGCCATGTCTGTGAAAATAGTATAGCTGAGCTGCGACACAACAAAACCAACACAAGAGTTGTCAGTAGACAACAAAGGGCCCTTACGGGAGGTTGACTTACACAGCGATGGTAGTGTTCAAAGGCTATGGAGTGCCAAGTATAATGACTGCCATTCTGAATGATTTACATATGTAGGGACTGAGAAATACGATCAAGTCATAAAAACATAAAATATAGGTCAAATCCATACATAGATGATGATGTTAATGTTAAAATCTTCTAGTCCATATATAAGTGTGTGCCAAGTATCATGGCTCTAACCCATATTAGGACTTAGTAATATCATTGTCAGTGAAGTGTATCATAAAGTCAATAATTAAAGCAAAAATATTGGTCAAATCCATATATGGATGTTCTTGTTAGTTAATGAAGCAAAAATATAGGTCAAATCCATGTACAGATGATGCTGCTGAAATGATCTTGTCCATTTTAAGTGTGTGCAACGTATCATGACTGTAACCCACATAGGGATTGGGAAATATCATAAAGTCAGTAAGCATCAAAATGTAGGTCACTGCCCTACATGGTTGGTTACTCTCAGAACTGATGCTCTTGCCCAGATGCAAGTGCTGACCAAACATCATGACTCTACCCCTTATAGCTACCTTGAAACTGACTTAAACACAAATGTTTATCATATATTAACCTAAATATGTTTTTGAAGTCAGTAGACCATGACAAGTA